>CM061747.1:88847562-89377561 GCA_030979885.1 Lolium multiflorum
CTCGGCCAGCCGCGGCCCTAGGTTGTTCCCGGCTCTCCGTGTTGGCCGTCGCTGCCCGCCGGTGGGTTTTGGCAGCAACACCCACGATGTTGATTCCCGGGAGTATTTCGCTCTGCCCCGTGACCCACGGTACATGACTCTAGCGGCATCGTCAAAACTCGTGATTTCAAGAATTCCTGGCCGTTTTCGTGAGCTATAGTCCATGTTTTCGGGTCACCGGGAGGATTTCGATGCCGTGTGACCCCGTACCTGACTCTAGCGGCATCATCAAAACTACTGATTTCGAGCATTTACGAAACGTTTAAGTGGGCTATAGTCCACGGTTTCGGGTCTAGTAGGATTTACGTTGCCCCGTGACCGATTTTTGTGACTACGCGGCATCGTCAAAACTCGTGATTTCGAGCATTACTGGCCGTTTTCGTGCTATGGTCCGCGGTTTTGGGTCCCAAAAGGATTTTGATGCCCCTCCGGGTACACGACTCTAGCGGCATCGTCGAAACTGCGTGATTTCGCGCATTTCGCCGTTTCGTGGCCTATAGTCCACGGTTGGTCCGGAAGGGATTCGATGCCCGCGTGACCCATGGTACAGACTCTCACAGAAAGCATCGTCATAACTCGTGATTTAGAGGAGCATTTAGAGTGGTTTTTAGGCTATGGTCCACGATTTGGGGTCTAAGGGAGGATTCGTGCCCAGTGACCGGTACACGACTCTGGCAGCATCATCAAAACTCGTGCTCGAGCATTTCTAGCTGTTTTCGTGGGCTATAGTCCACGATTTAGATCCCAGGAGGATTTTGATGCCACGTGACCGCCGGTACAAGACTCTAGCGGCATTCTCGAAACTCGTGATTTCGAGCATTTCTGGCCGTTTCGTGTGCTTATAGTCCACGGTTTCGGGTCACGGGATGATTTCGATGCCACTGTGACCCCCGGTACCCGACTCTAAGCATCATCAAAACTCTTGATTTCAAGCATTTCTGGCCGTTTTTCGTGGGCTATAGTCCACGGTTTTCGGGTCCCGGGGAGGATTCGATGCCACAGCATGACCCGGTACACGACTCTAAGCGGCATCCCCACATCCAAAACTTCGTGATTTCAAGCATTTCCCGGCCATTTTCGTGGGCTATAGTCCACGGTTTCGGGTCAGGAGGTTTCGGTGCCCGTGACCCACGGTACATGACTCTAGCGCATCGTCAAAACTCGTGATTTCGAGCATTTTTGGCTATTTTCGTGGGCTATAATCACGTTTTCGGGTCCCGGGAGCAACTTGAAAGAGGCTATGCTATGTAGGTCTGCATCTGCATGGGACGACATGCATGGGCGCAGAAGCGATAGGCTGGTGCCTGGTGGGGGCACGGACTAGCGCTGCCTGCTGATATGTTATTTTATTCCATCTAGCTGCTGGATTGCTTTGCATGTAGCGTAGGCTGGAGTATAGCTTTGTTGTGGGGATACCGAAGAATCTGATCGTTTTCGTCGCCGGTGGGAGCTGGAGCTGGAGTGGACAGGGCGGGGGCCGGCATCTTTCAGAGCAAGTACAATAAGGTCTAGTCAGCTGGCTACAAGGATTAAAATAATATATTTGTGTCTAGTTGGATGAGAGAGAAGAGGAGAGAGAATATAAGTGGGCTCTTATGCAAGAGCTAGCTCTAGCACGTACTTCTAGGCAAGGTGTGTGAATGAAATGTGGGCCATCCATTGAAAAAGTAGTACATTCTTATAGCCAACTCGATGTCAGCTGCTTCCATATTCTAACATTCTTTCTTGCTTCTGTTCTCTGTTCTACAAATTAGGATTTAGGAATGGGTAAGTGACTGCCCAGAAAATTTTCATGCTTCAGAAGCATTTTTTTTTTTTGAAACGTTCACCGAGGGGAAAGACTCCCCACCTGAATATATTGCTTCAAAAGGGCATTACAAGACCGGGCTCCTGTCTACCCCCAAGGGTTGACATTGGTCAGGGTATATAGTTTGTTACACCAGAAGCATTGACCTATATCAGATTCGAAATATTTTTCATATCCAGTTTGTTGTTTTGTTTGTTCTTGAGTTACAAATTGTTGTACGGAGGTTCCATCTAATTTCGCCCGAACAAATTGTTGTACGGAGAGTTCAATCAAATTAGAGCATTTCGCTGTTTTTCGTGGGCTATAGTCCATATTTCGGGTCCCGGGGGATGCCTCGTGACCCCCGGTACACGACTCTGTGACATCATCAAAACTCTTGATTTTAAGCATTTCTGGCCGTTTTACGTGGGCTATGCGTCCACGGTTTAGAGATCGGGAGGATTCCCGATGCCACTGTGACCCACAGGTACAGCTCTGTGGAGATCATCAAAACTGCGTGATTTAACATTAAAACGTTTGTGGGCTATAGTCCACGGTTTTGAGGTCCCGGGAGGATCGATGCCCCGTGACCCCCGGTGCATGACTCTGGCGGCATCGTCAAAACTGGTAATTTGAAACATTACCATTTGTTTAGTGGGCTATAGTCCCGTTTTGGAATAAAGGAGGATTTTGATGCCCCATGACCTCATGACTGTAGCGGCATCATCAAAACTGCGTGATTTCAAAGCATTCGCGTTTAAGTAGGCATGGTCCACGTTGAATCCCGGGTATTCGATGCCCGCGACACAATTTTACGACTCTCGCGGCATCGTCAAAACTCGTGATTTCGAGCATTTTATTTGTTTTTTGTGGGCAATAGTCCACGTTTTTGGGTCCCTGGAGGATTTTGATGCCCAAGTGACCCCCGGTACACGGCTCTCCCGGCATCGTCCAAAACTCGAATTTCGAGAGGCATTTAAGTCGTTTCGTCGAGTCCACGGTTTCGGGTCAGGGAGAATTCGATGCCCGTGACCGCGGTACACGACTGTGAGAATCGTCACCGGCTTCGTGATCTCGGCGTTTGCAGCCGTTTCGTGGGCGATAGTCCGGTTTCGGGTCACGGGATGATTTCGATGCCACGCGACCCCCGGTAACACGACTCTGACGGCATCATCAAAACTCGTGATTTCTAGAGTTTCCAACTGTTTCGTCGGAGTCACGGTTTCGGGTCCCGGGAGGATGTCGATGCTCCGTGACCGCCGGTACATGACTCAAGCGGCATCGTCCAAAACTGGTGCAGGCATTTAAAGCTGTTTTAGTGGGCCTATAGTCACGTTCTCGAATCGGGAGGTTTTGATGCCCATGACCCCCGGTACACGACTCTGACGGCATCATCAAAATTCGTGATTTCAAGAATTTCTGGCCGTTTCGTGGGCTATAGTCAACGGTTTCGGGTCGGGAGGATTTCGGTGCCCGTGACCTGATGCACGACTCTCAGCATCGTCAAAACTCGTGATTTCGAGCATTTCGTCGTTTTTGTCGGCTATAGTCCACGTTTTGGGTCCCGGGAGGATTTCGATGCCAAGTGACCCCGCAGTGCACACGACTCTAGCGGCATCGTCAAAACTCGTAATTCCGAACATTTTCGCTGTTTTCGTGGGCTATAGTCCACGTTTCAAAGTCGGGAGAGTTGTTGCCCGTGACCACGGTACATAGATCTCGGCATTGTCAAAACTCATGATTTCGAGCATTTCGGGCCGTTTTTCGTGGGTCCACGGTTTTCGGGTCACGCGGGATGATTTCGATGCCTGTGACCCCAGGTACACGACTTCCGCTCTTCCGATCTTCGTGATTTCAAGCATTTACGGCCGTTTTCGTGGGCTTACAGTCCCACGATTTCGGGTCCCGGGGTATTTCGATGCCCGTGACCCACGGTACGAACTCTATGGCATCGTCAAAACTTCCGTGATTTCGAGCATTTCGCTGTTTTCGTGGTCTATAGTCCACGTTTCGAGTCCGGAGGATTTCGATGCCCCGTGACCACCAGTACATGACTCTAGCGGCATTGTCAAAACTGTGATTCGAGCATTTCTGGCCGTTTTAAGTAGGCTATAGTCCGGTTTTTAGTCACGGGATGATTTCGTGCCCTGTGACAAACGTACACGACTCTAGCGGCATCATCAAAACTCGTGATTTCAAGCATTTCTGGTCGTTTTCATGGGCTATAGTCCATGATTTCGGGTCCCGGGAGTATTTCGATGCCCCGTGACCCACGGTATACGAATCTAGCGGCATCTACAAAACTCGTGATTTCGAGCATTTCCGGCTGTTTTCGTGGGCTATAGTCCATTCCCAAATCACAGGAGGATTGATGCCCGTGACCCCATTACATGACTCCTAGCGGCATCGTTAAAACTCGTGATTCCAGGCATTTCTAGCCGTTTCGTGGGCTATAGTCCGATTTCGAATCACGGGATGATTCGATGCCCTGCGTGACCCACAGTACACGACTCTAGCGGCATCATCAAAACTCGTGATTTCAAAGCATTTTCTGGTCGTTTTCTTGGGCTATAGTCCACGTTTCGGGTCCGGGAGGATTTCGATGCCCTCTAACCCCGGTACATGACTCTAGCGGCATCGTCAAAACTCGTGATCGCAGATTTTCTGGCCGTTTTCGTGGATAGTCCACGATTCAAGGTCTACAGGGATGATTTACGTGCCTGTGACCCCGGACACACGACTGTGGCAGCAACAAACTACGATTCGAAAGCATTTCTGGCGTTTCGTGGGCTATAGTCCCGATTGACAAGGTATTAACTTGTCGAAATGCCTACAAGTAGTAGACTAGGGTTTTGTTGGATGTAGAAGACAAATGAATCTCAGGAGTTTCAGTGAAAAGTACTCGACGAAATAAAGCTGGGGTTTGCTCAACAATGATTCGATGATCTTTTTCGTCCCTCGACTCCCCTTTATATATGAGGTGGAGCCGAGGGATTCGTATTGTACAAGTTACAAAGTCCGGGGAGGTTTCTAACTGATCCCGCAAGATTACACACAACACTTCCTATTACAACTCTAGCTTTCCTTAATACTACTTTTGGGCTTCGGGTCTTCTTATTCTTCGGGTAGTGGGCCTTCGGTAAACCCCGGGTACTATCTTGACAGACCCATTGGGGATGCCTATATTAGTAGCCCCCGAGATTTTTGAATCGTAGAGTCAGGGAAAATCTCCCCTATTTATTTTTAACTCGACAACTTTAGCTTATCCATATTTCTTCCATGAATTTCTATATTTTACAGGGATAATGATAGTTGGGGCTAGTTCATATGACGGGATCAGGTACTAGTTAACTACTCTAGTGGCAATCCGCAAAAACCTACTTCAAGATCAGGTCCCTGGACATGATCTCGGGATCTTGGTGTAAACTTCGACGGTGCCGCTTATGGTCTTACCATTCTGTCGAGTCCCGAGTCCCATCTATTTGAACAACTGCCATTTCCCAGATATCATTTCTTTTGGACCACTTTGCTACTTGCTCGACTGTTACCTCACGGATGGATGTCACTGGTGATTCTTGCAGCCCTTGCAGTGTTACCTCCTTCCCTTTGTATGGAAACTTGAGATACTTCTTGTTCCAGTCTGTAGTCATGGGACTATGCTTCTTAAGCCAGTCTATGCCAAGGATGGCATCATATGCGAGTGCTGCTGCGATAGCTGAAATATGCTCCTTCTTTCTTTTACTTTCCTTCTTTCTCTTCTTCTCTTTGATATTTTTTTCATGGACACGAACAGCGTTCCGGGAATGGGAAGCTCTTGAGGGCTACGGCCAGGACTTGTGCTTGGTTGTAGGCTCATCATTGTAGTGCACCATGTCGCTATATTGTCATTCTTTCTCGATATTTTATTTTTCTATATCTCGGGTGCGCGAACAGCGCTCCGGATGGGAGTCCCCCGAGGCTATGAACAAAAGCTTGCGTTTGACCATAGACTCCCGCAGTTTCTATATTGTCATACTCAATTTACTTTTCGAAGTAGCCCCCGAGCATTTGGGCAAAACTTGTGTTGATCAAAGGCTCCCAGTATTCAATAACTTCTCCTGTCGACAATCCTCTTTTATTTTCCTTGTGAAATTAAGGTAGCCTCTAAAGTTACTTCATCTTGTTAATAGTCGTAATTTTTGCCTTGTGGGTCCATTGTCTCCACCATGTTGACACGTTGCGCAAGTGGGACACACGTCCTCCGCTTTTAAAACACGTAAAAAAAAAGCGCTCCTCCTTGTAAAATACTGACTACCCTTGCTCCTCTTGTGGCTATGCATTTCCTGCACTTTTTCCATCCAACGCGGTCAACCGTTTCGCCATACCTCTATATAAGATCTCCTTCTTCTTCTCGAGCACTTCCGCTCGCGCCCTTCTCTGCTTCCCTCTGCAAATCCTCCTGCGCTTCCCCAATTCTCTAAGCTCTGCACTCCTGCGCCATTGTTGATTCCCGCGCCGCTTGACCCGGAGCACGGCCACGGCGGAATCCTCCATGGCTGCCGTGGATCGGGAACCTCGGGTGGGAAAGATCAAGCTTGCAGCAGGACATCCAATCTGCTGAAGAAGCTGGGTATCACGAAGAAACCCAACGCACTGCGCTTTCCTAGTGAGGAGAGCTACCCAACCCCTCCAATGGGGTACCGGGTAAGTTTCATCGATCACCTCATCCGCGGTCTTTCCGCCCCCATTCATCCTTTTCTCCACGGACTGCTTTTTGTTTATGGTCTGCAACTTCACCACTTGACCCCCAATTCTATCCTCCATATTTCTATCTTCATCACCCTCTGTGAAGCCTTCCTTGGCGTCCAGCCTAACTGGGCGCTATGGAAGCGCATTTTCTTCTGTCGCCGTAATGGCTCTCCAAACGTCGCCTATAATATAGGCGGCGTTGTAATTTCTGTTCGCCCCACTGTCGACTACTTCGATGTCAAGCTCCCTAACTCAGTTCAAAGGTGGCGCAAGAAGTGGTTGTACATTCAGGAGGAGAACGACGGATGTGCTGAAGACAACATCCCTCCTTTTGATGATGCCGAAAGAGATTAGCCGCCGCCGCTCTTGGAGACCCAACGAAGGCTACGAAGAAGAAAAGGACGGCGAAGCCACGATGGCTGCGCTGTCCACGAGTTGCAAAATACTCGCGGCAGGAGCTATCGGGCATCCAAATCACAGCCTATTTTCTAAGGACCAGGGTGCAACCTCTTCAAGCTCGCAAACACCCTCTCTGGAAGTATTCTGGCGCCACGGACGTTGATCGGTTGTCGACGGATTTGGAAGTCAAGGATTTAGAAAAACTTGTCCGAAAAATCTCGTCTCTCAGAAAAAAAGATCCTGTCCCTTCTTCTTGTCGCGTGAAACCATTCAACTCCACCAATCCACTTCCCAAGGTAAGTTTTTCCGCTTGGTTTGCTACTGCTTTGCTATCTTTATTCTTTCCTTCCCTAATTTTTAACATCCTCCTCTGCTTTTTTTTATAGAACCATCCAAATCTCGTCTCTCCCTCCCCTTCCTGAAGGTGGAGAAGTCGAAAGGCTATCTCGACGACAAGCAGAGACGCCCCTCTTTGTAAATGAACTTAGTAGATTCTCACGAAAATTTGCGGGTTCTTGGAAAAGGAAGCTGCCTCAGGAGCACCATGTCGCTGATCTCCTCCTCCTCTTTGTTTCTCTACCAACAAAAGGAAAAGGAATGATGCGGAAGATTCCGGCACCTCCAAAGCAGAAGAAGTTGATCCTTCACGTCGGAGGTAGCTTATGATCCATACCTTGAATCCCTCATCAGCTCGTAAGTTATTTTTATTTCTCCTTATCTTTGTACTCGAAGTTTTTTGTCTATCTTGCTTTTTATGCTGTCGTCTTTTATTCACAGTGATGATGAGGAAGAACCACCAACTCTCGACGTGGCTGCTCGAACGAGCTCGTCACGTACCTTAGTTGTTTCGGAAACGCCAGCTGAAGGAGAGAAATCCTCGCCTCCTCAACTGAATGTTGGCGCCTCCACCCCACCTTCGAGCCCTCTTGCACCTTCACCAAAAAGGGCAAGGGTAGAAACGATCGTGGAGCCTACCCTTGAATTGGGTAGCTCCTCCAATTCTCTCTTGGATGACGTAAGTGCTGAATTTGCTTATCTATATTTTCTCTTGTTTCCTTCTTTCATGCCTTTATATTTTTCCCATACCGACGTTTTTTCCTTTGTCTTTCTTTAACAGCCTATGGTCAAAGAGCTTCTTCGGATCGGTGCCCAATTTATTGGGTACCGTGAATATGCTAGCCAGGCTGAAGGTAATAATTTTTTTTATGACACCTGCTTTACGACTTCTTGCTCCTGTTTTGTTGTAATTTTAACGACTCTTGACTATTGTGGCAGAAAAACTTGCTGAAGCCAACAAGCTTGTCGACACTCTTGCTCAGAAACTGGAGCAGAGTGAAATGGCTCGCAAGAAGGCTGAACTTGATGCCAGCCAAGCTAAAGCAGAGGCTGAGGAGGCCACGGCCAAAGCTGCTGGTGTCGAAGATCTGAAGAAGAGGCTGGCTGACGCCGAAACTGCTTTGGATGAACACAAGGCCTCCCAAGCTGCTCGTGAAAAGGCGATCACCAAGCGCTTGACCGCGGACGCTTTGTCGGTAATTTTGTTGTACCCTTCTATCTTTTTTTTTTAAGATTAATTTTTCCTTCCTGCTGTCGACCAACACCTGTTTTCCTCAGCAGCCAAAACAAACCAAGAATTTGAGCTTGAAGATCCCGACGATGATCCTCTCCTAGACGCCCTCTCTTTCCTGGAGTTTCATGGAACCGAAGTCCGCGAGGGCATAGAACATGCTGACGCGGGTTTATCAAAGTTGTTCCCCTACTTCTTCCCCAGGAAAGAAGAGCCCAAAACTTTCCTTGCTCTTGCTAAGGAATTTGATTCGTCAGAAGATCTTGGACTGAAGATGCGCCAAGAGAACATGAAGGTTGCTGTCGAGAGCACTGTTGCCTTGGTCGCGGACAGCCAACAAACTGTTGACTGGACAAAAGTTGGCGCCACCGAGCAGATAGAACAAACGAAATGGCGTTTGTTGATCAAGGCAGCCAAGCCCAACGCGAAGAAAGTCCTGGCCTATCTCGGGATCAAGCCAGCTTCAACTCCTAGCTCATCAAGGCCGGAGGTCTAGTCGAATGCCTCTTCTTTTTTTCTTTCTTTGCTTTTGATGCTGTCGCCAAAGTAGCTATTTGGCGACACCTATCCACTAGCTCCACTTGTAATGCCTTGTAAATATGCTGAAAGATCAATGGAAACTCTATCTTGCTTGTTGATTGA
Source organism: Lolium multiflorum (assembly GCA_030979885.1). Taxonomy (NCBI): domain Eukaryota; kingdom Viridiplantae; phylum Streptophyta; class Magnoliopsida; order Poales; family Poaceae; genus Lolium; species Lolium multiflorum. The sequence continues at coordinate 88,856,724 of CM061747.1, forward strand.
TGTTGACTTTTTTGTTAAATTTTAGTTGGTGTTTGATAACTATACTCCGTCTCCTGCTCCTCCCGATGTTTTGCCTTCTCCTTCTTGCTCAAGAAAAAGTCTTGCTAATACTGAACCTGTCGAAGATTCCTTGCCGCAAGAATTGGATGAACTTCGGCAGCAACTTCAGTATGCGAAGAGACAAACGCTTGTGATGATGGAACAGTCTCGTAAGGCATCTGAAGCCGACAAGCTCAAGAGGCCATGGCTGCTAAGGAAATCGCTACTTCTGAGGCTGAAAAGGCCACTACTCGAGAAAATTTTATGCTCGAGTTAATGAATGAAGCCAGCGCGGATATGTCGGGTATGCTTATCACATCTTTTTTGTAAAACCTCGACACTTTCCATCTTCTTGCTGCGTCTCTTAAAATTTTCTGCTTCGTTGTTTTAATTCCCTTTATTGATGCTGTTGCCGAAGAAGAGAGGGTAAATACTAGGACGAGACCTTCTTGTTAACCTTGCCCTTGACCATGGTTCTCTATTACAGGCTACCCCGGAGGAGGGACCCGGCAGTTGTCGATTTCGGGATCGCACCTCTCAAATAGGCTTAGCAAGCACGTGCAGGGACCCCAATGATGGTTTATAACTCTATGTTTCCTCGGAACGTTCGACCTAGCTCTTTAAGGCTAATGGGGAGATTTAAGGATCCCCACAAGATCCATGGTTTTTGTCAAAGCTCAACTAGTTGCTGGCGCCAGGTTTTCCCTTATCATGCTTCAGATCCGCCACTCGAAGCTTGACCTGACCCAAGTTGTTGCAAAAGTTCATGAGAGGTAAGGCGTCGAAGAGTTGGTGTCGACAGAATTAACACGAAGGTTTAGCGGAGAAAATAATTGAGGATCTTCTTCGGATGTATGCCGACTTTTTTTTGCAGACGGTCATTATGCTGACTTTCTTGTTGCTCCGAAGAAGGCAGGATTACCATTGATAACATATTGAATCGTGACTAATTTTTCTCCTTTAGTAGACAACTCTTCTTTGTAAACCACGATTGTGATTATATTGTAAAGCAATCATCATGTTTCTATATTTGTCCAGCCCCCGAGCGTTTCGGTGCCTATTTTCTGTATTTGTGTATTGCGAGGTTTTTAACCAAGGCATTTATTCAATGTGTAGTTTTGACGAGTATCAACTCCCGAGCTTTCTTGTCGAGAACTATGTTGTACTTTTATTGACTCGCGAGGTGTTTAATACCAAGGCGACTAGACCATGTTGATTGCACTATATTTGCGGGTACGAGCCCCCGTGTCTCGCATGATTGCTATTTTGTATCTTTGTTTGTTTCGCGAGGTACTCTATACCAAAGCGAAATATTGCCAGGAATATATTTTGCAAGTCTGAGGCTTAAGCCCCCGAGCCTGCCGAAGAAATGTATAACTCAACTACTTTACTATATTATTGCCTTTTGCGAGTCCGCCTCATTAAAAACCTTTACGGCCCCACTCGGTGCCCCGAAAAGGAAAAGGAAGTGCGTGCGAAAACTCGCGGGCGTTTCGGTACATTGAAGTTTTAAGGACTATGTTCGACTCTGGGCGTGGGCACGCCCTGAGTTTTCACGTTCCGGGGATTTGGCTCACCCCTGTCTTCTTGTCCTTTATCTTGTATGCTCCTCCTCCGTTCTGTGACGATGTAAGGGTCAAGCCATGGTGACTCGAGCTTTTCATGACTTTTTTGCGTAAGCCGAAGAAATAGCCTACCTGAAAGGATCTTGGCCGTAACGTCGACTATGGTAATTCTTGATCTGATATTTGGTTACTGCGCGAGAGTACTTCATCTACGGCCTCGTCGTGCATCGACGTCATCTTCTAGCGCTTTTCTCGACACCTCTTCATCATATTCCACGACTCGCATGGAGAATCGTGCTCTATCTCAATTGGTAGTCTTGCTTAGCTCCATGGACCAAAACGAGAGTTTCTTGTGTAGCTGTGTTTAGTGTTGTTCGTATGCTCCTGTCTGCAGGCAGCTCCTCTGGCCAGGTGTGCCGAGCTTTCTCCATGAGGTGCTAATAGCGTTTCTTGATGCCGTTGCAAATGATTCCATTGCCTTTCTCGACTTGACTAGTTGTTAACGGTGTGCAACCGACGCGAAGTGTAGCTTGATACCCACTTCTTAGCAGTAATCTTTGAACTCGTGGATGGAAGTTACTACCGTTGTCGTGACGATCTTTGTGAGGCACTCCAAATACGAAGGCAGACCTTTTATGAATTTTCTGCGGATGCCCCGTCTGGTGAGTTTATCGGCTTCGCTTCTATCCACTTTGTAAATTTGTGCGGCTCTGGCCTCATCTCCTTTCCTCCTGGCAGGATTTGTGTAGCTTTCCGCCCATGCTCGAGGCCCCCATTGAGCAAGGGCCAAGACAAAGGTGTTAGCATAGGCCTGCTGGCACAGGGAGTGAGGTTTGCGGCAAACCTACAGCGCATCACGAGTTCGTACTATCTCCTTTGCGTCCTCTATTGCTGTCAACCGAGTAAAATCCAGCTCGAAAGACTTTGGCGGCAATAGCTCGACTACTCCGTGGTGACCGCAAATTCCTTCGTTTACATCCTTAGGATCATCCTTCCTTCCTCGGGTGTGACCATTCCTCACAGCAGCCTCCCGATCAAACCCTGCCTTCATTACACTGGTAAAAGCCTTTGATCTCGTCTATGCTCTTGCTTTATTTGGATCGTCGGGTATTTCTTTTTCCAGGATGTATGATATCGTACTGCATCCATAGTGTCTGTCATCATGACCAGGTCTGATCTTCCTCTTCCTCCTACGGTACTTCCGACTGGAAGCCCCAGGGTTTTCTCCTTCTTTTTTGGTTTATCGGCTTCGTAGATCTCTCTGCTATCTCTTCCCAAAATACTCCTGGCGGAACTGCAGGCATTGCGGCCGTCTTTACAGAACGTCTAAACCCCGTCGTGCTCAATCTCTTTTGATATGATTTACTTCGCATCCATCGAACAACTTCTCGAGAACTCGTTGTGAACTTCTTTGTATGTATCATACTATCGTTGTGCGTCGCTTTGGTTCATGACTGTGAGCCACCAGCTGATCGCCAAAGATTTTTGATCGAGTTGCGCCGCAGGTTTTCGCCATCTTCATCCCATGTATGAGGGCTTCGTATTCCGCCTCATTGTTGGAGTGCGTTTGGAAACGTCATCCTTAGGACGTACTTCGGTTTGTCGCCTTCTGGTGATATTGTATCACACACAGCTCCTTCTAGTCTCTTGGATCCATCGAAGTTCTGTCAGGATTTACAAATAAATCTGGTGGTCTGTGTTTCCTTAGCTCATCTACTCTGCGATGAAGTACGGCAAAATGCGACCCAGTTGCTTTTTTAGTACTGAGGTACCTTTGTTTTGAGGGCGATAAAACTTCGCGAACGAATACTGGCCGCTGCACTCCGTGGAGTTTTCCTTCTTCCTCACTTCGACGACAAGGGCCGTGCTTACCACGGGGTGTAGCCGCAATATACGGCAACGAGAGGCTCCTTCTCTTGAAGTAGCTACCAAGATTGGTGGTGTCGAGATTTTACGCTTGAGGTCAAAGCTCTGTCAGCTTCTTCGTTCCATTGGAACTTGTCTCTGTTTTTTGCGTCGTTTTCATATATAATCCAAATGTTTCGACTACATACCGCCCAAGCTGCGACTCGCCCGGTCGCTCTTGTACTTCTTTCAACCGTTGGCTTCCTCATTGTTACGATGGCCTGTATCAGGGTTTGCTTCAATCCCTCTTGCTGATACTAGGAACTTGAGAAGTTCCCTGCGAAGGACGCCAAGAGCACTTTGTTCGGGTTAGAAACGAGGCGAGAACTTGTCGAGGTTGTCCAAAGTTTCCTTCAGGTCCTCAATTAGGGTATCGCCTTTTTGATATTATGACGACATCGTCGATGTATACTTGTACATTTTTCCCTATCTGCTCTGCTAGACACTTCTGCATCATCCGCTGATATGTTGCTCACGCGTTTTTCAACCCGAAGGGCATTGTTCGATAGGAACAGTAAGGGTGATGAAACATTTAATTTTCACCTCATCTATCTTCTTTTCAATCTAATCGCGGTTATAACCGAATAAGCATCCGGGAAGGAAAGACGTTCGCATCTGCCGGTGGGGTCGATGATTTGATCGATCCTTGGGAGGAAAGTGATCCTTTGGACGATGTTTATTAAGACACGTAAAATCAGCCTTTTTATCGGGGCCAACCGTGTTTTCTTCGGCTTACTGGGTTCCTTCCTTGTTTCTTGATCCAACTAAATGTTCTTTTGATAAACCTGCTCTGAGAGTCGATTAATTTCCGACAGCATAGCCTTGCGGTTTGGTTCAGAAAAATGCCTGATTGGTTTCGCGATTGGATCCAAGTGTAGGTGGTGCTCGGCAAAGTTCCCTGCTTTCTGGCATGTTAGCTGGACACCATCTGCGAAGATTTTCGATGCTCCACGGAGGAATTTCAAGCCAAATGGCATTTCCTATGCGAGTCCATGTTGGCCTTCCCAATGGACGTCGTTTTCTTTGGGTGCAATCGGGTGAATACGCTTCCTTGGAATCCTTTGCTGTGTTGAAGGTTGACTCCTTGCTAGGAGGCCTCCCCACATCTGGTAGTACGTCATAGTCTGTCGTGAGCTTGACGCCATATACTGCGCTTGCATCCCGAAAGTTTACGACAGTCGATGAAAATCCGTCGCATTTATCAGCTAACGCAAAACTTCCTTTAATTGTGATTGGCTTAGGTCCAGGCATCCTCAACAAGTACGTATGACATGTTCTTGCCATAAACCTAGCGTATAAGGCGCTAACGAGAGCGTGGTGCGCGGCAGGGAAATCCCGACTTCAAACTCCAGCCTTTCAATCACAATTCTCTCAGTCTGACCCAAAACGTGAGATGATCCTTCCAGTCGGTAACTTGGCTTCTTTGGTGTGATGCCATGAAAACGTATCCGTTGGTTTGAGGTTTGCCAAGGATATGTTCATCTTCTTAGTGTATCTGCGCCACATGGTTTAGGCTGCTTCCTCCGTCGATAAAAACTCGAGACACGTCAAATCCTGCGATCATGGCGGCAAAATGAGTGCTGGCTTCCCTGAGGTCGGGAACTTCAGAGGTGGTCATGATGAAACTAATATCATCCCCGGAGCCAATTGAGATACTCGGCGGTGACATCTTCTGCGCCATGAACACTGTAACGAGATTAATTTCGAGCTCTATTGGATGAGTACAACTACAGATATCGGAACCGCTCCATGGTAGTTAGGATCGCCTTATGGTGGTGTCTTTGGTCTTTCTGCTTCGGCCCAGTGTCGATTTTCTTCCATAATTGCGGGGGGAGTTGGTAGGTGGATCTCACTCCTAGGTCCTTGGGGATTTCGACTTGCTGCCTGAGCATGGGCTTGCGCGGCAACCCTCATCATCGCTTGAAAATTTCGAGTCTTTCGGTAGATGTCTGAGCGCCTTACTCCATTGTTGTCGCGAAGAAGTGCATGCAGCATGGGCCGTTCATCATATCTCGGGGTCACAAAGGGCCTCTGAAACCTAGGTCCATTGTTTGGTCTATTATTTCGTGGGTCATCCCTTACTTCGCTGCTCATTGCTTCATTGATAGTTATCTCTATTGCTTCCTCCGGCGCCGATCGGAAACCCAGCCGAAATTTGGCCGGGTGGATCATAACTTGAGAATCGAGAGGTATTCGCTTTGCACGATAGTTTTATTGCGGTCCTCCTCACAGTGACACAATATGCATCAGCTGTCCTGCAGCATCTTAGCCATCTGCCCATTTGTTTGCTATCTCCATTAATCCTGATACTGTTCTTGGATTGGTCCTTCCCAAGCCCTCGACGAAATCTCCTCGCCGGACTCTGCAACGAACGCGTATGAAATATCTCGTCAGATATATTTTCTGCGGAGTTTTTGATGATGTTCCACCTTTGGATGTACTTCCTCATTGATTCATCATGTTTTCTGTCGGCATGATCTTAACTCCTCAGTGTCATGGGCTTTTTGCAAGTAGGCCAGGAAGTTCTTGATGAATATCCTCAAATCGATCCGGTTGTCGATGGAGCCCTCTTTGAAACTTTTTTATCGAAGATCTCGCAGCTCCCACTCAAGTGTACTGGATGCTTTGCATTGCATTAACCCTTGTCTCTGTGGTCCTTCCTTTGTCTAGAGTAATCTACCAGCAATCTCAGGATCACGCAATCCGTCGAATTTTTTTTTAAGAAGTGCTCAGGTAGCTTAAACCACAGAAGGCACCGAGTTTTTAGGACCCTTCTAGTAAAGCATGGTAGCCCACACATATGCTCCTCGGCTAGGTACGGGAGATGTCGATGTTCCAGCCTACATGTTGTCGTGCTCTTTGTCTACCCCCTTGCAGGTTTACCGTACCACTTCCAGCTGTTCTTTCGGGAGGCTGCTATGCTGCTAACCACGGTGGTGGACTATTTTGCCTTGGCGATCCTTCGGGGCGTTGATGCGGCTTAATTTGTTCATGGCTCAACTTTTTGCCATGGCCATGTTGGACAATGCTTCATGGATCTCCAGTGGCACGGATGCGGGAACCTAAGGCTTGTGTCGCCATATATCCGGCTTCCGGTGTTTTGGGAATGATATTTCCTCTCGTGTCTATCGACAAGGACATGTTGAGGTTTTGAACTAGATTTTCTCTTTACGCCGAATGTGTTACGCAACCTTGACCTTGCCTGTTAGAGCTTCTACAATGACTATCTCCGAGAAGTTCTGAATGTCCAGTGGGTTCTGCGCCCCTTCGCACCTTGACGCGGAAAGCGCACTCCTTTCTTACATTGAGGAACCTCGTTTTGTTTTTCCAATTCCCTTCCGGCTCGAACGAGTCTATATTGGTATGCTGCAATTCCTGAAGCCGTAGGACCACTCATGTTGGTTAGAGCCCATCCACGCTCTTGCGACTCCTATCCCATGCTATTTGTAGCTGGCCCGAACTCTCATACGTGGTGTAGGCTGACGTATTTGTTGCCTAATCCTGCCTTAAATCGAGAGGGTCGTGTATGGATTTCCCCGGTCGTCAAAACTCAGTCATTTCCTCTGATCTTTGACTTGCTTCTCCAGGTAATGAATTTGATGATATTTTGAATTATGCGCCTTGCTGGATTCGGGTGACACCATCATAGAGGTTGGTGAAGACCTTTCCAATGGTGATAGATTTGTCGATGAAGTCGAAGGAAATTTGTCGACAACTTCCGGAATATTGCTTATATGGGAGTCATGAGGCGACTCGAGAACATGTCGAGCGTGAAGATCTTGGCGGAATTTTAGCTGCCTTGGTGCTGACGAGCGTGGCGAGAGGTTTCAGCCGTCGCGACTCGATCGGCGGTGCCGAGCTTGAAGATTGATCTTCTCTGAAACCTCGGGAAGGTGGGTCCAGACGATAACTTCCTTCCTTCCCGACGCGGACTTCCGAACGTCATCTCCATGAGCTCCTCCAGGATATGTATATGCATCAAACGGGAGGCGGGTGAGATGCAAAATCTTAGAGACCGGTTTCGATCTGTTTACCTCTGTCCGTCGCGTTGCTTGCTGGGTGAAGTCGTGATCTTGAACGTGCCATCGAGATCAGCTCCTTGTCGCCTCTAAATCCCACAGACGACGCCAATTGCAGGCAGTAACTTGTCAATGCCTAGCTACAAGTAGTAGGACTAGGGTTTTGTTGGATGTAGAGGGCAAGTAGATCTCGAAGGTTTGGGCGAAAAAGTACTCGACGAAATAAAGCTAGGGTTTGCTCAACAATGAGATGATCTTTTCGTCCCTCGACTCCCCTTTATATATCAGGAAGTGGAGCCGAGGGATTCGTGATATACAAGTTACAGAGTCCGAGGAGGTTTCTAACTCATCCCGCAAGATTACACATATTACTTCCTATTACAACTCTAGCTTTCCTTAATACTACTTTTGGGCTTCCGACTTCTTATTCTTTCGGGTAGTGGGCCTTGGGCTAAGCCAGGTACTATCTTGGCAGGCCCAAATGGGGATCTCTGTCAACGATGTGGTCAGGAGGATTCGATCTGCCCTTCCGGTACACGACTCTGTGGCTATCATTAAAACTCGTGATTACAAGAATTACGCGTTTGTGGGCCTGATCCCCAGTTTCCAAGATCCCTAGGAGGTTGTTAGTGACTTAGATGCCGACTCTCTGAGCACTCAAATCAAACTCGTTGAGCATTCTGGATATTTCGTAGGCTATAGTCCACGTTTTCGATCTGGGAGGATTTTGATGCCCCGTGACCCCCGGTACACGAACCTCGGCATCGGTAAAACTCGTGATTTCGAGCATTTCTGGTCGTTTTGTATTTATAGTCCACGGTTTGGTCCCAGGAGGATTCGATGCCGTGATGACGCGGGCCTACGACTCGCGGCATCATCAAAACTTGTGATTTCGAGCATTTATGGCTGTTTTCGTAGGCTATAGTCCATGTTTTGGTCCGGGGCGATTTTGATGCCGTGACGGCTAATTTTCTGACTCTAAGCGGCATTGTCCAAAACTGGTGATTTTGAGCATTGGCCGTTTCGTGGGCTAGTCCCGCGGTTTTGGGTCTGCGGGATGATTTGATGCTGACCCCGGTACGACTCGCGGCATCGTCAAGCTGTGATTTCAAGCATTTCTGGCGTTTTAGTGGGCTATGAACCCGCGATGTTAGATCCGGGAGTATTTGATCTTGGCGATCCTGATACATGATGACTCTGGCAACAGTCAAACCATTGATTTCAAGAATTTAAAGCGTTTATTGGGCTATAGTCCACGTTTTAGATCGCCTGCGGGGAGGATTCGATGCCGTGACCCACGATGCGACTCTAAGCGTCATCATCAAAACCTAAGTGATTTCAAGCCCATTTCTGGCGTTTCGTGGGCTATATAGTCCACGGTTTGGAATCGATAAGTTGATGCCGTGGCCGATGGCGCTCTGTGACGCCGTCAAAACCGTGATTCGACATTCACGGCCATTTCTTGGGCTATGGTCCACGGTTTTGGGTCCCAAAAGGATTTTGATGCCGTGACCCAAATTTTTACGACTCTAAGCGGCATCGTCGAAACTAAGTGATTCGCGCATTCTGGCCGTTTAAGTGGGCTATAGTCACGCTTACCGAATCTGAGGATGATTTGTTACCTATTGATTACCACGACTCTGGCGGCATCATCAAAACTTGTGATTTCAAGCATTGGCCATTTTAAGTGGGCTATACGTTTTCGGTTCCCGTTAGGATTTGATACCCCGTGACCCCCGGTACATCTGGCAGCATCGTCGAAACTCGTGATTTCGAGCATTTACGCAGATTTCGTGGGCTATAGTCCATTTTCTGGTCCCAGGAGGATTTCGTACCACTGTGACCCGGTACACGACTCTGACGGCATCATCAAAACTTCGTGATCTTGAGCATTTCTAGCCGTTTCATGGGCTATAGTCCACGGTTTAGTCACGGGATGATTCGATGCCTGAAACACAATTTCCTGACTCTAAGCGGCATCATCAAAACTCATGATTTCAAGATTCTAGCCGTTTCGTGGGCTATAGTCCACGGTTTGGATCCCATTTCGATGCCCGTGACCCACGGTACACGACTCTCCCGGCATCGTCAAAACTCGCGTGTTCGAGCATTTGCAGTCGTTTTTGGCTATAGTCCACGGTTTCGGGTCCGGTGATTTCGATGCCGCGTGACCTGACCTGCAGCTCTCATGGCCCGTAATCCAGCTTCTCGTGATTTGTTGTTGGCTGTTTTTCGGCTGGGCTATAGTCCCACGATTCCGGGTCCGGGAAGTTTGATGCCCAGTGTGCTTGGTCTGAACTCTGGAGACATTCTCAAAACTCGTGATTTCGGGGCTTTCTGGCCGTTTTCGTGTGCTTATAGTCCACGGTTTTCGGGTCACGGGATGATTTAGATGCCCTGTGACCCACGGTTACACGACTCTAGCGACATCATCAAAACTCTTGATTTCAGCATTTCTGGCCGTTTTCGTGGGCTATAGTCCACGGTTTGGTCAGGGAGGATTGCCATGTCACCTTGACCGGTACACGACTCAAGCGGCATCATCAAAACTCGTGATTTCAAGCATTTATGGCCGTTTTGGTGGGCTATGGTCCACGGTTTCTTGTACGGAGGATTTCGATGCCAGCGACCACGGTACACGATACAAGCGGCATCGTCCAAACTGTTGATTTACGAGCATTTTTCTTTGTTTCGCAACAAAAGAGACGCTATGTAGTTCTGCATCGCGGACGGCATGCATGGGCGCAGAAGCGATAGGCTGGTGCCTGGTGGGGGACGGACTAGCGCTGCCTGCTGATATGTTATTTTATTCCATCTAGCTGCTGGATTGCTTTGCCTGTAGCGTAGGCTGGAGTATAGCTTTGTGGTGGGGATACCGAAGAATCTGATCGTTTTCATCGCCGGTGGGAGCTGGAGCTGGAGTGGACAGGGCGGGGGCCGGCATCTTTCAGAGCAAGTACAATAAGGTCTAGTCAGCTGGCTACAAGGATTAAAATAATATATTTGTGTCTAGTTGGATGAGAGAGAAGAGGAGAGAGAATATAAGTGGGCTCTTATGTAAGAGCTAGCTCTAGCACGTACTTCTAGGCAAGGTGTGTGAATGAAATGTGGGCCATTCATTGAAAAAGTAGTACATTCTTATAGCCAACTCGATGTCAGCTGCTTCCATATTCTAACATTCTTTCTTGCTTCTGTTCTCTGTTCTACAAATTAGGATTTAGGAATGGGTAAGTGACTGCCCATAAAATTTTCATGCTTCAGAAGCATTTTTTTTTTTGAAACGTTCACCGGGGGGGAAAGACTCCCCACCTGAATATATTGCTTCAAAAGGGCATTACAAGACCAGGCTCCTGTCTACCCCCAAGGGTTGACATTGGTCAGGGTATATAGTTTGTTACACCAGAAGCATTGACCTGTATCAGATTCAAAATATTTTCCATATCCAGTTTGTTGTTTTGTTTGTTCTTGAGTTACAAATTGTTGTACAGAGGTTCCATCTAATTTTCGCCCGAACAAAGTTTTTGGTCGAGAACCATTTCATTCATTTGCACTCCATGTTCTGCGCAAGACCGCAAATGCCGTGTAGTTCGTGGAGACAATTTAGGAAGGTTAATTCCGAGAACTACTTGTTTAGAAGGGGTTATATGCAAAGAACAATTGGTGTTGCGGGCGTTTTCTTGCAAAATGTGCACCTTAGGCGTGGGATGTGGTTCAGAGAAATATCGTCCATTGGTACAGAATCGGATGGCTAGCGTTGAAAATTTGCAGATTTTCAGTCTTTGTCCATTTTCACCTGATACGTCCCCCTAATTGGGCCAAGAGTCCATTACCCGAAGATCAGAAAGGTGGGCCAGCAACCGGTGCCAATGGGGATGAGAGCTCTGTTATCCGAAATGATAACTGGGCTAGCCCAGTTCTAGACATGATTTTTTTGAATTATTTCCTGCAAAAATCTGTTACTAAAAGAAACTGTGAAAACCTGTTGAACTATCATGTTCCATACAAGAAAATACTCCCTCTATACGGAAATGTAAGACGTTCTAGCAACTGTTTTAGCAGTCTTAAACGTCTTATAATCTGGTACGGAGGGAGTATAAAATAAGAACTAGACAATCTAAAAAAACAACCAGGATGGACATGAGATGGCATTTTCATCTGAAGTTCTTACAAGACGAACTCATCATCAGACATGAACCAAAATGCAAAAAGATATAAACTATAGCCACTCGAGAAAAAAAGAAACATGTAAACGTATCTATATCACTTAGGTTATGTTAGCAAGAATATGCTAACCTAACCTACTTCTTGATATAAGCATTTTTTTGGGACGGGAGATAGAGAATCAAAAGAGCCGAGCACAAAATCAATATACATGACATATATACAGGAGACACTCTACGCTATCGCACTATTTCACGCTATAATGTGAAAGAAGGGCCGAGCAGGCCACATAGGACTTGGTGTTCTATCGCTGTGATTTCATTTGTATCTTTGGTTTTGTATTTCGATGGGCTCCTTTGGAGCTGGAGGCCTGCAGAAACATAACCAATCAATAATTTACTTTGTGTTCAAATTTCATCTTCTCATGAGACTTATGGCCTACAAACTGCAACAAAATTACCTGAACAGAATGTAAGATATCTTCCAGTTCTACGGTGATATCTGAGAAAACGGGTCGCATATGAGGGTTTTCATCCCAACACCGTTGAATCAATTTAGACAACCTTGGATGCACGGTTGAAGGGATCACCAAGCGAAATCCCTGATAAACAAGGAGCAATGAGCCAATGATCACTTTGGTACACCCACTATCGACAGTTGATTGCTCAATACTGAAACATACCTGTCTTACTGACAGTGCAGCTTGCAATGGTGTCAAATTTTCGTACGGGATCTGTAGGTAACAGTACCAAGGCAAGTTTAACCAAAGTTTACTGATGTTGGAAGAACTTGAAAGAGTAAAACCTGGACACAACACCAAGGTTTACCTTTGAAGTCACCAACTCCCACAGAACAATAGCAAAGCTGAAGACATCAGCCCTATGATCATAAGCCTTGTGGTTTATAACCTGGTAGGACAAAAAACTGTAATTAGCACATCTTGTATGCGTAATAATACAACACTTCAGTTGAACAGAACCAACAACCTTCTGAGTTTTGTCTGACAGATCAAGCACAAATTGTTCCATAAACTGATGTGGGTAACTAATAAATAAATAAAACAATGTCATTTGTCACCAAGTTATAGCACATAGTTTGTCCATCATGTTCAGGGACTTGGTTGTGGAAGCGTGTCACAATACAAGATCGTTGAGAAAATGCAGGATATCATATACTTCCTAGAAAAGGAAAAGTACAATGAATAAAATGACAACACACCTCAGGTGCCATCCATCTGTAGGTGCCAGTTTCAGCAGTCATGTCTCCCTCTTGTGATCGGTGACGAGAGACACCAAAATCTGCAATCTTCACAACCTATTTTAAGAAAGGAATCAGAGAAATTCAGCAAAACTAAATTTAAAAGTAAATAATAACTTATTAAAAATATGCATACTTGGCCGTTGCCAATTAACAAGTTGGCAGTCTTCAAGTCTCTATGGATGATGTTATTCTGGTGCAAATAATCCATCCCTCTCGAGATGCCAATAGCAATCCTAAGAATCACTGATAGCTCCAAGGTAATGTTTTTCTTGTGAAGGAAGTCATATAGATTACCTCCAGGCATGTACTCTGAAGCATAATAATAAGAGTAAAATATCAGTTGACAGGGGATTTCAGTTTGGCTGATGATATAGACAGACTTCTTTTTAAGCAAGAGACAGGGGCCTACAGTTTCAACTGTCAGAAATGAGTAGTAGAAGTTTGTATAAACAAGCGAAGGAACAGATGATCACTGCTGCCTTCTGGCCCAGCAGCGATCTTACATACACAGGACGAAACATAGAATGAATGTGGAGAAAACCTGTGAACAAAACGTAAGCAGGCTTCAGACTGTGGGTACGTCCAGCGGCACACCATCTTAAGTGTCGAGCCACTGGATGTCAGCTTCTCAATTTGCTAAATACTTAACTTGACACGCCAAAAGCTAGACAGACTAAACTACTTCAAAGTGTCCAAATCAATGAACTAAACGTGAGAAGACACGAGCAGGCAATACATGTCGTAGCAGGCCTTTCCGGGATCGAGTTACGAGAGAGTCACAGTAGAAAAAGCACTTTAAAATCAGCAATTGCCCACTATAATCATAGCTGTTGCCCACTATAATCATAGCTGAAACTAATTGACCTGTCGATCCGATAGAAACAGAGTAAACATATTCTTCTGGTCAGACATATGTTTTTAATTTGTACTACATTGCAGCAGGATGTAGATACTCTTTATGTACGGATGTAATTTTCAAAACATCCCTCAAGACTTATCTGTTCTTGAAGTGCCTACCAAAATGCATAGAAGACATGAGTTATTCCTCCATCTTTCAAGCTCTGCTTTTATTTTTTCCTCTTCTCTAAATCAAGCTTATCAAATTTGTAATCAAGAGCTATTTATATTTAAATGCTAAAGTATATGATGATGAATGATCAAGCACATACTGGTTAGACCTAAGAATGACCACAGACATTTAGCCACCAATACTAATCATAATGTAACTCTATCCCCATGCATGAGCACTTTCATGTGAGCCTGGAGCAACAAAGATACTGAGTCATATCCATACAGCAGGAAGCAATATTATTGTCTGACCTGTCACAATGAGATACTTCCGATGCTTTGTGCATGCCCCGTAAAAGCGAACGACATTTTCATGATTAACACTCCTGCACATGACTATACTGTGTTAGCATTGTCTGGAATTAGATGATTTGGTGTCTTGTTTATGGGTGAAAGAAGAAACTATACCTTAAAATCATTATTTCTTGCAAGAATTCTACATTTGAAGAATCATTAACATGTTCAGCTCTAAGGTACTTTATTGCAACATCCATACCAAGGTAAGTTCCTCGATATCTAAAAAACGAGAACAAAAAAAACAAGACCATTTGTTATTGGTTAGCAAACACCCCGATATCTCCACAAATAACAGTACAGTTGGTTTAACTATGTATGTTCACATGTGACTTGTAAAACTATTTCACTGCGAAAATGCAAGAAAAAAGGCATGCAATCCACACTGGTAGTTAAGTGGTGGCTGTTGTTCTCATCCACTAACTTCATGTTACTCTTCCCAATATTTCCTAACCAAGTGTTATGTAGTTCCTGGCAGTGTTTATTCTTAATTAATGCAGAGGCTGGAATAATGCTTCCATTATGTGAACAGAGTTTTGCAGTTCTTACAAATCGCCAGAAGATCCAGATGCAAACTTATCCATAGGTTGCAGGAGATTCCTGTCGAATTCAGAATCACCAATCTTTTCTTGCAGTTCTCGTATTCGCTCCGAGGTTGAAGAATTTGTTGGATTAGATAATGAGGGCTGCATTCCACAAGGAAGTTAAAGTTGTAAGGAAAAGGTTATACATGGTGTGTTCATTCTACAGTCTTATAAATCTGACTTTCTGACTGCAAGTATTTACAACGTTGTTGAAAAGTTGAATTACCAGCACCTTTTGTAGGTAACCAGGCAGTTACTTCAAATTTGAAGTACTCATGCAAGCAATGTAAAAGAAGGAAAGAATCATACATGACTACGTTTCGCTGTCTCCTTGAGCTGCTGCAGCAAACCATCTGTCTCCTGCATATAGCATGGGGCAATGTTTTTACTCAAGGAAATCCTTGTAAGCAACAGTCTGCAAACAAACACACAGATGCTTCACTACCAATAAGAATCTAGAGGAGTACATTGATAACCAAATTGCACGCAAGGCTTTTGCGTTTTCGCGAAAAAAGTGTAGCAGTTGAGGTGTTAACCATCTAGTTTATCGTCAGCACCATTTCGGTCACTACATCTTTGGAAGCAGGTGCTCCGATTTCATGGGTAAATGTCAAAATACAGCTCTAGTTCTTATAAACTAATACCTACTTGCATATGTGGATAGTTAGGGTACGAATCTTCCACTACGTTCAAGCCGAGACAGTCCTAGGTTTATAAATTCGTTGCAAACTAAGATGGGGCCAAGAATTTTTAGTTTTGTTGACGACAACTAGGGTAATTGGGTAAAACACATATAACTGGCATTCTTGTGCCAGCTGGAACTCTGAAGAGTGCAAAATATTTCATGTCTTTTCGGATCTGCCCCTGTAAGACTCAAAAGACACGTTGTGTGTTAATACACAAACTAGCAGTAAAAACATGCACTAAATTAAGTTTACCTCAGTTTCCCAGCCATCAACAACAAATACATCCAAACACAATCCATCTGTTGTTGAGAACACATGAGCTTCACGGATGTTCAATCCAATTTCAGACAGCAAAGCAGATAGCTATAAGAAGAATATAATTTAAAAAAATTCAGAGAAGTTAGGATGATCGACATGGCACATATAGAAATGGAAATAGAAAAACCAGGGCAGATGGAGTGGTAGTCCAAAGTCAAACCTGACTGAGGAGCTTTGGCTTGTCGATGGAGGAAAAGATAATTTCATGAACAAGGCGGATTTCTGGAGTGTCCCTCCTGTGGAGAATTTAGATGCCAATTTCAGCAGTGTTTTCCATGGAAGTGAAGTTAGAGGTGGAGACATTATACCATGCGGAAATGGCCTCAAAGTCATCGACGCCTTTTCTCCTCCCCAAGCTGAGGTCCCCCATCATCCTTTCGCACGGAAACTCACCCTGCCTGTATCATGGGCATGGCCGATAGAAGCATTCTCTTAACAAGCAAGGTATGTTGAAAAGTGAGAAGTAAGATAGTACTAGATTTGAGCAGAGATGATCAAGTGGATTATTGTAGAAGACGGCGTGTCCCGTACGTACGTCGCGCTGGAAGGCAGAGCATCCCCGCCATTGCCGTTTTCCGCCGGAGGGGACGGCGCGTCCTTGGGCTTCTCCTCCTGAAAGCACTGCTCGATCGATCACGGCCGGGGGGCAGAAGAGACCATAGTATTTGAGTGAGCGAAACTGAAGGAAAAAAAAAAACAGAGCGAGCGAGCGAGCGTTATATATATGAAGAGAAGAGAAGAGTGGATGTGAACTTACGCGGAGGAAGCGCGCGTGGAAGACTGGGCGCTTGTCGGGGTGGGCGCACTCGGCGAGGATCCTCCGGTGCAGCAGCACGTCCTCCGCCTTGTCCACCTGCAGGTCGATGGAGTAGCTGCACCCCCGCGCCGCACAGAGAGAGCAGATCAGTTTCAGAGATGGCGAACGTGACCCGCACGGCGTGGGTATGGTGACGGGCGGGCGGACGGACCTGATGGGGAGGCGCTCGTAGTGCTCCTCCAGCAGCTGCTCGAAGAAGGGGTCCGTGAGCGCCTCCTCGTTGCCCATGTCCCGGAGGCGGTGGTAGATCCCCTTCCGGACGTCCTGCAACGGCGGCCCGCCACCTGAGGAGGCGGCGGGCCCGGCGGAGGGCGGCCAGGAGCTCTCGCCCACGCCCTCCTCGACGGCGTCGTCGTCGCTGTCGTCCATCCGCGCGCGCGCGGGGGCCGGGCCTACGCGGCGGCCATCGGGACGCCCTTTATGGGAGAGGGAGAGACACTGCGGGGGCGGAGTGCGACGGGGAGGTGGTGGATGGTGACGAACGGAGCGGGGGTGGGGAATCCGAGGGGGATCTCGTTGGCGGTTGCGGCAAGAATCTTCTAGAGGGCGGCGGCGGGCCGGTATTTATAGGCCACCGGCGACAGAGACGACAGCCCCCGCTGGAGAGTGGCGGAGGGATCTTCTGCGCCGGCGTGTCACGGAACACGACACGTGGCTCCACGAGACGGGTCCTTATCCATTTCGAAACCGGGGCCCAGGAGCTCCTTTTCCGGGAGTAGCGGAACTGGATTGGACAGACGGCTATCCGGTACGTCAGCCTCTTCTGCTGAACGGTTAACGGGCCCCACTTGGCAGTCGAGATACGAGAGAAATGGTGGTGGAGGAGATTCTCCAGATTCCCTGCGACTGGATTCCTTCAAAGATTCCCTCCTACCCGGCCGTGACCTTATCCACCTTCAACTTCCCGTACGCCTTCCATGTACTCCTGGGCTACCACGACAAACAATTTTGTTCTAACCAACACTCCTCCGAGTCGTGTCAACCACGTCCCTAAACAATACTGTATGCTGGAGAGGAAATTAGAAAACCAGCGCTACGCATTAGGCGGCTGTATAACAAACCCCGTCCACCAGCCCAGCCGTCTTTCACACGGTCCGATTTATTTACTTATACGAGTAATGTTAATGTTCGTGCGTTCGATCACGGTACAAAAAAAATGATTTCTATGTATTATCTTTTTAAGTATGTAACATTTATCTTCAATATTTTTCTACAGTACGTCATGTTGTGAAAGTTATGGTGAAAAATATTCCACCAATCAAACAAAATAATTTTGAACGTAAACTTTTTCTGCACGTACGTAACATATTTTAAATGTTACAACGTTTTACGATATCTCTCCAAACTATATCCATCCATCATTTTTGCCTAGCTTATCTAACAAAATGTATGCATGTATGTACCAAAACGTGACACCGGTGGTTGAGGGTGCGGCCGTAGTGGATGGTCATAGATTCGTAGGGAGGCGTAGCCGGAGAAAGGTGCGGCCACACGACTGGAAGGAGGCATGAATAGAAGCTCAAACATATGGAGTCGCAGGCAAAGGTCGCACATCTGAAGAGGAGTCACCGGAGAGAGGTGATGCCAGAGGCCCTGGTGATGGCACGGGGGCAAGAAAGGGGAAGAAGGGGTCAGGGACTCGCTGTGGGGTTGGGAACGAGAGCGACATAACAGACCGGTTTGAAAAACATTTTAAAAACTCGAAAAGATCGCGTATAAAAATTTCGGGCATTCTATATGTACACGTCAAGTTTCACAGTAAACCAATATATTTCGTGTTCTATGTAAAAAAAAGATAAAGAAATGCCTCTAGAGTGCATTTTTTAGCACCGAATTTTGTCGACCATCAACGACTTTGCGAGCACATAGTACGTCGAGATGTAAGCAGTATTTTTTATCGGAAATTGTAACATTTAAAAATTCGTTTAAAACTTATTTCTAAAATGTGTATACGCTCGTGAGTGGGGAAAAACACCTTGTATGACAGAAACGCTTAACTTTGGGCGATAGGGAAAAAGGTTGTGAGATAACCGAGCATGTTTGGTTCCTACTCATATATAAGTTGCCATACTGTTCGTTTTCCAGGACAATCGATCCGACGACCTATCTGGCCGGACTGGGATGCTTCTCCCGTCCGGCGGCCGCTCTATGTGCTGTTGCCAAGTGCCCGCCCGCCGGCCGGCAGACAACAGGAACCAAATCTCACAAACAACAAGGCGGTGGAGTGGAACCCAGTCGTGCAGAAAAACAAGGCAAAGGTTCAAAGACCACCGACGGCATCAACTTGATTGGTCCTCCGACTCCCCAGGTCGCAAAACTATAGCGAAAGGTCGCCAATATCCATGGTGCTACAGATGCTCTAACTTGGTCCTCGTCCTACTACGTGTCAACCACGTTCCTCCATGGTAGGGACGGAGGGTACCGTATGCTATCACTAGCTCAACTTTGGTCGCTAGGAAAACAGATGGTGGGAAATGAGAGCATGTTTGGTTCATACTTGCATTTCACCGAATTTTCATAGTAGACTATCTGACCATGTCAACTCCAAACAATATGGCAGAGAAATTGCTGCAAACAACTGGGCACGTAAGTTTTTTTTTTGGTTGCTCGCAAACATATAAGTTGTGGTAATCACACAGACATTAGCCTAACAGGGCCGATGCACCTGTGGTAAAGTTTGAAAAAAATACGATCATGGACCTAACATGCTCCCAGTATGTATCAAAAATCAGGGAGGAAAATGAAGCTAGCTGGACGAACTAGGATTCTCAGAGCATGTTCCGGTGGCCGCTATATGTTGTCGCCAAATGCCCAAAGCGTCCATCTAGGACGCGCCGGCTGGCTTGTGCTCCAGACAACAAGAACCCGATCATGGAAAGAACAAGGCAGTGCAGCAGCCCAATCGTGCAACGAACAAGGCAGATTCAAAAAAAAAAAGTAAAAAATCCTGGCAGGCGCACCGACGGCATGGACTTCATTGGTCTTCAGGTCGCAAAACTATAGTGAAAGGTCACCACCACGATGGCTGTGGGCAGAGCACTCCAGCTAAAAGAAAATGGAAAGTTGGCGTAGACAATTGCGCTGAAACTTAACCGCCTCGGATCAGTCCGAGTACATTGTACACAACCCAGATAATAATATACTGACCCGGTGTTCCTTTTCACCCTGCCACTTTGTTACCACCACCCAAGAGAGCGGAGCAGAGCAGATGAATGTCGCTGCCACTCTTAACCAAGTGTCGAAACGAAAGCAGCAGTAACAATTAACTAAAAAAGTTACTACTGGTATCAACAGATTTCTAGACGATGTGGCTTTGTACCATCGCAGGGGCCAATGCGCTCCACCACGCAAGAGGCCGTTGATAAACAGGTCATGACGGCGATGTTGAGCACTTGATAGGCCAGCCACGAGATAGATTAACTCAAAAGGAGAGAGAGAGAGAGAGAGAGAGAGAGAGAGAGAGAGAGAGAGAGAGACGCAAACCGAGCTCTCTTGGTGGGCCGACAAGAAAGCAAATACCAGGAACTATGGGTGCTTGCTTAGACCAATGATCCGTCCAGGATTAGGTGACGGGAGCACGGAATCAAGTGGCACGAATCGGACAGGAGATGCTGAGCGGAAAGAATCAGCTGCCGAGTCATTTCGTATTAGTATATGGGCACCCACGGGAAAGTTTTTCTGGGCGGCAGACGCGCCCATCCACTTCCCCAGTGCTGACCCAGCAAACTTGACAAACTAATACATCATGGGGTCAGTCACGCTGGTAGGAGACTGCATGAAACTCATAAGTGTATAGGTCGTTCAGACTTCAGACTTGAGGTCAATAAAACAGCTGGAGAAGCAATACATCAGGTTAGAGAAAAAAAAAAACTATCTGAAGCAGTTCACAGAAGAAGAAAAATGAACTAGTTAAAAATTAGTAAAATGGATTCAACATGTAACAATCTTAGTTAGGCCAGAAACACAAGGTAGCACAGCACATGGGGGCTACAGAAATCAACCCATTTCTCTAAACACACAGTGACGCAAGTGCTCACGAACAAAGCCGCTGATGATTGGTTAGCACTGCTTTATTTTGTTTTTGGCCAGGCATTAGTTAAACTGGAAACCCAACGCTGTACCCTAAACAATGCATGAGACCAACACTACTGTTTTCTTTTAAGGTTTGCACACCAAATCTTGTTTTAATCAATTAATGCAAGGCTGAGATCAACTGGAACAATTGAGTTTCTAAATGACACTAGCAGAGTGCAGCTATGGTTCAAAGTCAAGCATGACACACACATATATATATACAACTGATAGAACACCGTGAGTGCAGCATGGCAGCGATTTTCAAATGCTATGTGTTCCGTGTTTTTTAGACAGTTCATTAGTGCTTACATAGTCCAGTGCTGATCCGGTCTGAAACATGCTGAGCCAATACTTAATTATCGAAGTACTCAGAGTTGAGATAGACAGAACATTTCCCTGCTACCCCAACCGCAACCAGTTTGTAAGCAAGCAATTGACCAGCAAGCAAACAGTATACTACTACTAAAACAGGTTTGCAAGTAATTGACTAAGTACGCAAACAACATACTACTACTAAAACAAGTTGCAAGAGAACTTGCCAATCACAACATTAGGTATTTAAATGACTCAGCTAAAATGTAAAACATGTACAGAACGAACATACGGGTGTCCATTCATCTTACACAAACTAAAAGGGCTTCCTCAAATTTAACAAACATCAATCTGTTTTCTAATGAAGTAGGGGCATGCCACTGTTCATCAAAAACTAAATACAAACATTCAGAAACAGAAAATGAGGCACAAACATGCACCTGAATATTGTAAACTGGTTTTAGACTTCCGACCAACTAGCATTAGGTAGAAAGAAATTGCATACCAACCATTAAATCAAACAGTTACGAAAGTTCAATTTGCATACCAACTTTTTGCAGCTAAATAAGGCTAGTATGACTAATGATGAACTGTCTGACATGTGAGAAGAGCAAACACCTAGATATTATTTCAGAATATTTTTATCACTTCACATCCTGCAATACAACGTACATAATGAACCTGGATGAACCAAGATTTGCTAAAGAGCCAAGCTTACAAGAATATCGAGAATGCAACTTCAAATTTCCCTGGCCAAGCATTAGTTAACTGGGAAACAACGGACTGGACGCAACTACAGATTTCTTTTAAGCTTTAGGCACCAAATCCCTTTTTGATCCATTAATGAATGGTTGGGATGAACCAGAAGATTCAGTTTCTAAGTAACATTAGCACACTATAGCTTTGGTTAAAAGTCAAGCATGTCACACACAAAATATATACATATGGCTTGGGCGTCGTTACTAAGATAGCAGCGACTTTGAAAGATTATGTGCTTACATCTGTTCCCATGCTTACATTTTTGTATACGTACAATAGAGTAGCGCTTACATAGTCCACTGTTGATTTGGTCTATACATTACTTAGTTATCAAAATATTAGAAATTAAAATTGACAAGACATTTCCCTGCTACCCGACCAGCAAGCAAACAGCATACTACTCAAACAAGTTTGAATACCCATGCACACAAAAGGAGTGGGCCAAAATTGGAAAAAACGTCAACTATACTGCTCCACCTCTGGACAGCGTGTACTCTTTATGTTCATTTGACCAACAAATAGACAGGTTGCACAAATATATGAATTTCACAAATTATTGTATCGAGAAGACATTAGAAACAATTGACTTGCGCGACGGAAGGGCAAAACATTGTAATGTGCAGTTGACAAACAATTTAGCTTGAAAATGCAACGGCATGCTAACTTGTCATTAAGTATTCAAGTTACTCTACTAAAACGCAACATAGCAAGTGGTACAGATCTACATAATGGGTAGAATGAACATAGTAGCATTCGTATTAGCATCCGTATTAGCACCAAATTTGATATTTCAAATCACCTAGTATTAGGTAGCAAGAAATTGCATAGCAGATGTAGATTAGAAGTAGCACAAGTTTCATTTGCATAGTTTTTTTTTTTTGCAGTTTCATCAACAAAAAAAATATAACAGGCTTCCATGCATGATGATGAACTACATGATGGTTTCAGAGAGGCATGTACATTCTCAACGCCTAGCTTTTATTTCAGGAGATTTTATCACTTCACGTCCAGCATGCGACTGTATATAGTTTTTAAAAATGGATGAACCAAGATTCACCAGAAAGACAAACTTACAAGTTACAAGTAAATGGTGGAATGATGGCTCATAAGTACAATCTGACATGAATTTCAGTAGGTACATGTTGTAAATCTTAGAAATATGTATTTCGCAATCGATGCAGTCAATGAGAAGACTTGCGCGCTGCCTAAATTTTCCCGATCATTTGACAAGTTATGTATCAAATTAAAGTCTAACCAAGTTGACAGGATCATGCAACATGGGTAGTGAAATGGGGATCACAGAGCTCCAACGCCTCCAAGTACTACAGCAACAGTAGTAGTTCGCACCATCAAAATTCAGAAATAAGATGGCATCACTAATAAATTCTATAACCCATAACTTCAGGAATGGTGGTGAGTTCTTTTACTTACATCGCAGTTCCAAGCAATCGTTGGATGCACAGAATCAATACATCAGAGTACCACGAAAATATTCCTAACTTAAGTAGAAAACAAGCGGACGAGTAACGAGCCAAACACATTAAATTTTGGTTCCTAGAAACACGACAATTTAACAACTAAACATAGAAAGGGTCTACAGCATTTTAATGTCTCCACGTGTATGTTTATTGTAAACATAGAAAGGGTCTACAAACACGGCAATTTAACAACTAAACATAGAAGGCGTCTACAAACACGACAATTTTTATGTTGAGACATCTAACTCCCAGCTGCTATAACATTAAATTTTGGTTCCTACAAACACGACAATTTAACAACTCAACATAGAAAGGGTCTAGAGCATTTTAATATCTACACATGTATGTTTATTGTAGGCACTTTACAAGTATGTTTTGAATTTATGTTGAGACATCTAACTCCCAGCTGCTATAACTCAAATGCTTACTAGTCCATCAAAGTAGTTTGACCATAGTTACCTACATCCTGTTAGTTTATATGTAGTGGTTCCGCAGTTCATGCGGACGCTAAAGGAGACTAGCTGCCTAAATTTTCCCAATCTTTTGATGAGTCACGTATCGAATGGAAATCTAATCAAATTGACCTAGATTTGACACAGGTAACGGAAAGAAGCTTATCAAGAAAGTTATTACTAGTTACAATTAGTAAAAGAAAGAAACAAAGTTTGTATGCATATGACAGGGTTTAGTATATCAAGAAAGTTATTACTAGTTACAATTAGTAAAAGAAAGAAACAAAGTTTGTATGCATATGACAGGGTTTAGTATATCGAAATGTGTGTTTCCATACCATAAATGACGCAACCGTGAGCTTAGGATACCTAAACGGTGGCAGTTATATATCCCGAAGGGAAATATGAACGTGCAATAGTTTGCTTAAATTAAACATCCTTGAATTTGAATATACTACATGATAATAGTTCACACAGGGCGCTACAAGAGGTCAAACACTAATCTGAGGGCAGAACAAATAACAATTACGAGGGCACAACAAACTTGTTTTTCATGTTCAGTTTGGGAAATAAGGCTTTAATAGCAGGAGATACCGACCATGCATTCACTAGTAAATCACAATCCAAACTAGTTATAGAGAAATAATAAACTAAAATCTTGAGACGCATCAACCCAAACTCTGAAACAAGAGCTGGTCGATATCTACAGGTAAGATTTGAACAGGTATGTCCATCGGAGCACTTTACAGGCAAGTTTTAAATTTTTGTTGGGGCATCTACCTCCTGGTTCCTAGAACTCAAATGCGTGACTGCAACAATGGCAAGTCCAAGAAAGTAGTTTGACGACATTTGCGTACATTACTACATTGAGCTATTAGTTTATAGTAGTAGTCCCCTAATCCATGCAGACAGCAAGGAGACTAGCTAACTCAACGTTTCTGGCCTTTTGACGAGTCATCTGTCAAATGGAAGTCTATCAAGTTGACCTAGATGCAACACCGGTAACCAAATACGGATCACAGATCACCAAGTAGGCAAAATAAATAGTCATTATGAGCCCATAATGCTGATAATGACAGGAGATACAGACCATGCACTAGTAAATAATGCTGATAATGACAGGAGATACAGACCATGCACTAGTAAATCAAACTCTGAGCTACACATAGAGAAAAGATAATGAAACAGGCATGTCCATTGGAGGACTTCTATATACTAGTTCTTAATTTCTGTTGGGCATCTACCTACTGGTTCTTAACACTCAAATGCATGGCTGCCACTGTTACAACACCATCGAAGTAGTTTGACAGCAGTTACCAACATCCAGTTAGTTCTTAATTTTTGTTGGGCATCTACCTCCTGGCTCCTACAACTCAAATGCATGACTGCCACTGTTACAACACCATCGAAGTAGTTTGACAGCAGCTACCGACGTCTAGTTTAGTTCATATATAGTGATTCCGGCAATCCATGCAAACAGTAAGAAGATAGCTACCTATTTTTTCTCAATCTTTTGATGAGTTGTGTATCAAATGGAAGTCTAATGAAGTTGACCTAGATGTGTGACACAGCTAACGAAAAGAAGGTCACAGAACCGCAAGTAGGCAAGTACTACATCAGCAGCAGTAGTTAATACCATTCTAAATGTGCAAATAAAGACGGCATCACTACTAAGACACAGAAATGGTGGTGAATTCTTTTACTTACAGGTAGCTGGCAACAAATAACATATTGCACGCAATTATCCGATGCACAACAGTCGTACATCAGGGTACCAAGAAAATGTGGCCAAGTCACGTAAAAAATCAGACTAGTAACCACCTAAAAGCACTAACGTTTGGTCACTATAAATGCGATATTTTAACATCTAAACATAGAAAGTTCTACAGCATTTTAATTTATGTAACAAATAACCAACAGGCCATTTCACATTCATAAAGTACAACAACCAGAAGCATTTCATCGGAGCTAGCCATACGTAGCTGACAAACCAAATATCTGGACTAGCATCAACTCAAACTCTCAAAGAAGAGCTGGTACATAGGAAAGTTTAAACAGGTATGCCCATTGTGGGCACTTTACAAGTAATATTTGAATTTAGGGCTGCACTAGTGCGTGACTGCAGTAAACACCTACACGTCAGCAGGATGTCTACGGCCCAGTAGTTAATCTGTTGCATGCGTCATCAGAGGGCGCGCAGTGACATCACACAGTGCGACGTAAACAGGAACTATTGCGCGGGATAATTCTTGTTAAATATATGTTGGGGCATCTCCTAGCTCTCAAAGGGCATGAATATCACTGTTACGACTCAATAAAAGTAGTTTGACCACAGTTACCCCATGTCCAGATAGTTTATATGTATCCGCAGTCCATGCGGATAGTAAAAAAGACTAGCTACCGACATTTTTCTCAATCTTTTGATGAGTCATGTATCAAATGGAAGTCTACTCATGTTGACCTAGATGGGACACGGGTAACGAAATGAAGATCACGGAACACTAAGTAGGCAAGAATCACAGCAGAAGTAGTAGTTAATACCATTCTAAATCCACAAATAAAGACTGGATCACTAATACGCAGAAGCACACAACATCAGAAATAGTTGTCAGTTTCTCTACTTACAAGTAGTTGGTAACAACCTAACTACAATTCCAAGAAACCGTCCGATTCACATAACTAATATATCAGGGTACCATGCAAACATGGCGAACTCACGTAAAAGAACAAGCAGGCTTGTAAGCAGGTAAAATCAACAAAAGTTTGGTTCCTACTACAATGTTTTCTCATCTAGACATACAAAGGTCTACAGCATATTAATGCATGAAACAACGAACCAACAGAAATAGAGACGGCGTTGCTAATACACAGAACAGAAACAAACAGCTCCAGCAATAGGTTCGAGTTCATGGTAACAACCTAACTAGAGTTCCAAGAAGGCAACCATCCATCCAATGTGCATAACAAATATAGCAGGGTACCATGCAAACGTGGGCAAATCACGTAAACAAACAAGCAGGCTAATATATAAGCAGGTAAAATCAACAAACGTTAGACTCCTATAAATGCAACATCTAGACATACAAAGGGTCTACAGGATTTTAATGTCTGAAACAAGAAACCGACAGACTGAGTTCATCATATTCATAAAGTACAACAACAACAATTGGAAGTATTTCACCAAACTAAGAAGCAGTTTCAATGGAAGTAAAATGTTTGGCGATCCCTCTTGATGCAGCAGGCAGGCAGGCAGGCAGGCAGACGTCGGAGATGAATGAAAAATGATAAGTTTAGCGTAATAACGCACCGGCCGGTGTGTGTGTGTGTGTGGGATCCGGTGTTTTCAAGGCATGGCTGTGAATCCTCCATCAAAGACAAAGCCGCGGTAGACGCCGTCGCCATATCCAGGAACGCCGTCGACCCAGTCCCACTTGCCGCCGCTGGTCCCTAGGTCGTCCTCCTCCCACATCGCGAGCTTCCCGCGAACACGCTTCCCAGCAAACCATACCTTGCCATCACCGCCAAACACCTTGACCTTGTTGTTGCCGCCGGCAGCGGGTGCGGGCATGGCGCTTCCCTGCGCAGCAGCCTCGCAGAGGCCAGTGAAGCAGCGATACATATTGGGCGGCATTCGGCCCGCCTCGTCCCACTCCATGGTGGCGAGATCTAGGCGGAGGATTAGCACGGTGGAGCAGGGCGCGTCTATGGCGAAGGATGACCTGAGGCCGCCGATCATAAGGACGCGGCGGCCCCCCGCGCCGGCGAGCAGGCGGGGGCGCTTGAGGATCTCGAAGACGTCGCCCCAGGCGGCGCGCTCGACGGGCGCCCAGCCCCCGGTGAGCGCGGCGAGCGGGCAGGAGTAGAGCTTCCACTGGCTGCGCCAGGGGGTGCCGACGTCGCAGAGCGCGAAGACGGCGCGCGCCCCGGAGGCCAGGATGGGGCTCCGCGGCTTGGAGGGGAGCGAGAGCGGGTGCTTCATCCATTTGGCAGATCCCGAGGACGGGGTGTAGGAGAGCGCGGCGAGCTCGGTGAGGACGAGGACTAGGCCGCCTGGGCCGGCGAGGACTGTGCCGTGGCGCGCCCAGGCGGATCCGAGCGTGGGCAGGAGGCGGTAGGTGCCTGCGAAGGGGTTGCAGACGGCGAGCGCCTTGGGCGGGTGCGCGGAGGAGGAGGTGGTGGGGGATGGGGAGGGGAGAGCGGGAGTTGAGGCGGAGGTGGAGGTGGAGGTGGAGTTGTCGATCCAGAGGTAGAGGAGTGAGCCGGATGAGGCGACGGGGGAGAAGGAGTGGTGGGGGAGGAAGGAGGTGAAGGGTAGGCGGAGCCAGCAGCGGCGGTGGGGGTCGAAGGCGTGGAGGCATCCCCCGCCGTCGGGGCGCGGGTGGCGGAGCAGGAGGAGGCGGAGGGAGGGTAGGAGGGCGAGGAAGGGGTCGGAGAGGGTGTCGCGGAAGAGGCGCGAGACGGGGCGGCAGACGACGGCGTCCCGGAGAGGGAGGCGGAGGAGGACGTTGTTGAGCGCGTCGGGCGGGAGGTGGTGGATGGGCGGCGGCGGGGCCAGGTCGTCGTCGGAGGCGGGCATGGCGAGGGCGAGGGCGAGGGGTTGGGGATGGGGGAGAATCCGAATGGAGAGGAGGAGTGTGGTGGAAATGGAAATGGAAATGGAGGGCGTTGACGTCATTTCAGCCGGCGTGGAATTAATACATTGCGAATACTGTGGGCGGGCGGGCGGGCGGGCTCACCTACCGTAGATGAGATCGACCCGCCTCGTGTCTTGTCTCCATGCAAGTGGGACCAAATAGCCCCAGCGTACACTGGCTTCCTGTCAGTGAGAGCGAACGTCTAGAAGATGTGGTGTGCGCCAAAGGAGCGGCGCCTCCGGCTGTCCTCGCACTGTGGGGTCATCGGTGGGGTAGGTGCGCAGTCGAGTGATTAGCAGGCGGCGGAACTTAATATAGCAAAGCCACGCGAGAAAAGCCAGCACCTTTGCCTGCTCGGTGGGGCAAGAATAAGGACGGGTGAACCCACCTGTCTGTCTGTCTCTCGGCGCAGGGTGTCAAATCAAATGGGATGCCGCCTACAGTGTCAAATGGGGTCTCCTACCTAAATTCCATTTATAGTGCACTAGCACAATGCCCAGCGCGGTGCCGCGAAAAAGAAAATAAAATTACCAACTTAAAAATATAAAATAAAAATTGGACACTAATCGGAGAGTGCTAATTGGAAACCACTAAAACTGCAGAGGCAAGAACTTTGCTTGTACCATGGTCATATGGTAAATTCAGATAAAAATGCTAGATATATCCTAAATAATAGTGTTAATTCATACGTGCTCAAAGGTGATTCATATGCACATACTAATTAAATTCATGCACATTCGTGCAGATGATAACTGAAAGAACAACTTGTTATCATGTATTGTGGCCATGGATTAAACTTAGAGAAGCAAAACAGAGCAGCACAAATATATATACTCACAACCAACCAGGTCAATCTCTCTCTATGCAATTTGTTAGATGTTCCTACCGCACCATAGATCCAGATATACTACTGATTGACCGTTAACATAGCAGTTACCAGTCAATAAAACAGCAAAAAATTGCTCTTGGTGTGTCCATCTGCACTAATTATCTCTCACATTTGCAGCAGCAAAGCACACGTCTAAGCAAGCAAAACAGCTGCAGAAAAAACTATCACTCTAGTTGCAAAATAGCAACACAAGAAAAGCAGCAGTGAATATGCAATCTCTTCTCGGCGCATCCCCTCCACTCCATCTCTAGGCCCCTACTCCGCCTCCCTGCATGACCGTGTTGTTCCTCCCTATCTCTCTCAAGTCCATCGGTAGCCTTCCCTCCCCATCCTATAATTAGGTATAGATAAACCAAGCGGCCCGATGTTGTGATGCCTGATGCTGGTCAAAGTAGCGGCGGCGGGTGACAACAACACCTTATTCTGTTCTAGTTTTCTAGATATGGGCCCCAAGTACATAGATGTTAATTATGATACATCATTTATGCCATTAGGGTATGATGTTGTTGCAGAGGTTGAGTGTAATTGGTATCTTCGCGATATTAATATATGCTCTTTATCAGAAAAAAATATGCATGGGTAGCATAATTCTAATACATATATACATATATGTATGGATACCTCCACCTGGTTTCCTCAACATCGTGAACCGAAACAAAGACAATTCTCCATCATGTATTGTGCTCCTGCTAACTGCGCTCATAGCAGCAGCTAGATTGTGGCCTGGTTAGCTCTCTCCTAGTCTTGTGCCACGCCCAGCAGGCATATTAGCTTAGATGATAGGTGATTAGTTAAAGACTCCATGAGTGTCTCCGTAGGTATCAGTCGTTGCACAATTCCAAATCCTGCCAGCACACCCACCATGCCCCTCTCTTATGGCTTCCTCTGACGCCACTATATATGCCTTTGTCCCCACAGCTTCTTCGGCCACGACTGCTTCTCTGACCGTCAGGACCATGGCAGCGAGCTCTCTCCCTTCCGCCGGCCTCGCCGCCGGTCTTCAACCAGTTCAGCATCACCAATCACGTCTCCACAATGCAGACAAGCACATCAACGATGTATGGACCCGACGACGGCGATTGGTTTGTCGGCACCGGTGCTCCTACATGACTTCGAACACTGGTGCTCTCTCTTCTATCCATCCCTACACTTCTTCTCGGCATTGGCGCTCATCTTCTGATCACCGCCATCAGTGACGCGTCGATCTCCAACTCGCTCGCAAGCCTTGTGAGCATGATCTGGACACTGTCTGGACAACATTACACGGTGTCGGGCTGATTGCTTTTTCTAGACCTATCTGTTTTCCTCGTAATGGGTCGACGTTTAGGAGCTGCACAACCTAACCCAGGAAGGAAGGAACGTGATGCGGACGTCCTCCTCGGTGACGGCCAGCTGGGTTCATGAACGGCCAAGTCGGCTAGTAGGTGCACCTCCCGAAGTTCATCACGATCGGAATATTTTTGCTGATCGAGTTCCTGGGTAGGGGCAGTGTATATATGAGCGCTTACGTGATGTACCATACGTGGTAACGTGGACGTCAACCTGGAGACCGGACCTCACGCAGATCGAATGGGTAAACGCATATATACTACCTAATTATTAATCGATCAGGGAGCCGTGCCAAGGTGGGCTAGCTAACCAGTTTTGATTCCAACAAAACTATGTACGTGGGAAAGGTGGACTGCGCCAAAACGGAATCGCCTGCTTTTTATGGTTGATCTAGTGGTGACACTACAGGAATCCGGCAATATGCCGACGGCCTACGGCCCTCGGCGTAGCACCTACTGGCCCTCGGCGTACACTACGCCGACGGGGCCCCTCGGCGTAGCTCCTCGGGGAAGGTGGGCCTCGGCACATGCCACGTGGCGCCACCTGGGCGACCCTGGCGCTCGATACGCCGAGGGCCGGCCCGTCGGCGTACGTGGACGCGTGGCGCGACCTGGGTGACCCTGGCCCTCGGTACGCCGAGGGGCTCACCGTCGGCGTAGCGGTGTGCCTTTTGGTCCATTTTGGACGCGTGGCGCGACCTGGGCGAGCGCACGGTACGCCGAGGGGCTCACCGTCGGCGTAGTGATGTGCATTTTGTCCGTTTTGGACGCGTGGCGCGCCCTGGGCATACCTGGCGTAGCATGTCGACGCTACCCCGAGGGGCTCACCGTCGGCGTAGCATGTGCCATTTGGTGCAATTGCTCGATTTCCTGCTGTTTCGCAAATTTTCCAGATTTGGCAGGATACACAAGCACATATAATTCACATGAAATTCATAGGCATGAAGTGCAAATACATATACAAGTGCATACATAGTGTCATAGTGCCATAGGTTGCATACATAGTGTCATAGTGACATAGGATGCATACATAGTGCCATAGTGTGCATACATGCATGGTGCCATAGTGTGCATAAGATACATGGGACTACTAGAGGAGCTCGTCGCCGCTAAACACCGCCCGGGCCGATTCCTTCCGGTAGAAGCTGCGGAAGAACCACCGGGAGAAGAGAAAGTACCGGGAGAAGTGCCGGGTGTAGCACCGGGAGAAGGACCACCATGATGAACCGGTGTCATGTCCCTCCCACCACTGGTTTCGGAACATCCCGTTCCCTACACACATGTTCCCGAGATGTTAGAAATTTGCGAGGCAAAGGAAAGCCGTAGTATTCGGTTTGGCGAAGAACTTACCGTTGTTCTCCCATAGTACTCCGCAACGAAATTTTCCTTCGATGGTATGTTTGGCGCCGGCCCCGAAAAGGGAGGCATCGGCCCTAAATCCACTGTCTGTCCAGTTTGATTGGCCACCATCGACGCCTGCAAGATAGTTTACATGTCATCTTTCATGAAATGAAGCATCAAACTAGGGGAAAGTGGGACTTGTCATCATTTGCGAAAACACAGGTTGGAACTTACATGTATATATGCCATGTACTCCATGAACTGCTGCTGTCTTGGTTGAAGGCCACCTGATATTCTTGATGAGCGGCCACGTGGGCCGCCTCGAAGTCAGCTACAATTTCACAAATTCATGTCTCGTTAGCACTTAGCAATGTATGAACGAAAGTCGGAAAGAGGATGGAAATGAGGGAAACTTACGTCGTATGCGGGTTGTTGCCGAGCCGTGACGAGGCGGGAGAGGGGCGTCCTTGGTGAGTCCCGCCTTGAGACGCGTGAAGGTCGTGGTGAGGGTATGCTTGACGCCTTGTTCAGCATGGCGAGACGGCCATGCGGCAACCCTCGGACGATAGGACCAACGACTCCTCGTCGACCTCCGCGCTCATGGGGTCATCCACCTCCGGGTGACGATGCCTCACCATCGCGCAGTAGTTCTCGACGTCCTCGGCGTAGGTGCGAAGTACTCGGGGAAGGGCGAGGCTGCGAGAGATCGGGCTTCTTAAGCCGCATCTTGTTGTATATCTCGAGGTCAGACATCTCCTCCTCGGGTCCTAACGTGGCCCTCTGCATCGCGAAAGGAAATGTTGTGAGTACCAACTTTGAACATGACGGAAAATAAAATGTATACATACCGTCTTCCCCTTGTAGCGCTCGTAGCTGAGGTTTCCCCCACAGTGTGTGCTACCGTCGCCTCGGTTCTCCGCGTTCCGCCTCGCCACGGCTGCAAAGTCCTCGTCCATCTTGAGCCACCTCGTCCTAACCATCTCCTCCCATGCCTCGGCATGCGGCTCGGCCCAATCGGGGATAACCTGAAAATGCAATACTCAACTCAATCTAATGCAATTGCAACTTAGTAGCAATGTAGAATCTCATTGACATTTTACTCACCGACATGTAGTCCTCCACCGTCATCTCGTACTCGGCCTTAGCATTCTTACCGACAATGTCCGGCTTATGGACCCTCTCGCCTCTCTGTGCCCAGAAGTGACCCGCGGACGTGATCCTTTGGTTGTACCACACTTGCGGTGTCAACCTCTCACAAGTCGCCCGCAAAGTCATGTTCGCCGTCTCGTCAACCTCGGGCGCCACACGATAAAAACACTTCAATCATGCAAAAAACAATTGTGAGATTCATGAGTTAGAACATTGGGGTCATCAAATATGAACGAAGCTCGAGAAAATATGTCTTACCCAAAACTTTCTCATCACGGCCTCAGTCGGGAAGCCTACGCCGGGGGCACTCTCGTAGTCCGTCCAAGTAGTGGCTAGCTTCTTCTCGCTGCTGGGACAGTGAGGGGATAGTACTTGCCCGGCCAGAACTTCCTAAGCAAAGCTCCAATCATGCTGCTAGGCAGGCGCCCCTTGACCCCGGAGGAAATGTCCAATTGCTGCACATGAAAATCAAACATTAGCACATGAAAATCAAACATTAGTACATGAAAATCGAAATTGCCAAATTAGTACACTTACTCAGGGCCAGAGGAATAATAAGGGTCTTCGCCTCATGGGTCTTAGGCTCCTTCCTCTCGTCGGGACTCTCGCTTCCCCGAATCTTCGGTGCCCGGCCGCCCTTCCTCCGGAGTCTCAAACCCGCTAGAGTCCTCCTCGGCTCTAACTCGTCTCCGCCTCCTCTCTAGGCGGCCCTCCAAAGAACAGGAAGCAACGTGCGGCCAGGAGTGGTGGCTCAAGTCCGGTCCTCCCAGCCACCCTCCTCCACCTCCTCGCCACCTCCAGCTCCACCCTCGTCCCCGTCCTCGTCCTCGTCCTCGTCCTCCTCCTCCTCCCGCGCCGTCCTCGTAACGCGGATTGCGATGCGGTGCCCTCTCACTCCTTCTAACATTGTTCTTGCGTTGTTGCATCTTCTTAAGCAAGCTCGACGAGTCCTCCTTGCCGCCGCTCATATTGTTCAATCACCTGCATTGAGAAAGAGAAAACAATTAAGAAGCATGTTGAAAAATATATAAATAGTAAGCATAAAGACACTAAACAATTAAGAAGCATGTTCAAAAATATATAAATACTAAGCATAAAGATACTAAACAATAAAGAAGCATGTTGAAAAAAATATAAATACTAAGCATAAAGATACTAAACAAATAAGAAGCATGTTGAAATATAAACACATAAAAGACCCTCACCAGCCGTCATCAATCTCATCGTCAATCTCATTTTGTTTCTCCTTGCCACTATCACTATCACTATCTTTTGAGTAGTAAGTTGGATCTTGATAGACGGGTGGAGGCTCATCATCGCTATCATCTTCCACTTGTAACTTCTCGAGCATATCTATGTCCTTTAGATCCACCACTGACTCACCACGAGTTTCTGCATCGTTCCTGAGGTCCTCTTCAAGAACACATTCTAACTCAAAGTGCCCGAAGTCCTCTTCCTCTTGATAGAAAATTCCCTCGTATGTTACAGGGTCAATGTTGTTGTAATCGTCCTCGGAGGGAATCGGTAGGTTACCATGTGGCGATACCTGGAACACGACTTCCCAGCCGTTGAGGGCCGCTTTCTGGCAGGGTACGGCAAATAATAAACATCGACTGCCAGTAGGACGTTGCATGTGTAATTTCTTCCTATCACAGAGCTTCTCAACATCGACTCTAGCCTTGACATTATCCTTTGACTTCTCGGGAATGTTTAGGCACGTGTGAAATAAGGACTCCGACATTCTTTACGGTGTGCATCACATCGATGTTATGGGGAAGTTCGAGGTCCTTGTAATACTCGAGCTTCGTTAAGGCTGTCTCGTGAGTCCAGTTGTGCGTTACACCATATCCCTCAAATTGATGGCTAGCTTCCGATCTGCCAGCACGAGAGCAAGTAGCTCGGCATCATGACTATACCATCGAACTTTGGCACCTCTGTTACTTCATGCACAACTTTGCCTTTCTTGAAGTTCTTTTTCTTCTCTGAACGGATGCCTCCGTTTGAGGTACTGCCGATTCGTGTCAAACGCAACATACTTGCGACCCTTATTTAGCCAAAGGAACTCAAGTCGATGCCTGCCACTGGCATGGCCATTTACCAGCTGTACACCATCCGCATGTTAGGGCGTACCGGGCATGTCATGCATGCTATACTGCAACCAAACTTTCATGCGAGAAGTTTGTCTTCGATGCTCGATCGTATCGTCAACGTCCCGTGGTGCCAAGAGTGGTTCAAATCTTCCACAATCGGCTGCATGTAGACACTCAAGTTCTTCCCCGGGTAATGGGGCCCTGGAATGATCAGCGACGAAACATGGTCTTCCTCGTCATTAGGACTCCGGGAGGGAGATTGAGCGGAATTACAAACACGGGCCAACAACTGTAATTGGCATTCGACATACCATATGGATTGAAGCCATCTGTAGCTATCGCAATTCTGACATTCCGAGCATCTGCTGCCCTATGGGGGTATTTTCTATCAAAGTTCTTCCATGCATTGCCATCAGATGGATGTCCCATCTTCGTCCGCCCCTGTCCTTTATTCGAGTCCCCATCTTGTGCCACGTCATCTGTTTGGCGGTCTCCTCGATCAAGTAAAGCCGCTGGATTCTTTTTATGAATGGGAGATACCGAAGAATCGACTTTGCGATCTTTGACTCTCATGACCATCCTTTCCCGTTACCTCTTCATACCTAGAGGCCTTACAAATGGGACAGTACTTGTCCTCCGCAAATTGTTTCCAGAAGAGAACACAGCCTTTTTCACAACGTCTATCCTTTGATAATCCATGTTGACGTAACATAGTTTGCCTCGTCTCGTGCAGGCTTTTAGGCAGACAATGCCCTTTGGGCAACAAGTTACCAATTGTTTTCAGACTTGCTTCCCGTCACGGGTGGTGTTGTGCCGGGTCTTGTCGGCTAGACATTGGGAGATGGCATCGAGCTGAGAAATCTCGGCGCCATCGTACGAGGCGTCTTAGCGGCGGCTATCATATCATAGAAGGCCTTCACGGCGCTCTCTGGTTCCTCCGGTTCGGAGGTTCCTCCGGTTCGCGGTTCCTCCGTGAAGGTGGCGACTACGGCATGTGGGCATCGACAAGATCATCTAGAAAGTCTCTAACCCCATCGTACTCATTGCCATTGAGCCGCTGCCGCATCACCTCACCTCTGTCACGTTCGTGCTCATCAAAGTCGATCTGCGTGACGTAATGAGGCATATACCCATATTGCAGAAGGTGTTTAAACATGTCATCCTTTCCACGACGGTGATGCTTCAAGCAACGATTGCACGGGCAAAGTGGTTGAACCTTCATTTTTGTACCACGCGCCAACTCCTTCACTAAATGCCAAGTCTTCCTTATCCACTCATCTGTTTTATTAGTCGCACTAACACGGCCGGTGTACATCCATCCATTATCAGCCATCCTCTGCTCTATTGGAAGCCAAACGACAAGCATAGCATTTATATCAAATAGGAAAATGCATCATATTTTAATTTTTTTACAGGCAAAACGAATGCATCAACCTACATCTCTACTAGGTGGGCTCTAGCAGCCGCGGATCCGTAGATTGACGTTCTCCATGCTCTACCCAGTCCAAGTCAAAATTTCGCGGCACCTCCCCGCTGCTCTCCGATACGTCTCGCCAAAAGACAAGAGGATGTGCATCAGAACAACGGTGAGGCTGAAATCTGACTGGACAAGCATGGAGCGTACCTCGAATCCGCCAACTATCCGTAAATGCATAAGCGTTACGGTTGAAAATATGCCGAACCACTAATGCATATTTATCGCGTAACGCGAGGACGAAGTGACACCTAGGTTACGCAACTTGACTTGGAAAATGAATCTAGTGACATAAATAAAATGCGGAGAAGAAGTTCGAATTTTTGCTCACCCTCGGCTGTAGAGGAAGTAGTCGAACAACCGAGTGTCGATGTTGGCGACCGTGGAGAAGTGCGTCAAGATCCGGGATTGTCACGTCGGGGTGCTCACGACGAGGCGGTCACGGCATGGCCTATTACAAATCCATGTTATTAGAACAAATTCACATTTGCATTTCTATTTCCATTATTAAACATATCATTTCAATTTCAACTACACATTTCTATTTCTTTCCAAATGTCCACTATTCTATTTCTATTACTATTTCAAATCAATCCTACTTCTATTTTTTCTACTATTTACACTATTGTATTTCTATCCCCACTATCTATTGTTGGAGAACATACATACATATGGTTTCTATTTCTATTTCTATTTCAAATAAATTATGCGACGGGAGAGCAAGATTGCATGCGCCGGTGATGCTAGGGCCGGTTCCTGCCTAGATCTTAAAGTACGGGTTTAAGAACAAAAGTGCAAGGAAAATAACTTTGGTTGTCCTTCCAAATGATTAATTTCTATGTTTGTATTTCATTTTTTACCATGGAACTGTGGGACAACATTGTATTACACCTTAGGATAACAGCTATGCATGTTTACATGAACACAAAAGATTCCCTAAAAAACATGAACACAAAATAAATAAAAACTACAAGAGGTTGCCAATTCCAGGCTTACTGGAGGAGTGAGGGCGAGAGGAAGGAGCAGGGAGCAGGAGCAGGGACCGCCCGAGAGGAGGAGCGGGGCGAGAGAGGAGGCGGAGGCCGGCGCGAAAGGGCAGGCGAGGAGGAGGAGGAGGCGGGAGGGCCGAAGCGAAGAGGAGGCGGCGAGGAGGAAGCGGGCGCAGGAGAAGCCGAGGGAGAAGAGCAGCGTGAGCGGGCAGAAGGAGGCGGAGTCGGGCGCGGTGGGAGGCGGCGCGGCGGCGGCGCCGGCGGCACCGGGTAGGCGGCGGCGGCGGCGGCGGCGGGACGAGCGGCGGGTAAACGCGAGGGGGGGGGGGACTTGGGAAAACGCGTGCGCAGGCGTTTGGGGCGGAGCTTGTGCCCTACACCCAGGGCCACCGTCGGCTTAGCCGTTGAGGTGGACCCTGGGCTTCCCGCTAGGGTTTGGATACGCCGAGGGCCCCCCTCGGCACATGTATTTTTTTTAATTTTTTTCTTTCATTGTTTCATCTAATAACTATAATATACTAGTATATATTATCCAGATTACCTTTTTTACCACGTCGACTTCTAATAACTAGGACACATAAAATGACGCCACGCGGCTCCGCTCAATTTTTTGGCTCCGTTTGCTTTGGCTATGCCAAGGCGCGGGACATGCGGTATGGCCGTACCGCGCGCGGCGTGCACCACCGCAAACGGAAAACATTTAGCACATAAAATGACGCATCCTCGACCTAAAAACAATTTTCCCTCCATTTATTGAGCGAAGGAAAGTGTCGCCCGGGTTCAAATCCGGTCGGTTTCAGCGGATTCGGCGGGAGCACCGCAGGAAGCGGGTGGGATTCCCGGATGGCTTCGCGCGCATATGGCATGTGATAGGTGGTGCGTAGGAGGTATCCTACCGCTGCGCGGAGGTCCCGCGCGATCTTGAAATGCGCACCATTGCTTCACAAAAAAAGCCCTTAGGCCCAAAATGGAAAAACCGTCGCGTGGTTCGGTTGGAAATCCATGACGAGGGCCTTGCTTCCCATCCTAAGGCCCACGCACGTGCCAAATATGGCCTCGTTCGACAAACTATGTGGTGAAACGGGCGTTTCCTACTCATTCCCCTAAAAGCCATAGAACTCGGACGAGATAGCCCTGTTCGTGAAGGGTTTTCAAGATAATTGCCGTATCCAGTTCCGTCTTTTGCGGTGGTTACTAGGACACATAAAATGGCGCCACGCGGCTCGCTCGATTTTTGCTCCGTTTGCTTTGCCAAGCGCAAAACGCGGGGACATGCGGTATGGTACCGGGGCGCGCGTGCACCGTCATAGCGCGAAACGGAAAACATTTAGCACATAAAATGACGTGTCCTCGACCTAAAAACATTTTCCCTCCATTTATTGAGCGAAGGAAAGTGTCGCCCAGTTCAAATCCGGTCGGTTTCCGGCGGATTCGGCGGGGCACCGCAGAAGCGGGTGGGATTCCGAGATGGCTTCCGCGCATATGGCATGTGATAGGTGGTGCGTAGGAGGTATCCCTCTGCTGCGCGGAGGTCCGGCGATACTGAAATGCGTACCATGTAGCTGCTTCACAAAAAAAGCCCACCAGAAAATGGAAAAACCGTCGCTCGTGGTTCGGATTGGAAATCCGCGACAGGGCCTTGCTTCCCATCCTAAGGCCCACGCACGTCCAAATATGGCCTCGTTCCGACAAACTATGTGGTGAAACGGGCCGTTTCCTACTCATTTCCCCTAAAAGCCATAGAACTCCGGACGAGATAGCCCTGTTCGTGAAGGGTTTTCCAAGATAATTGCCGTATCCCAGTTCCGTCTTTTGCGGTGGTTACTAGGACACATAAAATGACGCCACGCGGCTCCGCTCGATTTTTTGGCTCCGTTTGCTTTGCCAACTGCAGGGGATGCGGTATGGCCGTACCGGGCGCGCGCGTGCACCGTCCGCCAACGCGAAAGCGGAAAACATTTAGCACATAAAATGACGCGTCCTAGACCTAAAAACATTTTTCCCTCCATTTATTGAGCGAAGGAAAGTGTCGCCCCAGTTCAAATCAAATCGGTTTCCGGCGGATTCGGCGAGGCCAGGAAGCGGGTGGGATTCCGAGATGGCTTCCGCGCGCATATGGCATGTGATAGGTGGTGCGTAGGAGGTATCCTACCGCTGCGCGGAGGTCCCGCGCGATACTGAAATGCGCACCATGTAGCTGCTTCACAAAAAAAGCCCTTCGGCACCCCGAAAATGGAAAAACCGTCGCCGTGGTTCGGATTGGAAATCCGCGACCGGGCCCTTCCATCCTAAGGCCCACGCGTGCAAATATGGCCTCGTTCCGACAAACTATGTGGTGAACGGGCCGTTTCTACTCATTTCCCCTAAAAGCCATAGAACTCGGACGAGATAGCCCCTTCGTGAAGGGTTTTCAAGATAATTGCCATATCCCGTTCCATCTTTTGCGGTGGTTACTAGGACACATAAAATGACGCCACGCGGCTCCGCTCGATTTTTGGCTCCGTTTGCTTTGCCAACTGCGCAAAACGGGGCGCGGGACATGCGGGCGTACGGGCGCGCGCGTGCACCGCCAACCGCGAAACGGAAAACATTTAGCACATAAAATGACGCGTCCTAGACCTAAAAACATTTTTCCCTCCATTTATTGAGCGAAGGAAAGTGTCGCCCCAGTTCAAATCCGGTCAGTTTCCAGCGGATTCACCGCAGGAAGCGGGTGGGATTCCCGGATGGCTTCCGCGCGCATATGGCATGTGATAGGTGGTGCGTAGGAGGTATCCTACCGCTGCGCGGAGGTCCCGCGCGATACTGAAATGCGCACCATGTGGCGCTTCACAAAAAGCCCTTCGGCACCGAAAATGGAAAAACCGTCGCCCGTGGTTCGGATTGGAAATCCGCGGCGGGGCCTTGCTTCCATCCTAAGGCCCACGCACGTGCCAAATATGGCCTCGTTCCGACAAACTATGTGGTGAAACGGGTCGTTTCCTACTCATTTCCCCTAAAAGCCATAGAACTCCGGACGAGATAGCCCTGTTCGTGAAGGGTTTTCCAAGATAATTGCCGTATCCAGTTCCGTCTTTTGCGGTGGTTACTAGGACACATAAAATGACACCACGCGGCTCCGCTCGATTTTGGCTCGTTTGCTTTCCCAACTAGCAAAGCGGCGCCGGGACATGCGGTATGGCGTGCGGGCGCGCGCACACCGTCCTGCGCAAACGGAAAACATTTAGCACATAAAATGACACGTCCTAGACCTAAAAACATTTTTCCCTCCATTTATTGAGCGAAGGAAAGTGTCGCCCCAGTTCAAATCCGGTCGAGTTTCAGTTCGGCGGGGCACGCGGGAAGCGGGTGGGATTCCCGGATGGCTTCCGCGCGCATATGGCATGTGATAGGTGGTGCGTAGGAGGTATCCTACGCTGCGCGGAGGTCCGCGCGATACTGAAATGCACCATGTAGGCTGCTTCA
This sequence comes from Lolium multiflorum, assembly GCA_030979885.1. Classification (NCBI taxonomy): domain Eukaryota; kingdom Viridiplantae; phylum Streptophyta; class Magnoliopsida; order Poales; family Poaceae; genus Lolium; species Lolium multiflorum. The sequence continues at coordinate 88,897,874 of CM061747.1, forward strand.
CAAAAAAAGCCCTTAGGCACCCCGAAAATGGAAAAACCGTCGCCGTGGTTCGGATTGGAAATCCGCGACCGGGCCTTGCTTCCCATCCTAAGGCCCACGCACGTGCAAATATGGCCTCGTTCGACAAACTATGTGGTGAAACGGGTCGTTTCTACTCATTTCCCCTAAAAGCCATAGAACTCCGACGAGATAGCCTGTTCGTGAAGGGTTTTCCAAGATAATTGCCGTATCCCATTCCGTCTTTTGCGGTGGTTACTAGGACACATAAAATGACGCCACGCGGCTCCGCTCGATTTTTGGCTCCGTTTGCTTTGCCAGCTCGCAAAAGCAAGACGGGACATGCGGTATGGCCGTGGGCGCGCGCGTGCACCCCGCCAACGCGCGAAACGGAAAACATTTAGCACATAAAATGACGCGTCCTCGACCTAAAAACATTTTCCCTCCATTTATTGAGAAAGTGTCGCCGGTTCAAATCGGTCTTTCAAGCGGATTCGGCGGGACACCGCGAGAAGCGGGTGGGATTCCCGAGATGGCTTCCGCGCATATGGCATGTGATAGGTGGTGCGTAGGAGGTATCCTACTGCTGCGGAAGTCCCGCGCGATCTGAAATGCGCACCATGTAGGCGCTTCACAAAAAAGCCCTTCGGCACCGAAATGGAAAAACCGTCGCCGTGGTTGGATTGGAAATCCGCGACCGGGGCCTTGCTTCCCATCCTAAGGCCCACGCACGTGCAAATATGGCCTCGTTCGACAAACTATGTGGTGAAACGGGCGTTTCTACTCATTTCCCCTAAAAGCCATAGAACTCGGGAGATAGCCTGTTCGTGAAGGGTTTTCCAAGATAATTGCCGTATCCAGTTCCGTCTTTTGCGGTGGTTACTAGGACACATAAAATGACGCCACGCGGCTCCGCTCGATTTTTTGGCTCGTTTGCTTTGCCAAGCTTAAGCAGGCCGGCGGGACATGCGTATGGCCGTCGGCGCGCGCGTGCACCCGTCTGCCAACGCGAAACGGAAAACATTTAGCACATAAAATGACACGTCCTAGACCTAAAAACATTTTCCCTCCATTTATTGAGCGAAGGAAAGTGTCGCCCGTTCAAATCCGTCGGTTTCCGGCGGATTCGGCGGAGCACCGCGGAGAGCGGGTGGGATTCCCCGAGATGGCTTCGCGCGCATATGGCATGTGATAGGTGGTGCGTAGGAGGTATCCTACCGCTGCGCGCGGAGGTCCCGCGCGATAAATGCGCACCATGTAGGCTTCACAAAAAAGCCCTTCGGCACCCGAAAATGGAAAAACCGTCGCCGTGGTTCGATTGGAAATCACGACCGGGGCCTTGCATCCTAAGGCCCACGCACGTGCCAAATATGGCCTCGTTAGACAAACTATGTGGTGAAACGGGCCGTTTCCTACTCATTTCCCCTAAAAGCCATAGAACTCGGACGAGATAGCCCTGTTCGTGAAGGGTTTTCCAAGATAATTGCCGTATCGCAGTTCCGTCTTTTGCGGTGGTTACTAGGACACATAAAATGACGCCACGCGCTCCGCTCGATTTTTTGGCTCCGTTTGCTTTGCCAACTGCGCAAAAGGGCCGCCGGGACATGCGGTATGGCCGTGCGGGCGCGCGTGCACCCGTCCGCCAAAACGGAAAACATTTAGCACATAAAATGACGCGTCACACTTGTACATATATATTAGGGGCAGATGCAAGTTTTCCAACAATTCTGACTCCGGTGATCTGTATCTTGGGAAACCCTAGGGCGGGGACCCCGTAGATCTACCCCTATTCTCCGTGCGAGAGTTTACCAATGTATTTTTTACTTGTTTTGGTTTATTTAGGACATATGTACATGGAAACCATAGGTTGGGCATACTTTACCATAAAATAGGCTCCATTTGAGCCGTGGCGGAGTTTCCACATACAGATCCTGGATTTTACCAAGTGTTAGCCCATGTATGCGGAAATCGTGAACAACGGGTACATCCAAGGTTAGCCAAACCTTACATCACACTTGTACACATATGTTATGGGCATATGCAAGTTTTCCAGCGATTCCGACGATCCGATGGTCTGTATCTTGAAAAAGCCTAGGGCGGGACCCCGCAGATCTACCCTATAGCTTTCTCTGCGAGGGTTTACCAATGGACTTTTTACTTGCTTTGGTTTGTTTATGACATATGTACATGGAAACCATAGGTTGGGCATACTTTACCATAAAATAGGCTCGTTTGAGCCGTGGCGGGAGTTTCCACATACAGATCCTGGATTTCACCAAGTGCTAGCCCATGTATGCGGAAATCGTCAACGGGTACATGCAAGGTTAGAAAAACCTTACATCACACTTGTACACATATGTTAGGGACAAATGCAAGTTTTTAAGCGATTCCGATCGGTGATCTGTATCTTGGGAAACCCTAGGGGGGACCACTGCAGATCTACCCCTATAGCTTTTTCCGTGCGAGGGTTTAGCAATGGATTTTTTTATTTTCTTTGCTTTGTTTAGGACATATGCACATGGAAACCATAAGTTTGGAATGAAATAGGCCCCGGATGAGCCGTAGCAGGAGTTTCCACATACATATCCTGGATTTTTCCAAGTGCGGGCCCATGTATGCGGAAATCATCAACGCCGGGTACATGCAAGGTTAGACAAACCTTACATCACACTTGTACACATATGTTAGGGACAAATGCAAGTTTTCCAGCGATTCCGACGCTCCGGTGATCTGTATCTTGGGAAACCCTAGGGCGGGGACCCTGCAGATCTACCCCTATAGCTTTTTCCGTGCGAGGGTTTACCAATGGATTTTTTTTTATTTTCTTTGCTTTGTTTAGGACATATGCACATGGAAACCATAGGTTTGGAATAAAATAGGCCACGATGAGCCGTAGCAGGAGTTTCCACATACAGATCCTGGATTTTACCAAGTGCGGGCCAATGTATGCGGAAATCATCAACGCTGGATACATGCAAGGTTAGACAAACCTTACATCACAATTGTACACATATGTTAGGGACAAATGCAAGTTTTCAAGCGATTCCGACGCTCCGGTGATCGTATCTTGGAAACCCTAGGGCGGGACCTGCGGATCTACCCCTATAGCTTTCTCCGTGCGAGGGTTTACCAATGGATTTTTATTTGCTTTGCTTTGTTTAGGACATATGCACATGGAAACCATAGGTTTGGAATGAAATAGGCCCCGGATGAGCCGTAGCAGGAGTTTCCACATACGGATCCTGGATTTTACCAAGTGTGGGCCCATGTATGCGGAAATCGTCAACGCGGGTACATGCAAGGTTAGACAAACCTTACATCACACTTGTACACATATGTTAGGGACAAATGCAAGTTTTCAAGCGATTCGACACTCGCGATCTGTATCTTGGGAAACCCTAGGCCGGGGACCTTGCAGATCTACCCCTATAGCTTTTTCGTGCGAGGGTTCACCAATGGATTTTTTAATTTCTTTGCTTTGTTTAGGACATATGCACATGGAAACCATAGGTTTGGAATGAAATAGGCCCCGGATGAGCCGTAGCAGGAGTTTCCCATTCGGACGCTCCGGTGGTTTGTATCTAGGGAAACCCTAGGGCGGGGACCCCGCAAATCTACCCCTAGGGTTAGGGTTAGGGTTAGAGTTAGGGTTAGCAATGGACTTTTTCCTTTGTTTTAGGACATATGTACATCGATAGCAGATGTTGGGCCTACTGGATCCCGTCGACCCGTCTACGAAGAGCGTCACTCGTGGGATCTACATAAGCCATCTACCATTTTTCATTAAAAAAGTAACTATTTTTACATAATTCATACTAGTACATAAATAAAACAAACATAATATAAAGTTAATGAGAGAGAAAAAAAAAAAAAAATGTATGCCGAGGGTGGCCGTCGGCATAGGTGGGTGATGCCCTATGCCGAGGGTGGCCCTCGGCGCCTCGCTGACGCCGTGACCGGGCCGTCACGGCCGGAGCGGGACCGGAGCACATGCTAGTGCTACGCCGACGGCCTTTAGTACGCCGAGGGTGGCCGTCGGCGTAGCCCTCTCTACGCCGAGGGTATGTCTACGCCGAGGGGCTCGATGGGCCGCTGCCATGGACCGGACGTACGCCGATGGCCCCGACAGTTGGCCGTCGGCGTACGCCACGGCCGTCGGCGCAGCGAGCCATTCCTGTAGTGTGAAATCGGATGGAAATCAGATTCTGGACAAAACAGTATAATTTGGTCCGGCCTTTGTTGGTTTGAGCAAATTTCAGCGTGGAAGACGGAGAGAAACGTGCAAAAGCTAGGTATTATTAGGTATAGATTATGTTGGGCCTACAAATAACACGTTTTGGTCCGTTTGTGACACCAGGCGGTCACCTATTCTGATTAATAGTAAAGATAAATAAGCTGCTTAACAAAAATCGGTTAATTTTTTAAGCACCTCCCATAGGGTACGAGAGTGATCAAGCCAAGGCAAAAACTATTTGTCGTACTAAAGGTTGAGGGAGTAAGGGTGCAAAGATCATGAGATGATCGCGGCAATTAAAAAATCTAGAGATTCGAGAGAGTACAAATGTTATACAAGTTATCAACATTTTTCCCTCCTAGCCTATTTCAAAGTTATTAGTATTTAATACTAAACTGGTTGCCAGAGTTTGCAATGCAATGTAAGGAGGAATGGTGTTTTGGCACATGGGAGCATATGCTCCCTTTATTTTGAAATGCATGTTACATATATTTTGAAATTTCAAAAAATTGAAACGAAAAATGCGAACGTACATCTTCACGTGCTACGCGCTCACAAAGTTGTTTCATAAAAATCCGACTTGTCATGTGACGTGTGTAAAAAAGACAAATTTCAATGCTGAAAATAAGGCTTTTAGGAGATAAATTTTCTCTTTTTTACACAGACCACAAAACATATTAGTTCCTCGCGAAACTTGACGAACGTACGTATATTGTGGAGATGTACATGTAGAATTTTTTGTCAAAATTTTTCGACATTTCGAAATATAACTTTTTGATAGAGGGAGCATATGCACCCGGGAGCCGAATTGAATTTCCGCTTTGAAAGATAATAATAAGACTTGATACAAATGAAGTGGTAGACTATGTCGGAATTAGTGTCTGGATCGCCGCTCTCGTAATTAAAGGTCATGCACTTAAGTCAATTATCAATATAAGCACTAGGGTTTAATAAAATTTATTATGCTTTATTGTAACGACTATTTCTTAAGAACTTGAACAATACTTGTTCGGTTTGTTTAAGAATATATGTGAAGAATTGTATCCTTTTGAAGGACTTATTTGGCATTAAATCTAGATTAATGAAAATGTCTTTGATGCTAAATACTTGAATATGACTCATACGATGACTATATCAGAGTACAATTGTGATGGACTTTAAGTCCCTTTGATTTTTGAATCATTTAAACATGTGAGGATTGCCCCAATGACTATGAAAGTGTTCACCAGTGATGTTGAACAAGCATGTAAGTTGTTGAAATTCATATAGTATGATGTATGTAACCCAACATATTTACCCACATGCAGTTGATAGTCCTACTTAGTGATTTTTGCTAATGATTTAAGCAGATATGAGGATATCTATTTAATGAGGTGGAAGCCTGAAACATTCGAAGAGTTCAAAATTTCAGGGACTAAATGGAAGCTCTTTGGGAAAAGTTCCTATATATGATAGGATCAAAGAGAACATATCAATCAGAAATTTAGCAAAGTGTCTATGAGAGCGTCTCATAAACTTGTGCCAGCTAGAATTATTCTATAATGGAGTATCCTAGAGACATAACCAAACCTTGTTTAACATGGTCAGATCTATTATGTCCTTATCACAACTGTTGTTGTTGTTTTATGGATTGTATGGCTACTCTTAAATTTATGGAAACATTGTCAAAATTCTATTGAGACTGACTCAATATATATGATATATGGTATGTGATTAAACCTAGTGTGTTGTTTCTTAAATTTGTGGATACAATTCTTGGGTGAACTGTTCAAAGCTATAATAGCTGAATCTCAAATAAAACAAGTTTTATTTTGTTGATTATCTCAAAGGATAAGTTGCTATCACGCTAAGAGCATTGGAGCTCCTCCCACCACCGTACCACGCTAGAAATATTAAATACATTGTTTCTTCAAATAGCAAGTGGGAGGTAAGAAACTTGATGAGATTATGGTAATGGTTGATATGTTCAAGAAAACGGAAGTAATTACGGTGATTATTCTTATACCTGAACCGAAAGTTCTTTCATGAGATGCAAAAACTAAATTAAGATTAGTGTTAAATAATGTAAAGCAAAACTGAATTCGAGGAACATCTCAGTGGTGTGGGAAAGAAGTAATTATCCCGAGAGGATGGTAAGTATGTGAAATAAAAAAATAAAAGTTGGCGTTCCTAGCGCCAATGGATGGCTTGAAGCCATAAGAACCTAAAAGGAATCCATGTTCAAAACAAGGATTGCAGGTTGGTGATAGCTTAGAGGAATTTAACCAAATCTATCAAGGTTTTACTAGAAGAAAAATATTCATATGTGATATGGTAATTGAATGATAAAACGGGGTTCCTAAACAGAATTTTAACGACAGATTCATATGAGATATAACCTGAGGGTTTTGTCAATCACTAAAGGTAGTAAAGGATGAAAACTTCAGAAGGCCGTTTATTGTCTAAAGCCTCAAGGACTTAAGGTGTGTATCTAAAGATGGCCTTCCCGTCTGCCCTACTCCCATATAAATAGAGTTCCCACTCTCTCCCAAGATGATCCTTTGAATCTTGAAACACATAGATATTTGTTTGGCGCTCTCTTCCTTGTGTAGACTCTCTCCTCGTACAGCTTCTCTCTCCGGTAGATTTCCAAATATCGCCTAAAGATTGCAACTTCTCACTGTTAGTGCGACGCCCTAGATGGCGGAACGCTGATGGATTAGATTAACTGTATGCGTGGATACCGGCAGAGGATCATACTTTTGATCCTCGGATTGGAGCGAGCAGGAGATAAGTTCTCACTCCTTGGAGGGATACACCTAGCTGTGTGGATCACCACGCACAGAATCTTCACCGAGTTGTCCCCCTTTACTCGGTGAGATCATTGTACATCAAATCTTGTTATTGCATCTTCGTAGATAGATCTTGGGTGTTTGTGTAAGCCAATTATTTTTGTTCTAGATGCATCGTTTCGCTTCGCGCGCGGCGGCTTGTGTTCTCTTGTGGGTGCCTTTCGACCGGCGGTATGAATGTTAGCACGATGGTCACCAACACAGTCTCCTCGAGAGCCAAGGCCACACAATCTGGGGGAGGAGCAGCCTCCACGGGTGGCGGAGCTAACCTTAGCCGGTGAAGATTCGCGGTCGTGCTTGTGTTGGTGGTGTAGCAGGGTCATCAGGGGTGGCGGAGTGGACGTGAGAGCCACCGTCAAAGCTATTCACAGGGGTGGCGGCGAACAACCGCCAGGATCCTGTTCGGCTGCAAGCGGGAAACTTTGGTGGGGGTGGTTGGGCTTTCCACGCTGCCGATTGTGTTTTTGGGAGGGATAGAACGTAGGAGTATATGGAGGAAACCGGTGGGGGTTTTTCTCCCTTCCAATTTTTTTTAAGGATTTTGAGGGCCGTTTAAAGACCCCGCTGGAGAATCGTTTGTTGGCTGGTTTTGGGAGAGGTGACAATTTTTAGGGATTAGGAGTTATTTTACTCCTTCGTCCTGGATGCTCTTACTAATATAGTGTATCGTAAAAGATTAGAAAAATAAAACGATAAAATCATCAAAAAGAGAAAAAGAGATGAAAGAAAGAAAGCGAATCCACGGCCTAAAGATAGACCAAATCGCTAGTTGGGGATAACATAAAGAGAGATTAGGAGCGTGGAGTGGGGATAACATAAAGAGAGATTAGGAGCGTGGAGTGCATGGATGTAGTACTCTCCTCCAATGAAATTGTTTGCTCCGAAATGCTGTTCTTGGTGGCCGCCGATTCAGCGCTCACTCCAACTCCAAATAATTATGTCCCTGGTTATGCATCGAGCACGTGTACCTACTATGTTGACCAATTTATTTGACCGTCATTTCATTTATTTGTTTCTCTACTGCTTTTTTTGTGCTGGATCAGGAATTTGTTTTGCTTGTATAGATGGGATGCTGTGTGTGCGTGTTCCACTCGTGTCATCTTCTCTTCAAACTTCAAAGTGTCTTTGTCTGCATGCATGCAATTTGCATGCACTGACCTTTCTTCCTTTTCTAATCCGAATTACCCTCTTATTTTGACATGTGATCCGAATTACCGATGTGGTTGTTCCCACACTTTTTATTATGAGCTAGACAATGGAATTTAACTATCTTTTCCGTGCACACCTAAATTCTTTCGATTTTTCTGAACTGAGATGCGGAGCATATTCTTTGGATGCTAACTGCACGCGGACATCTGCTCCCAGCGCCACAACACCACTGGAAAATTCTGTCAAAAAAAAAAACACCACTGGAAAAAATAGTTGGCAGGGTTTGTTATGTTGTTGGCCTTGCACCCTTTGTCGAAAAAAGTTTCTATCGCCCGACGCCCGTATACTTGAAGATCCTATGTATGTAGATACGTTCGCTCCGCTGGCCTAAAATCCTAACACTCGCTCAATAAAATTTTCCTATTCATATTCTTTTTTTAACATGTATAGTTCTAATCATGATATGTTTGAATGTCGATTCATAATATATTTGGTTGTTGACAAGCAAAGACGCGCGACGGTGTAAATAATGGCTAGCCTAGTGAGCTAGATGCAGTTCCAAATTAAGCACAAAAAGATGCTTGTTGAGCTAGCTGTTTCTTTTTTTCATCTTTTGTCTGCTACGTGGTGCAATTCCATTTCTAAAGTGCTGAACTAGTGAGTTGTAGCTCAGAGCTTGAGATGATACGGTTCCATCTTGATAAGGAGGTCGGTTACGTCATGGCAGGTACGTTAGCTTTTGTGGGGAACTAAAACACCCCTGCTATATATAGCCGGCGACATGAACATATCTAGCGATCTAGCTCGCGACAAGATCCAGAAAATAAATGTCATTCAGCACTTCGATCTATTGCAAAGTTTCTGCCAAAAATAGTTTCTGTAAAACGAATTTGATCTACTATATATAAACATGTACACAAAAAATGGAAATGGTCGGTTCATGTCTGGCTAAAGTTTTGTACTTTTCATTTTCTAGCCAAAGCATCGAATTGGTTCATGTTTACTCAGTGTGTTCCTTCAAGTAGTATGCCCGCTATATATTACTTGCAATTCGGCAGTACTATTCATCGGCATCATCACCATCCCATTGAACAATTATGTAGTACGTAGTGACATATTGATCTGCATGCACTGCTAGCTGGTAGGCCGGTACCCAGCTAGCTGCCGGGCCATTAGCTGGTGGAGGACAAATTTGGCAAATAGGAACAGCTAGCTCCCGTAACAGATACTCTAGAAAGTCTGAGCTGGTCATCCCTTCGTTACATATGTATGACAAAAGGCAATAAGATATACCGACGATATATAAAAGTTTACAGATTTGCTAAGCTAGGTCTCAGTCAAGTCCTGCAATTTGGTTGCATCCCGATTTGTGCACATATAAGTTGCAAGTTGAATTTTAACTGAGTTTTTCTGTTTTACTAGATTTGCAACTGAGATTTTATCGATTCCAAGTAAAGATATGCAACTAAGAAAAGCAATTCGGACCGTTAGGTTTGCTTTGTGATTCTTGCTACTAATAAGTTGCAATATAAATTTCAACTGAGATTTAATAATGTCATCTAACTAAGAACTAAGTTAACTCTAAGGTGGACTGAGAAGTAGACACACGAAAAAGTTTATGTTCAAATCTGTGCATGAAAAATCCATATTTAGCAAACACACGTGTATTAGGCATCGTTTCTGTTCCCTTGTGGATCCACGTACTATATATACATATGAAATGAATTCGTCAACAGCGGTTGAAGAATTGGGCTAGATGATGCGACTATATATCTTATACTATATATGATATATTGAATGACCTAATTCGGCTTGGTAATTAGCTGTCGTCGTCGTAAGTGGACTGTTTTACTATATATGATGTACACTCAGCAAGCACGATGGGGGGACTAATCTATGGGGTGTGCTCATGGTGGCCACGCGCGCCCACGATACCAGAAGAGTTGTCAATGGCAAGGCGGCATGTACGCACTAGCTACAGGTGCCGAGAGCGGCATGAAAGCTGGAAAAAAGGAAGACGAAGAGCGGCATGCCCGCACGCAACACTCGACCAAAACCCCCCCTGAAATCCACTATAAAACACGGCAACGGAGGCGTGTGTCCGCCACACTAGTGCTGCTTGCCACTACACACACCACCACCGCAAACCGTCTCCATCTCACTCAATCTCACTTGAGCTGCCATGGCCGTGAACGACACCAAGCAGCTGGCCGACGCCGAGAACCCCGCGGTCACCAAGTTCGGAGACTCCGACTCCGACTCCGACGTGGATTTCGCGGGGCGCGCCAACTGGCTGCGCGCGGCGGTGCTGGGCGCCAACGACGGCCTCGTTTCCACCGCCTCGCTCATGCTCGGCGTCAGCGCCGTCAAGCACGACGTGCGCGCCATGGTGGTGTCGGGGTTCGCTGGCCTGCTGGCTGGGGCGTGCAGCATGGCCATCGGGGAGTACGTCTCCGTCTGCTCCCAGCGGGACGTGGAGATCGCGCAGCTGGACCGCGACGGCAAGCGAGGCGGCGAGGAGGAGAGGGCCCTGCCGAGCCCCGTCCAGGCCGCGGCGGCGTCCGCCCTGGCCTTCTCTGTGGGGGCCCTGCTGCCTCTGCTCGCCGCCGGGTTCATCGTCGGCTACAGGCTGAGGGTTGCCGTAGTGGTCGCCGTGGCGACCATGGCACTGGCCGCGTTCGGGTTCATCGGGGCTGTGCTGGGCCGGGCGCCGGTAGCCAAGTCCTGCGCCAGGGTGGTGGTTGGCGGGCTCGCCGCCATGGGTGTCACCTTCGGCCTCATGAGGCTCTTCCGTGCCAGCGGCATATGACGCGAGGTTTTCTTTTTGCTGCCGTCACGTGCGGTATCCATGCTTTTCTCGTGATCGTGGTGGCGCCGACATACGTCTTCTCCGGCCGATCGATCATCCGTGTCTGCCTCTCTGAATCGATCGGTGGCGCAATGCAATGCAATGCATGCCGGCCGTGTTTGGCTATCTAATTAATCTCTACTACTCCTACTAGTATTTGGCTCTTTGCATGCCCTGGCGGCTGCCTGCCACGCTTATGTAACATTGGCTGCAATTTGCTCTAGACCGCTCTGAGCAACACACTAGCCTCTTTTACTAGTTCTACTATATACATGTAACATTACTAGTACAGCATCCGTTGAAAATAATTGACTCAATTTTATCAAGATGACACCTTAAATATGTCTAGTTACATACGCTGTCTTGATAAAACCGAGTCACTTCTTTTCGAACGGAGGAAATAGTACTTCTTAATTGTCATGTGGACTACTCGAAGTTTAGTGAGGTGGGCGGCTCATTCTCCCCCTCTCCCCCTCTCCCACCGCTACAGTACCTGAGAGTTATCTCGAAGAAGCCGGGCCGAACCGAAGCCGATCTCGCCGGCGCCGCCGGTCGAGATGGGTGGAGGGGAGGTGCCAGAGTAAATATAGTAGCTAGGGTTAGTGGCTTTATGCCGGTAGAGGGCTTGATGCCCAGTAGTTGGAGCGGTGGACGGGATCTGGCCGCTTGGATCTCTGCCGATATAGGACCTTTTTTCGCTTCCTCTTCTACTTCGGTGGTCGGAGGGGAGAGTGGAGAGGAAGATCGACGCTCCTTTCAATAAAGGAGTGGCGGTGTGCCTTCTGCTGCAACGGGACGACGTTGAGACGCGATTTTCCTGACCGGCCTTAGAGGCGAGGGGGAAAACGCGTACACGCTGGCGATCTGTGTCCTGGATGAGCTCCTGGCCGGCCATGGAGGCGAGGAGGAGCTCAGCCGCGTCATCATCAACGCGTCTGCTTCTTGGAGGCCTTATCCTTTCTGCTGCTTGTGCGAAGGCAGCGCGCCAAAGTTGTTCCTCTCGGCCGGTCGTGGAGGCGAGGGCGAGGGCAGCGATGGTGCTGCTGCTTCTCTGTACTGGTGGCGGTGTTTCTTGAAGCTCAGCTTGCGGCGGATCTCAAGCGTCGGTGACTCCCGACATCGCTATCTTCGGCCAAGGAGGCCTCGCCGTTCCTCGGCAGTTCCTGCTCCGGGGAGTTTCTACGTCCCCCACGCCTTAAGGCTGTGGAGGAAGATCAGCAATCCCAGCTCGGTGATCCATCCTGGCGGTGAACCAAGTGGCGTAGTCCCCAGCGTCATCGTCAGCGGCCGGTGTCTGAGGTTGAATCAGAGATGCGGTGGAGAAGGACTTGATCGCTTTTTCCTATTTTCCCTTGAGGTCCTTTTTGTAATATTCCAGGGCACTTGCGCTATTTCTGTTCAAGCCAAGGTCATGTTTGTAATTGTGCCCACCGTTCAATAGAGCTTCTCGGCCCTTCAGGGCTTACTGTTAAAAAAAAAGTTTAGCGAGGTTGATCCGTTGGTTGCAAGAAGGCAAGTTCTATACTCCCTCCGTCCATTAATAGATGTCCAGTGTTTTATATAAATTTGGATGTATCTATGTTTAAAAAATGTCTAGATGCATTCAAATTTAGACAAATTTTTGACATCTAAAAATGGACAGAGGTAGTACTGATTTCTACGATTGAGCTTTCTCATGCAAGCCAATTCTCACATTCAAACCACGAGGCTTAGTTACATGTGTGCCAGTGCAGAGTGCAGACACAAAGAATCACAAGTTCACTCGCTGGTAGTGAGTCACTCTACAGCATAATCGATAGATATGATGCACCGCCTGTTAAAATTAAGTACCCCCTCTGTCCCATAAAAATCGTTTAAGATTATCTTAGGCGGCTTTCATGGGAGGAGTATATAATTAGCATCATGCCACAAAAAGCCCACAACACAGCTAGATATTATTTCAAACTTCTCTTCGATCCGTCTCTCCTTTTCTCAGATGTCCACTAAATTGGGTCGGATCTTGACACAAACGTACAATGCTACCTGTCAGCGTCACCAAAGGCTAGGTAGCTAGCAACTTACCGACACCGTCAACGTCGCATATAACATACACTGCCGATAAAATGACTTTTTTGCTGAGTAGATACCTGTTTGCCGATTGTGTTTTCTTACCGGAACTTGGCAATTAACATGCTTTGCCGAGTACCGAGAAAAAAATAGCAAAGACCCAAATTCTAAAAAGTTTTTAAAAAACAGCAAGCAAAGAAAAATACTCAGCAAACAAAAATACTTGGCAAAAACAAAAACAGAAACAACGGGTAAAAACCTTTTTTTAACAAGAAAGGGTCAAAAGACCCTAGAAGCTGCTAGTATTGACTAAGTGGCGATTACAATTTGCAGAAAAACCCCTACAGACCAGGGAATTTCTGGATAAGGAGATAGCTTTTACAAAAAAGACCCTGCATGAAATGAGGAAAAAGCAATCGGGTCCTTCGTGCACAGCACCACCAGTGCAGCAAATCGCCGTCGTGTTGCTCCGCCACCGAACAGACACCGGCGCCGGGGACAAACCACTTGGTCCGGCGTCGTGGCAGGAGCTAAAGATCTTCCCCTCGGACTTCTTGGTCTCTGGGAAGTAGGATATCCAGGAGAAGGGCCGCCAATCGACCATATATATGATACGGGGGCAGGGCGTTGTCGCCGGCATAAGTCCCCCGTTGAAGAGCTTCTCGAGATGGACACCGCCTCCGCATCGGCGACGACGAAGAAGTTGCAGCTCCATAGCACCTCTTGGGCAGCCTCTGCTCGGTCGCCAGATCCACCGGCAGATGCTCTTCTCCCTCGCCACCAAGGCCGGCCGAGAGGAGCATCGACAGTTTGGCCTCCAACGAAGAAGAGGCGACGACGCTTATTGAAGGGAGGCCTCAGAGATGCGGAGAACTTCCCTATCTCCCACCTCAGGAGCAGAGGGAAGGACCTCACCTGTGATTGCCTGGCACCGCGTCGAAGCGCCAGGGAAGAAGCTGACCTCCGGCTGACTGTAGGATCCGCTGAGCTAGCCCCTAGCTTCCTCATCCCCTCGCCTCCATGGCCGTCCAGAGGAGGAAACCAGAGCAGCAAAGCACACCAAATCCAGCAGCAGCAAAGCAGGATCTTATTGACGGAGATCCTCGAGGTGGAGGAGCTCGCCTTCTCCGGCCGCCAGAGCTCGACGAGACAAGACCTCCACACCCAGATGCACCAGATCTGACCCCAAAGATCTCGTTCCCTACTCCAAACTACCGGCAGACCGCCGAGACACTTAAACCTAACCCTATGCACAACTTCGGCGCCTCCCCTTCGCCATCTCCAGCCGGCAGCGCCGCCGGAGAGGGCTCGGGTTCGGCCCGGTCTCTCTTGGAGGACTCTCAAGGAGGAGGAGGGAGAGAGGAGAGCGGTGGGAGAGGAGAGCAACAACACCCAGCTTGGGTAAAAACCTAGTGCTCAGAAAACCGCAAGGACACGTGGCTGCCGCGCCCACACCTACTTGTACCGTGATGGTGGGCAAACATAGTGACAAAGAAATATGTTTGCAATCTCGATCACTTCCGAGGATTGAAAGAGAGCTTATTTGTTCGGCAAGGGCTCGACCAACAGGTAAGGATCGGTGATGTGCAGACCTAGGTAGTCAGGGTCGGCATTCGGATTCAGATCAATTTTTCTCCAACATAATCGAGTCCTAGCATCCCAGACTTTACTAGATTTCTCAACAAATATTTTATCCATGATGAATTTTTTATGGTAGTGTAAAAAAGGTGAAAATACTAGAAGTAAAATTTTAGCACTATGGTTTACACTAATATAGCCAAAAGAAAGTAAAATCTCACCGGTACAAATTTCTCAACAAAAAGATGATGTAAAGTGGCTGCCGCGCCCACACCTACCTGTACCGTGATGGTGGGCAAACATAGTAACAAAGAAATATGTTTGCAATCTCGATCACTTCCGAGGATTGAAAGAGAGCTTATTTGTTCGGCAAGGGCTCGACCGACAGGTAAGGATCGGTAATGTGCAGACCTAGGTAGTCAGGGTCGGCATTCGGATTCAGATCAATTTTTCTCCAACATAATCGAGCCGTAGCATCCCAGACTCTACTAGATTTCTCAACAAATATTTTATCCATGATGAATTTTTTATGGTAGTGTAAAAGAGGTGAAAATACTAGAAGTAAAATTTTAGCACTATGGTTTACACTAATATAGCCAAAAGAAAGTTAAAAAATCTCACCGGCATAAATTTCTCAACGAAAAGATGATGTAAAGTTTACCCTTCCACGTAATTCCTTGAGCCCTGGATGAGAGCATACACCAGGTGTACTATATATGCTATTGCATCTTGATTATTTGATATATATTATATCACAAATATATGCCTACTAGTATATAAATAACATGTATTTTTATTCATTTTGTATGTACATATGAAAAATATATTAAAGCAAAAAAAACACATACCATCATAATCATCAAAACACAAATTTATTAAATAAAAAATAGAATATAAAAGTAGCATGTCAGTTGCCAAGATGATATATAGTGTCCGAACCTTCGGGTCTTTTGCAATCTACATTGATGAGTCCTTCTTATGAGGGCTACTTCCGCCGTATGTGCCGGCCCGTCGACATTAGCCGAGCTCAACGCCCTCACGGTAATTAAGCTAGTGTACATCAAGTTAATATATTAGTTTCGTCATCCTTGCCCTCTCTCTAACGCCGTACACATGTTCTCGCAGGCGCTCTCAACGCCATGCACCTTTCTGATGAAAGTGAACGACGAACTCAAAGACGTCGTGAGGGGGTCCATCATTCGGCCTCTGGATAAGAAGTGGCACACACGAGATATGACCGATGACGTTTACCGGGTTGAAGTGGATTGGGCGTTACCGGGCTATGAAGATTTGCTTCCTCCTAATCAATCGGAAGGTGCCGATAGCTCGTTGAAGCTGACCTCGCTAAAGGGTTGGGTACTGCAATGGACGAAGACCCTAATTAGGATCAACACCTCCTCGGGGTCGACGACAAGCAAAGGAAAGCACCTTGCGGCACCATAGGTCAGCGTCCCTCCACAACAGCCAGCGGCGCCGGTGGTCAGCGCCCCACCACAACAGCCAGCGGCGTCGGTGGTCAGAGCCCCACCACAACAGCCAGCGGCGCCAGAGGTCAGCGCACCACCGCAACAGCTAGCGGCGCCAGAGGTCGAGGCGTACGAACGTGACGACTTCCAATGGGATATTCCTACGTCTTTACAAGTTCCCCGATGGATCCGAACGTGGCGACCACAAAATATCTATGCTCCAAGAAGCTATTCGATTCTCAAGAAACAACTGAGGATGAAACGCCCGAGGAGGCCACCACCGCTGCCGCAAAAAACATGCTGAGCCCAAACACACTCCGTGCTATGGCCAATACGACGATGGATGGTGGTACAGTACAACCCAAGAAGCGGAAGAGGCCAGCGAAGAAGGACGCCAAAGCCAAGGCGGCGACCAAATCCAAGGACAAGGTCCCACTCCTTGACAAGTTGCCAAACAGTTGGCGAACTGAGCATCACTTGGGTGAACCGATGCTGCCGGAGCATGTCCTCAACATACTCACCCCGGATATGAGGAGCTTGCATAACGTTGTCCTGTATATGGAGGAGTTAACCATGGTGTGATTTCATAATGTCATTCAAAGATTTTCAAAATGTTTTGTTTTAAATAAAATATAGGATAAAATTGGCTTTATGCAAATTAGCCTAAGACTCCACTAGCCAAATATCATGTAGATAGTCATGCCTAAAATTGCCACCAAATAAGTGTCATTTGCCAGTACATCATTGTACTGACCTCCATTCGTGGGGCTGCATATTCAAACATGCATAATTTATTGAGGAGAAGTAGTTGGTAGGATCCCGAGTCTACATTCCAACATGACTGCGTGTGGCACATGAAGATGATGAATGCTCATTGATGACTTACATTCCGCTGTGTTTGTTCTGAACATTGTTGAGCTAGTCCACGTGACTATGCAATTTGTAAGGTTTTATTTTACCCTCTGGATCAACGATATAGTAATTTGATACTATTGCAATGATTACTATATTTTGTAATGTGTGTGCGCTATCAGTGATCCCGGGAATAGCGCGATACACAGGTATCTTACCTTTATTAAAAGGTAGGGTGCTACAGCTGTACTTTTTCTCGTGGTGTGGAACTGGTGTATTTGTTTCCTGTTCCACGCGTGAGATCTACGGGATCGATGTATGGGTTGCCCAAATTATCGAAAGCCTCCGACACTTCGTCCTCTTGGCGGCTTGCCCCCCCCTGACTACGCAGACTTGGTGATATATTGCAGTTATGTTTTCATCATATTCAAGGTTGGTGACACTATCGTATAGATCGGCGAAGACCTCCCTACTAATAGTAGATTTGTCGATGAAGTTGAAGTTGGTGAAGCCGACGTTGTCGATGCTTTCCGAGTCACTACCCAGATCGGAATCTGTGAATGACCCATGTCGCCGAATAGATCGGCGAGTCCTCCGCCGGCGGCGGGCTTGGTGAAGCTTGGCCGCGAAACCTCCTCGTCGCCTGACTCGATGGATGATGTTGATGATCCCGAGAAATCAGAATCGGCCGCTGACGGTCTCGAAAATATCGGTGCCACGAGACGATGCAATCCTTCTTTCCTGCGAGGAAGCGGAAGCTCCCGAACGTCATCTCCGTCGACTCCTCCAGATCGGCATATGCATGCAAACGGGTGGGAGGGTGAGGAACAAAATCGTCGAGATCAGGTTGGATCCGTTTACCTCCGTCCATCGTGTTGCTTGCCGTTGATGATGTTGACGATGCCATCGAGATCACCTTCTTGCAGCCTCCAATTTCCACAGATGATGCCAATTGACAAGGGATTAACTTGTCAATGCCTATGGATTGTAGACTTAGGGTTTTGTAGAAACTAGAGGGAAAGTAGATCTCGAAGAGTCAGCCGAAAAGATGCTCAACTCAGAAATTAGTGTGGTGTGTTGACAATAGATTTGATCCTTTCTCCTTCCCCCGGCTCCCCTTTATATAGGAGGTGGAACCGAGGCTTTCCGTGTCGTACAAGTTACAAACTCGAGAGGCTTATTGGGCCTTTTCTATATTGTTACGTTGTTCCTAATACAACTCTATTTTTCTTATCCGAAGTTCTCTGGGCTTCCGAGCATCCAAAGCTTGAGGTCGTGGGCCTGACATCCTCGCCAGATAACCCGGGTGCTTTATTTGGCATGCTTATTTGGCATGCCTATGTCACCCCCTGCTGGGCACTCCGCCTGCCCTCTTTTGGGCCTCCAAGCCCTCCAGGTTTGGTCCAAGTGTCTATACTGCTTCTCTGGATGAAAAAATGAAGTCCCAAAAATCCTAGCTCAATTTGACTCCATATAGGTTTCTGGAAGTGAAAAATACACAAAACAGAGGTTTCCTATTCTGTAGAGTTATAACCCAAATAAATGGTATCATTGGTAAATCCCCATAAATCAATATAAAACATGGAAATACATCATATATGTGGTAATATATGTTAATAAAATGCAAAGTTCATGTATGCATTTTACATGCCTCAACATCCCCAAGCTTAA
This sequence comes from Lolium multiflorum, assembly GCA_030979885.1. Classification (NCBI taxonomy): domain Eukaryota; kingdom Viridiplantae; phylum Streptophyta; class Magnoliopsida; order Poales; family Poaceae; genus Lolium; species Lolium multiflorum. The sequence goes on from CM061747.1 coordinate 88,916,546, forward strand.
CCTACCTCGTCCTCAAGCATAAAGGTGATAAAACTAACATGAACTTTGGAGTTTATTATATTGCTTCTATGTAATCATCCAAAGTCTTACAAGGTTCAGTCAATAAAGAATGACAATAAGAAATACGAGCTCATAAAGTGATAACTCTTACATTCTACAAAGCATGAATAATAGTAAATATCATTGTAAGAAAATGAATGATAAGTATTATGAATCATAAAACATGTTTGGATAATCCTATAGATTTTTTTGGAAGACTAATTGTCTTCTCATTTGATTCTTTTGATCATCTTGACTCTTTAACAGAAGAAAGTAAGTAGGGAATATATGTGCTAGTCCTCCAACAAAATAAAAGGTAAATATAGCATAAACAAAAATTTGGGATATGCAATTCATGTCAACAATACTCATCAAGATGGAGTACCATGTATCTCCTAGTTATAGAGACACCTATGATATTCATGTGTTTTACCTCTTATAAGTAAGTGTTGCCTCACGCCCCAGCACTTAGATAACCACGCTTCACATTATGCAACTTTAGATTATCACAAATCTTTCACATATTGTTTTAACCAAGAATAACACAAAGGGTACCTCCATGCCGCCTGTTCAAAGGACCTTAGAAGATTTTGAGTCTCAACTTTATATGCCATCTATAAGAGGACAACATGAACAACAGTCTTGTGTGCATCCTCTCTAAAATCTCTCTCTCACTTTTTTAGCTGTAACTTTTTTCTGTCTTTATGTTTCCACTCTCTTTCTTTTTTCTTTCTTTTTATTTTCTCTCTTCCTATTGAAGATGCTCGTGCTGAAACTTCCACCATGATTAGGAATGGCTTTGGTTAGTGCCCCAATGCATTTATCTAACATATATGCATACTCTAGTCTTTATTTGATAACCACCTTTATTTCACACGAGATGACTCACCAGTATTCTAAAGCAAACGATGATAAACTCCATGGTAAGTGCAATGTTGAAACGTACTTCACATGACACGCATGGTTCCAACCCAGCTCATCACTCATAATTAGTCAAGCCCATGACATGCATAGTGATGTTTTCCTTCCATACCTTATTTTCCTATGAGCTTTAAATTACACAAAAAAGAATAGTTTGAAATGGTTAGAGGCATATCACACATATTATACTTGGAATAGAAAGTGATGTGTAGGTAGATATGATAGACATTTGGGTTTAATTTGAACTGGAAACAAGTCTATGCTTGTGTGAGAATTCAATTTTTTGGGGTAGCAAGAGATCTAGAAGCATGCAATAGTATCCATAGTGCTATTCATTCATCATCAAACAATGATACTTAGTGTTAAACATCTATGTATAATAGTAAAAAGTAGCACTAAATAAGGCACACATCACATTCATCATTCAATAAAGCATTTGAAGCTAGTAGTACCATGCATAATATAAATTTCAGCTTTTTAATTGGCATCCCTCTTCAACATTTAATAATATGCAACTTATTTTTATTGAGACATTCATGAATAGATAGTTTAGTTAAGCAGCTATTTCATAAGCATGAAAAGTATTCAATGTGATGGTCTTCTTTAATTCAAAACAAAACTATACATAAAACTATAAAGGACACTCCAAGTTTTAGCGATAATTCGATGTTGCTCAAAAAACAAAGTTTAGAAGTATGCAAAACTGGAGTTTTAATATATGTACAGTGAGGTTCCTTGGGCATCCCCACGCTTATGGTATTCACCATACTAGGATTTATCTTGGTGTGGTGTTCCTCTATTTCCTATGAAAAAACATCAACACAAAACTTTCTTCCCATTCTGTTGTATAGAGTGACTTTATTGGTATAAGAATAATATGATTTCTGCCATTTTCTTCAAATATAAAATATTTTTGTTTATGTACCAGAGAGCACATAAAGTTCTACACATTCTCATCAAATCAAATGATTCAAGAAAAATCGTTTCGGAACTCAAAAGAATGGTGCAAACATTAAGAGGCCGAATCTATCAAAAAACAATTGGTAGCAACAAAACTGACTTTTTTCGACCACTTAGGCATGTCAGGAATTTCAGCTAATTTTTGTGCATACATAGGCTGAAAATTTGAAACGTCTATGAATTTATCAATAATTTAGGAATTACAAAAAATCGTGCACTAAAAAGTGCAGCGTAGAAATCAGCAACTCGCACTTTGTTTCACAACTTTTAACATCCAAATGGTAAAAACTTGGTACTTTATTTAAAAACTAGTGATTAAACAAAAATAAATCTTCTTTCAACATGAAGAATGCAAAATAAAAACCAAATATAAAAACATCTCGGCTTTCCGCCCGTAAAGCGCTTTCTTTATAGCCATATAGCTAGGCTTACTTACTTGGTTCAAGTTGTATGGGGATCCTGTGGTAGCTTGAATCTTGGTGCTACCTCCCTCTTCCTTGGAAAGTTCTCCATACACTTCTTATGTGGGAATTGTAATTTAACATTCCTGCCTTTTGAATCAATAATAGCCCCTGTAGTTCTCAAAAAGGGTCTCCCAAGAATTATAAGACTAGAGGTATTGCTACCCATGTCCATGACAATAAAATCCACATGTACATATGTCATATGAAATTCAACCATAACATTATTAACTCTTCCTAATGCTTTTTTAGTTGAATCATCAGCAAGTAAAAGATCTATAGAGCATTTTCCATGTTTTTAAGATTAAGAAAAATCATATACTAGCTCTTTAGATATAACCGAGACACTAGATCCTAAATATAGAATAGCGTGGTGTGTCTCTTTGTCTATAGAAACTGATATCTTGGGGATCCAAGCATCGCCAAGCGTCGGTGCTATCATATATTCTTTGTTATACCTTTTTATCTTTTCTTTATAACATAATTAGCAATATAAGAGCCAAAGCCCAGCTTGATGAACATTGATAGTAGGATCTTTAGATATTTTTTCAAGAATATCAATTAATTCATGCAAGCCAAATTTGTCAAGATCTAATAATGGCTCTCTTATTTCACTAAGCATTTTTTTTTCTTGTATTTGTTTATAATTTGCAAGATTAAGTGTTTCTTCTTCTTCCATAGCATTAAGAGTCTCCCAACATTTATCTATTACATATTGCACATATTTTATAGTTTCTTCGTGATTCTTTTGTTGTAGGATATTCTTAAAAGAAAAAACTTCTCGTGCTATGAGATCCACTTTCTCATTTAGAGCATCTTGTCTTTCAAACTTTACTATGAATTCGTTATTTAATTCTTTTTGTGTGGATATAAAAGTTCTAATGGTATTTTCTAATTCATTTGAGTTATTATTACCACTAGTATATTTATTAGGCACATAAGGAGGCCGACGATGATTTTAGTGAAGTTGATCCCATACCCATTACTACCAAAGTTTCTTATATAGCTAACATCTACATTTTTATTGGTGTTTCCAACTAATTCTTGTAGAGCAACATTATCATTTTTTTGTTGTTATGTAAGCTAGTATGTCACCAATTTTATTGGATAAGGGATCTACTTCTTCAGTAGAGTGTATTTTTTGTTGGATTAGGTGATCTTTCAGTGTGTCATTGACTATGGTTACGTATCATGATTTCTAAGATGGCTTTAACTTCAGGAAAAGTTTTACTCATGAATGCACCCCTAGTAGTAGAGTCTATCATGCTTCTTGATATTAAATTTAACCCATTATAAAAAGAGTGTAGGATGGTCTATTCATTTACTCGATGTGATGGGCAAGTTCTAAGCATGTTTTTAATTCTTTCCCAAGCTGTTGCTACATGTTCATTCCTAAATGATAGGATGCTATTTCTATTTTTAGGATCTTAACATGTGGGTAATACTTTTTGATAAAGGCTTCTTTAAGATCATCCCAAGAATTTATTCTAGTAGTAGGTAATGATAATATCCATTCTTTAGATTTTCCTCTAAGTGAAAATGGGAATAATTTAAGCTTGAAAATATTATTGTCCACATTTTTAAACTTTTTCATATCACAAATTTTATAGAAATCATGGAAATGCATAGAGGCATCTTCACTAGCACTACCACCAAATTGTTCTCTAGTTACTAGATTTAATAATCCATGACTTACTTCAAAGATTTAAACAATTATTTCAGGTGTTGTGATAGGCTTAGCAATAAAGTGATCATTAGGAGTGTTTCTGTAATCACACAATTTAGTAGTTCTTTCTCCCATAATTTCCAACGGAAAGTTACTACTAATTTTTATGTATTTTGTGTTCTAGAAGAAAGAACTTGAAAGGAAAGACTAAATAGACAAATAAAGTACTTTGCAAAATATAAAAGAAAAAAAGAGCTCACAATGGTGCAATCTCCCCAAGCTTGGGTGTTTGCACTAAGTTGATGATGAACATGAAGGTGATGATGGCGTCCGAAAATAATCCCGCAGTCACCTTGGAAATTGTTGTGCTCCCAGCTTGATGAATATATGTAGTTGTGAGATGCTCTTCCAATTCCCGAGTAACAATGCCAGAAAATAATCTGACAGTTGCCTTAGGAATTGCTTTGTGCTTCCCACGCATAAACCAGTATGATGCATGCTTGTGACGGTAAAACACTCGTCCGTTGGGAACCCCAAGAGGAAGGTGTGATGCGTACGGAGGTTTTCCCTCATAGAAACCAAGGTTATCGAACCAGTAGGAGTCAAGAAGCACGTTGAAGGTTGATGGTGGCGGAGTGTAGTGCGGCGCAACACCAGAGATTTCGGCGCCAACGTGGAACTTGCACAACACAATCAAAGAACTTTGCCCCAACGTGACAGTGAGGTTATCAATCTCACCGGCTTGCTGTAACAAAGGATTAGATGTATAGTGTGGAAGATGATGTTTGCAAAGAACAGTAAGAACAATGTTTGCAGTAGATTGTATTCGATGTAAAAGAATGGACCGGGGTCCATACACTACTGCAGAAACCCTTACTAGTGACAGACATATTTTGCTCATCAGTGACAGGCAATATGTCTGTCACTAATATGCAGTCACTGGTACTGCCTGTCACTAGTGATGGGTAGAATGCCTGTCACTGGTAGGTGAACTAGTGACTGGCAGAAAAAATGCATGTCATTAGCACGATGAAAGGAGGCACCATATTGGGTGCTCTAGTGACTAGTCCATTATCCTGCCTGTCACTAGTATAAATTTTGGTATTAAAAAAATTAAATTTTAGCAAATATACAGTAACAAGCAGGTACAAGGTACAATACAACATTTTGTAGGCAGAATCTTGTAATCTTTTATCTCTATATAGCAATCCCCCACTACCTGATTTTGCTGCCTTCTCAATAAGCCACGTCACTCCATTTTTCTGGCACACAATGTGGTCGTGCACAACTTTGTTGTGGGCTGCTTCCCCTTGGTTCGGACTTGGTTCGGACTGAGATGGGCTGGAGGACCGCTTCAGACTGACGTGGGCTGGAATTCTGTTGTTCGGCTAGCAAATGGGCTACAAATCTGTTCGTGAACTCCCAAACTTGATGGCCGACTCGCTGAACGTTTCATCTACTAGCTGGATATTTTTCGTCCTAAAAAAACCAACAGAGCCTATTATGTTCGTCTTCCACCCCCGCCACCGACGTCCGTCCTCCTCCCGACGAATCTGCCGCCGCGACTTAATGCTCATGAAAATACGTTATAAATCCGAGCATTCAAGGGCCGAATTTTTTCCCACAGAGCTCATCCGCCGCCGCTGTTGCCTCCAGCCTTAAAAAGCGGCCATGTTGCCATGCGCTTCCACACCAATCACTCTCCATCCTAATTCCTCTATTTTACTACAATCCCTCAATCCTGCAGCATATCTTCCCAATCTAGCAGGTTGATCTCCTGCTGGAAATCCGCTTGATGTTCTATACCTGCACCGATTTCATTGGATTTTGTCTGCTGTTACCTCAGGCCTCCTGATTTGTTTGGATTTCTTGGTTTCTCAATCTGTTCGCTGGAGATTCTTTGTGCTCAATCACTTCTCTGTCTGCAGGCCATAATCGTCTGAACTCTCTGCGGAGAGATTCTTATCTGAGTGCATTTCTTCAGGTAGTCATTGGCTACATATACCAAAACATATTGTATGGGGCTGGAGCATGTCCTTGAGTTCCTTTTGTTGTGTCAAATACTCAAATGAAGATTTTAATGACCCAGATTGTATTTCAGCTTTGCTAGGCGGTGTTCGATTAGATGCTATATATACAAATTATTACCGCCTACCTTCTATCGCAGTTATTTTTAGCCTATATTTTCGTTATTGCAGGTATAGAAAAGACCAGGTTGTTCATGCAGCAATAGGCTCAGAAGCTTGGCTGTTTTTCTGCTGTAGACGCATTATACGTAATATGTGGTAAGCATGGACGGTCCTTTCTCTTACCTATCTTTCTTTTCACTTTTCATATTTCACATATGATAGATAGCCTAATATATGTTTCCTTTCGATTATGTTTCCTTTGATTCTCTGAATACAGAGTAAATTCTCTGTACAACCTTCTCCTAGATTGTTGTTCCCCAAATTTCATTGCAGGTTTGGCTATATCTTTAACAATTTCCTTTCCTACTCCTGATCCATCTAGCTTTTTTGGTGTACTAATAAAAGAGTATTCCAATGAAAATTGTTTGTTATATTTCCATCTGTATTTTCAGTTTTGAACATTTGATGCAGCCATATTTTCATTACGTTTGAAAGCTCACATGGACCTTTGGCAGAATGGCAGATATAGGGTCAATCTCCCTGACTGATACAATCATACAATCAATTGGTAGACACATGTGTATGCTTCCCTCTATATAAGGTCATTCTTCTTCTGTCTTTGCAAGACATCATTTTTATATTTATTACACCCTGCCCGAAAGTTAGCTTTAAAGGCTCTTATTTTCAGAATGACTTCCGCAGGATTTTGCACCTGAAGTATGAGCCAGTGAAGTGTTGTAATCCTCTATCAAGTAACGACCAACACAAGAGGTCAAGAGCTGAGCTATCATACTGTGTACTCATAAAATATTCAAGTTTCAGAGGCTCAGAGTGATGAACCGAGTTCTTTTCCTGAAGGAACAAATTTCTTGCTGGCTTGATGCAGATTCTTCCTTTTCTTTTTTCCATTGGTGCGGGTTGCGGTCATAAGAGCAAAGGAAAAATACACTGTCGTGTCCAGTTACCAGTCGTGCCATTTTGCCTGTCTATGTTATTGTGCAAATTTGGTTAGTATTTGACATCAGCCCTCAAGCTATGTGGACCGTATACGTTCGAGCTTGGCTCTGGCCTGTTACTTGCTACAATTGTTATTTCAATGTTTATATATTCCATTCGTCTTGATCTGATTACTATGAGGATTTATGCATGATTGATGTGAATGTTCACTTGATATGTTCAAACATATTTTACATGGTGTCTTGCTAATCTGTATTCTACCTCGAAATCAAAACTCTATATTATTGTACAATTTTAAGATATATTTGCCCACACAAATAAGGAATGGCAAGCAATCACTAGCCAGCTTTATATTGTTGGCATTTTCCATGCAAATAGAAGAATGTTGAAGGTTCCTACTTATATAATAAGTATAAATAATACTATATCCGTGAATCACCTCAAAACATCCCTTAAGTTCATAGTATCAACCCTTTTCTCTTCTCATTGTGTTTGTTTTCTATGCAGGAGTTTTGTGTGTTTTTTCTCTACGCTTTAGTATACGAGCAAGGATCCCGCTGCAACGCGCGGGGTGTCATCTAGTTCAAGAAAAGCATAGTACATATATTATAGGAAACTTGTTACTCTAAAGCCAATGTTGAAGATCAGTTACACAAATTTTGAGAATACGCGAGAAGAACTCTACAGAAACTATATGCAAACCAAAACAAAACAAACAACCGGTACTTCCATATCCGCTACTCAATGAACCAAAAGACACCAAGATCTGAGAACTTCCACATCTTGTACAAACTGTATCACCTCCAGGTTGAGCACCATTGGTCCCAACCTTGCCTTCTACAAAAGAAGTCGCAAAGATTTGGCGCATAGCCCAGCATATTTCACTTTAGTTTCTGTAAGTCAGCCCAGAAAAAATGTAACGTGCAGTCTTGGACATTATCATAATCCAGAGTTAGTTGAAGCCATGGAAATGCGCTATTCTTGATGTTTCCTGAAAAAACAATGGTTTGACCAGAGTGAGAAGCCATGAGAATGACAGATCATATGTAGGTGCCTTAGTTTTTTATATTAACAGTAGGGCTCCAAAGTTCATGTCTTATTGTTTTACTAATGTTAGTCGAACTTGTAATGAGGCCGCCCATGTTCTGGCAAACTCTGCTGAATATGATGCAGGGTCATGTTGGTTTAATGAAATATATGATGTTATCAGGGCCACTGTATGTATGTATGTATGTATGTATGTATGTATGTATGTATGTATGTATGTATGTATGTATGTATGTATGTATGTATGTATGTATGTATGTATGTATGTATGTATGTATGTATGTATGTATGTATGTATGTATGTATGTATGTATGTATGTATGTATGTATGTATGTATGTATGTATGTATGTATGTATGTATGTATGTATGTATGTATGTATGTATGTATGTATGTATGTATGTATGTATGTATGTATGTATGTATGTATGTATGTATGTATGTATGTATGTATGTATGTATGTATGTATGTATGTATGTATGTATGTATGTATGTATGTATGTATGTATGTATGTATGTATGTATGTATGTATGTATGTATGTATGTATGTATGTATGTATGTATGTATGTATGTATGTATGTATGTATGTATGTATGTATGTATGTATGTATGTATGTATGTATGTATGTATGTATGTATGTATGTATGTATGTATGTATGTATGTATGTATGTATGTATGTATGTATGTATGTATGTATGTATGTATGTATGTATGTATGTATGTATGTATGTACTGAACAAGCTAGTATTTATGAATGAGTGAAGCAGGCCATTTCCTAGAAAAAGAAGGAGAGCAGTCATATTTGAAATCAATATTTTTCAAATGCAAGACAAAGATATAAACCAATATAGTAGTGTATTAGACTTGCAAACTAAACACCAACGATAAAACTAGAAACCCACAGCAAACAAAACATTAGCTGCAAGTAGCAGTAGTATTGTAGTACTCAAAACCAATGCAACTTATGCTCACCCCATTTTCGAAATTAGAGTGCAATATATTTTTTTACATTGCACGGGTTGAACCAAACCACACTATACCAAACAAAAGGTAAAATACAATTACCTGCGGGAACAAGAAGTAGCATTCCAGATCCGTAAGTCATGCAGCTAAAACCATCAATAGACGATATAGTTCACTAGTGGTGTCTCTCCAATAAGAAATAGCATGTTGGGTGAACAAATTACAGTTGGGCAATTAACAAATAAAGATGGCATGACAATGCACATACATATTATGATGAGTAGTGTCAAATTTAATTGGGCATTACGACAAATTACATAGACCGCTATCCAGCATGCATCTATGCCTAAAAAGTCCACCTTCGGGTTAGCATCCGCACCCTTCCATATTAAGTTGCAAACAACAGAACAATTGCATTAAGTATGGTGCGTAATGTAATCAACACAAATATCCTTAGACATAGCATTGATGTTTTATCCCTAGTGGCAACAACACATCCACAACCTTAGAACTTTCTGTCACTGTCCCAGATTTAATGGTGGCATGAACCCACTATCGAGCATAAATACTCCATCTTGGAGTTACAAGTATCAACTTGGCCAGAGCCTCTACTAGCAACGGAGAGCATGCAAGATCATAAACAACACATAGATGATAGATTGATAATCAACATAACATAGTATTCCATATTCATCGGATCCCAACAAACGCAACATATAGCATTACAAATAGATGATCTTGATCATGTTAGGCAGCTCACAAGATCCGACAATGATAGCACATGAGGAGAAGACAACCATCTAGCTACTATGGACCCATAGTCGGGTGAACTACTCACACATCACTGCGGGCGATCATGGCGATGAAGAGTCCTCCGGAAGATGATTCCCCTCTCCGGCGGTGCCGGAGGCGATCTCTGAATCCCAGAGATGGGATTGGCGGCGGCGGCGTCTCTGGAAGGTTTTCCGTATCGTGGCTCTCGGTACTAGGGTATTTGCGACGAAGGCTTTAAGTAGAAGGGTAGGTCAGGAGGGGACGCGAGGGCCCCACACACTAGGGCGGCGCGGCCCCACCCTTGGCCGCGCGGCCCTGGCGGCGGCGCTCGCCCCCTCGTTTCCTTTCGGTCTTCTGGAAGCTTCGTGGAAAAATAAGACCACGGCGTTGATTTCGTCCAATTCCAAGAATATTTCCTCTGTAGGATTTCTGAAACCAAAAACATCAGAAAACAACAACTGGCTCTTTGGCATCTTGTTAATAGGTTAATGCCGGAAAATGCATAAATATGACATAAAGTGTGTATAAAACATGTGAGTATCATCATAAAAGTAGCATGGAATATAAGAAATTATAGATACGTTTGAGACGTATCAAGCATCCCCAAGCTTAGTTCCTACTCGTCCTCGAGTAGGTAAACGATAACAAAGATAATTTCTGAAGTGACATGCTATCATAATCTTGATCAATACTATTGTAAGCATATGTAATGAATGAAGCGATTCGAAGCAATGGTAAAGACAATGAGTAAACAACTGAATCATATAGCAAAGACTTTCCATGAATAGTACTTTCAAGACAAGCATCAATAAGTCTTACATAAGAGTTAACTCATAAAGCAATAAATTCAAAGTAAAGGCATTGAAGCAACACAAAGGAAGATTTAAGTTTCAACAATTGCTTTCAACTTGTAACATGTATATCTCATGGATAATTGTCAATACAAAGTAATAAGATGAATGCAAATATGCAAGTATGTAAGAATCAATGCACAATTAACACAAGTGTTTGCTTCTGAGATGAAAGGAAGTAGGTAAACTGACTCAACATAAAAGTAGAAGAATGGCCCTTTGAAGAGGGAAGCATGGATTGCTATATTTGTGCTAGAGCTTTTATTTTGAAAACATAAAGAGAGCATAAAAGTAAAGTTTTGAGAGGTGTTTGTTGTTGTCAATGAATGGTAGTGGGCACTCTAACCCCCTTGCCAGACAGACTTTCAAAGAGCGGCTCCCATGAAATTTTTTATTTTTGGGTGACACTCCTTCCAACCTTTGCTTTCACAAACCATGGCTAACCGAATCCTTGGGTGCCTTCCAACAATCTCATACCATGAAGGAGTGTCTTTTATTTTAGTTTTATTTAGATGACACTCCTCCCCACCTTTGCTTTCTCAAGCCATGGCTAACCGAATCCTCGGGTGCCGTCCAACAATCACATACCATGGAGGAGTGTCTATTTGTAAAATTATGAAAGTTAATTAATTGGGGCTGGGAACCCCATTGCCAGCTCTTTTTGCAAAATTATTGGATAAGCGGATGAAGCCACTAGTCCATTGGTGAAAGTTGCCCAACAAGATTGAAAGATAAACACCACATACTTCCTCATGAGCTATAAAACATTGACATAAATAAGAGGTAATAACTTTTGAATTGTTTAAAGGTAGCACTCAAGCAATTTACTTTGGAATGGCGGAGAAATACCATGTAGTAGGTAGGTATGGTGGACACAAATGGCATAGTTTTTGGCTCAAGGATTTTGGATGCACGAGAAGTAATCCCTCTCAATACAAGGCTTAGGCTAGCAAGGTTGTTTGAAGCAAACACAAGTATGAACCGGTACAGCAAAACTTACATAAGAACATATTGCAAGCATTATAAGACTCTACACTGTCTTCCTTGTTGTTCAAACCCTTACCAGAAAATATCTAGACCTTAGAGAGACCAATCATGCAAACCAAATGTCAACAAGCTCTATGTATTTCTTCACTAATAGGTGCAAAGTACATGATGCAAGAGCTTAAACATGATCTATATGAGCACAAAAATTACCAAGTATCAAATTATTCAAGACATTATACCAATTACCACACTTAGCATTTTCTGTTTCCAACCATATAACAATTAAAGCAGTTTCAACCTTCGCCATGAACATTAAGAATAAAGCTAAGAACATATGTGTTCATATGCAACAGCGGAGCGTGTCTCTCTCCCACACAATGAATGCTAGGATCTAATTTTATTCAAACAAACAAAAATAAAAACAAACAGACGCTCCAAGTAAAGCACATAAGATGTGATAGAATAAAAACATAGTTTCACTAGAGGTGACCTGATAATTTGTCGATGAAGAAGGGGATGCCTTGGGCATCCCCAAGCTTAGATGCTTGAGTCTTCTTGAAATATGCAGGGATGAACCACGGGGGCATCCCCAAGCTTAGAGATTTCACTCTCCTTGATCATATTGTATCATCCTCCTCTCTTGATCCTTGAAAACTTCCTCCACACCAAACTCAAAACAAACTCATTAGAGGGTTAGTGCATAATCAAAAATTCACATGTTCAGAGGTGACATAATCATTCTTAACACTTCTGGACATTGCACAAAGCTACTGAAAGTTAATGGAATAAAGAAATCCATCAAACATAGCAAAATAGGCAATGCGAAATAAAAGGCAGAATCTGTCAAAACAGAACAGTCCGTAAAGACGAATTTTTCTGGGGCACTAAACTTGCTCAGATGAAAATGATCAAATTGAATGGAAGTTGCGTACATATCTGAGGATTACTCACGTAAATTGGCAGATTTTTCTGAGTTACCTACAGAGAATACTACTCAAATTCGTGACAGCAAGAAATCTGTTTCTGCGCAGTAATCCAAATCTAGTATGAACCTTACTATCAAAGACTTTACTTGGAACAACAATGCAATAAAATAAAGATAAGAAGAGGTTGCTACAGTATTAACAACTTCCAAGACTCAAATATAAAACAAAAGTGCAGAAGTAAAATCATGGGTTGTCTCCCATAAGCGCTTTTCTTTAACACCTTTCAGCTAGGCGCAGAAAGTGTGAATCAAGTGTTATCAAGAGATGAAGCATCAACATCGTAATTTGTTCTAATGATAGAATCAAAAGGTAACTTCATTCTCTTTCTAGGGAAGTGTTCCATACCTTTCTTGAGAGGAAATTGATATTTAATATTGCCTTCCTTCATATCAATAATAGCACCAACAGTTCGAACAAAAGGTCTTCCCAATATAATGGGACAAGATGCATTGCATTCAATATCCAAGACAATAAAATCAACGGGGACAAGGTTATTGTTAACCGTAATGCGAACATTATCAATCCTCCCCAAAGGTTTCTTTGTAGAATTATCAGCAAGATTAACATCCAAATAACAATTTTTCAATGGTGGCAAGTCAAGCATATTATAGATTTTCCTAGGCATAACGGAAATACTTGCACCAAGATCACATAAAGCATTACAATCAAAATCATTGACCTTCATCTTAATGATGGGCTTCCAACTATCTTCCAACTTCCTAGGAATAGAAGTTTCACAATTTAATTTCTCTTCTCTAGCTTTTATGAGAGCATTTGTAATATGTTTCGTAAAGGCCAAATTTATAGCACTAGCATTAGAACTTCTAGCAAGTTTTTGTAAGAACTTTATAACTTCAGAGATGTGACAATCATCAAAATCTAAACCATTATGATCTAAAGCAATGCGATCATTGTCCCCAACATTTTGAAATTTTTTAGCAGTTTTATCACAAGCAATTTCAGCAGTTTTAGCAGTTTCAGGCAGTTTTGCAAGCTTTGCATTAGGAGTAGAAACATTGCCAACACCAATTATTTTACCATTGATAGTAGGAGGTGTAGCAACATGTGAAGCATTAGCATTACTAGTGGTGGTAATAGTCCAAACTTTAGCTATATTATTCTCTTTAGCATTTTCTTCTCTTTCCCACCTAGCACGCAATTCAGCCATCAATCTAATATTTTCATTAATTCGAACTTGGATGGCGTTTGCTGTAGTAACAATTTTATTATCATTATCCTCTGGTTTAGCAGCCATTTTATTAATTAAAGAAGATTGTGACGCAGACATGTATGAGATTCGGTTTTCAGCCTTTGCAAGCTTAGTTTATAAACCAGAGATCTCCATACTCAGATTTTCAAGTTGATTTCCTATATTTTTCAACAAGGTAGATTGTTCATTCATAGTTTTAGTAAACAATTGATTTTGCTCATATTGTGATTGCATAAAGCTCTTAGTAGATCTTTCAATTTCTAACATCTTTTCCTCACTAGGTGAAACATATCTACCATAAGAATTACCATAATCACTACCACTAGCAGGATATAACCTATAGTTATTGTTACCAAAATTATTCCTATTAGCATTGTTGTTGAAATTAATATTTTTAATGAAGTTCACATCCACATGCTCTTCTTGAGCAACCAATGAAGCTAAAGGAACATTATTAGGATCAACATTAGTCCTACCATTCACAAGCATAGACATAATAGCATCTATCTTATCACTCAAGGAGGAGGTTTCTTCAACAGAATTTACCTTCTTACCTTGTGGAGCTCTTTCCGTGTGCCATTCAGAGTAATTAATCACCATATCATCAAGAAGCTTTGTTGCGGCGCCTAGAGTGATGGACATAAAAGTACCTCCAGCAGCTGAATCCAATAGGTTCCGCGAAGAAAAATTCAATCCTGCATAAAAGGTTTGGATGATCATCCAAGTAGTCAGTCCATGGGCTCAATTTTTAACCAAAGATTTCATTCTTTCCCATGCTTGGGCAACATGCTCATTATCCAATTGCTTAAAATTCATTATACTACTTCTCAAAGATATAATTTTAGCAGGAGGATAATATCTACCAATGAAAGCATCCTTACATTTAGTCCATGAATCAATACTATTCTTAGGCAAAGATAGCAAACAATCTTTAGCTCTTCCTCTTAATGAGAATGGAAACAATTTTAATTTTATAATGTCACCATCTATATCCTTATACTTTTGCATCTCACATAGTTCAACAAAATTATTAAGATGGGCAGCAGCATCATCAGAACTAACACCAGAAAATTGCTCTCTCATAACAAGATTCATTAAAGCAGGTTTAATTTCAAAAATTCTGCTGTAGTAGCAGGTGGAGCAATAGGTGTGCATAAGAAATCATTATTATTTGTGCTAGTGAAGTCACACAACTTAGTATTTTCAGAAGTACCCATTTTAGCAATAGTAAATAAATCAAACTAAATAAAGTAAATGCAAGTAACTAATTTTTTGTGTTTTTTAATATGGAGAACGCAAACAAGATAGTAAATAAAGTAAAACAAGTAACTAATTTTTTTGTATTTTTTGATATAATGAGCAAACAAAGCAGTAAATAAAGTAAAGTAAAGCAAGACAAAAACAAAGTAAAGAGATTGGAAGTGGAGACTCCCCTTGCAGCGTGTCTTGATCTCCCCCAGAAAAAGCGTTGCTTGTGATGGTAAAGCACTCGTCCGTTGGGAACCCAAAGAGGAAGGTGTGATGCGTACAGGATCGAGTTTTCCCTCAGTAAGAAACCAAGGTTATCGAACCAGTAGGAGTCAAGAAGCACGTTGAAGGTTGATGGTGGCGGAGTGTAGTGCGGCGCAACACCGGTTCGAGGCGCCAACGTGGAACTGCACAACACAATCAAAGAACTTAACGATGAGGTTGTCAATCTCACCGGCTTGCTGTAACAAAGTTAGATGTATAGTGTGGAAGATGATGTTTGCAAAGAACAGTAAGAACAATGTTTGCAGTAGATTGTATTCGATGTAAAAGAATGGACCGAGGTCCACAGTTCACTAGTAGTGTCTCTCCAATAAGAAATAGCATGTTGGGTGAACAAATTACAGTTGGGCAATTGACAAATAAAGATGGCATGACAATGCACATACATATTATGATGAGTAGTGTGAAATTCAATTGGGCATTACGACAAATTACATAGACCGCTATCCATCATGCATCTATGCCTAAAAGTCCACCTTCGGGTTAGCATTCGCGCCCCTTCCAGTAAAACAACAGACAATTGAATTAAGTATGGTGCGTAATGTAATCAACACAAATATCCTTAGACATAGCATTGATGTTTTATCCCTAGTGGCAACAGCACATCCACAACCTTAGAACTTTCTGTCACTGTCCCAGATTTAATGGAGGCATGAACCCACTATCGAGCATAAATACTCCCTCTTGGAGTTACAAGTATCAACTTGGCCAGAGCCTCTACTAGCAACGGAGAGCATGCAAGATCATAAACAACACATAGATGATAGATTGATAATCAACATAACATAGTATTCCATATTCATCGGGTCCCAACAAACGCAACATGTAGCATTACAAATAGATGATCTTGATCATGTTAGGCAGCTCACAAGATCCGACAATGATAGCACATGAGGAGAAGACAACCATCTAGCTACTGCTATGGACCCATAGTCCAGGGTGAACTACTCACACATCACTCCCGAGAGGCGATCATGGCGATGAAGAGTCCTCAGGAGATGATTCCCCTCTCGGCAGGGTGCCGGAGCGATCTCTGAATCCCCGAGATGGGATTGGCGGCGGCATCTCTGGAAGGTTTTCCGTATCGTGGCTCTCGGTACTGGGGTATTCGCGACGAAGGCTTTAAGTAGGCGGAAGGGTAGGTCGGGGGGCGACGCGAGGGCCCCACACACTAGGGCGGCGCGGCCCCACCCTTGGCCGCGCGGCCCTGGCGTGGCGGCGCCTCGTCGCCCCACTTCGTTTCCCTTCGGTCTTCTGGAAGCTTCGTGGAAAAATAAGACCACAGGGCGTTGATTTCGTCCAATTAGAGAATATTTCCTTTGTAGGATTTCTGAAACCAAAAACAGCAGAAAACAGCAACTGGCTCTTCGGCATCTTGTTAATAGGTTAGTGCCGGAAAATGCATAAATATGACATAAAGTGTGTATAAAACATGTGAGTATCATCATAAAAGTAGCATGGAACATAAGAAATTATAGATACGTTTGAGACGTATCAATGCAACTCTTCCAACTCCCCAACAACGGCACCATCAAATAATCTTGATGATGTTGGGACTCCAATTGCAGAGTATTGTGCCAGAAGAGTATATTCCCCACAAGTGTGTCTCGAGGGTTATATCGAACTCTCGGGGGGGGGGGGGCTTGATCAAAGAGTAGTCCCTCCTCTTTTTCTAGCAATCCCGCAAAGGAAATTAAAGCTTTGTGTCCCAAACTTCACCGTGTGATTATCAAGCACAAGGTTTCGTATTAGTAATAATAATATAAGTAGTAACACAAGTAATGTAAACTAGACAAATAAAGTACACTAAGTAAAAGTAGTAAAGGAGTGATTTTTTGGGTTTTGTGTGTAATAAAGATAACTAAATATTTTTGTATTTTCGGATTAAAATAGTGATGTAAATAGAAAGTAAGGTAAATACAATGGAAAATTATTTCTTATGACTAAAATTGGATCATAGTTCATGGGTTCACTTATCTATTCTCTATTTAAAGGTGTAGTGGATAATAGCAATTCATCAATGAGATAATCATAATATTACTTTAATATGTGTAAGATACGCATTCATATGGACATAACATCATAACATAGAGATGATGCAACACATCTCTCTTATACTCCACAAGAAAGAGAAAACTCCATGCAATCTTGTATTAGAATTAACAGAACATAGTCATAAGTACTTTAACATGATGTTTAAATATCAAATATGCTACCTTGAACAAACAAGATCATCACTTTTTTTTCATGTGACGAACATACCACATGCATTCACTTTATACCTAGTGAGGTAGAAAAAGAAAATGCAAAACCATAATAGATCATGAATTTATTGTCACTATTCGATCACTAAAACCATGCTACTCCATCTAACACACACATCTCACCACACATGTTCTTGCATACAAGTTGGACCAGAACCCATACTTAAGAACATGTTACATAATATGCATCTATCAATACATATTACACAAAGTAGAGATAAATCTCATAGCACAATATCATAGAATAAAAATTCACCACATAGAAATTACATATATGACCATAATCAAGTTGGGCAGCGTATATGGTACTAAGATCTATGAAGAACATGAGAGAAAGAAATCAAGATACTGCCACAAACCCATAGTTCAGAGGTGGACTACTCCCTCTTGATCATGGTGTTGATGAGGAATACGTTAGAGGAGGTGGAGATCCCTACGGTGGCGGCTTCAGCGGAGTTTCCCCTTTACTTTTCGTTGGCGCAACCTCTGTTTTCATGTTTCTATGTTTTTTGCGGCGCTCTCTGATGACCCACAATTATAGGGGGTGTATCGTAGTACTTTCGATAAATAAGAGTGTCGAACCCAACGAGGAGCAGAAGGTGTTGACAAGCAGTTTCGATGAAGGATTCACTGTAAATGCTAATAGACAAGTATTCAGGGGGTTTTGATATAGCAGATGAAATAAGTACGAGTAAGTAAAATGCGAGAGTAATAATTGCAGTGAGTGGCCCAATCCTTTTTAGCACAAAGGAAAAGCCGGTTTGTTTACTTATAATGACCAAACATTCTTGAGGACACACGGGAATTTAGTCTAGTGCTTTTGCTTCATATAGTTGATTAATCTTCATTGTTTTGATAAGTGTTGTGTGGGTGAACCTATGCTAATGCACCGCCCTTCCTAGGACTAATACATATTTGTGATTATACCCCTTGCAAGCATCCACAACTACAAGAAAGTAATTAAGATAAATCTAACCACAGCCTTAAACTCTGAGATCCTGCTATCCTCCTGCATCGATATACCAACGGGGGTTTAGGTTTCATCACTCCGGCACGCAATTGGCAAACGAGTACAAGATGTATTCCCCTAGGCCCATAAAGGTGAAGTATCATGTAGTCGACGTTCACATGACACCACTAGAAGAATAACACCACAACTTAAATATCATAACATTGAATATTACCCAACATAATTCACTACTAACATTTAGACTTCACCCATGTCCTCAAGAACTAAACGAACTACTCACGAGACATCATATGGAACATGATCAGAGGTGATATGATGATGAATAACAATCTGAACATAAACCTTGGTTCAATGGTTTCACTCAATAGCATCAATAACAAGTAGAAATCAATACGGGAGAGTTTCCCCTATCAAACAATCAAGATCCAACCCTAATTGTTACAGCGGTGATGATGTGCAGCGGTGAAGACGGCGGTGATGATGATGGAGATGATGGTGATGATGTCCAGCTCGATGACGGTGACGATGGCGTCGATTTCCGCCTCCGGGAGGAATTTCCCGGCAGATTTCAGCCTGCCGGAGAGCTCTTTTCTCTCTGGTGTTTTCCGCCCCGCGGAGGTGGCTGTGACTCTTCGCGACTATCCTCTGGAGCTTAGGTTTTCGGGACGAAGAAGTACGCGAAGGAGAGGAGGCCAGAGGGGGCTGTGGGCCCCTCCCCACAAGGCGGCGCGGCCAGCCCTGGGCCCGCGCCGGCCTATGGGGGGCCCATGGTGGCCCTCCTCGGCTCCTCCTTTGGCTATCCGTCTTCTGGAAAAATAGGATTTTCAGTATAATTTCCATCAATTGTTGATCTTCCGAAATATTGCATTCTGACGGCGCTTTTTCCAGCAGAATCCTGACTCCGGTGCGCGATTCTCCAACAATCATGAAACATGAAAATAGATGAATAACATAAGTATCACCTCTAAATATGAAATATATCAATGAATAACAGTAAATTATGATATAAAATAGTGATGCAAAATGGACGTATCAACTCCCCCCAAGCTTAGACTTCGCTTGTCCCCAAGCGAAACTGAACTCGGTAAATAGGACCACATGTTTATGGAGTGAAGAGTCGATAAACCAAATACGGACAAGAAGCATCATATTAATGAAGGGATTCGTTGCATAGAAAACAAAAAATTTCCTACCGCGAGAACGCAATCCAAGCCAAGATGCAATCTAGAAGACGGGAGCAACGAGGGGATGATCAAGACTAATCCTTGAAGATTTCCAAAGCCTATAAGAGTAGGCTCTTATTGCTGCGGTAGACGATCACTTGCCGCTTGCAAAAGCGCGTAGAAGATCTTGATCACGGTGCCACAATCGGGCAGCACCTCCGTACTCGGTCACATGTTCGGTGTTGATGAAGACGACGTCCTTCTCCCCATTCCAGCGGGCAGCGGAAGTAGTAGCTCCTCCTTGAATCCGGCAGCACGACGGCGTGGTGGCGGTGGCGGTGGAGATCTCCGGCGAGCTTCGCTAAGCGTGCGGGAGAAGAGGAGGAGAGAGAGGGCGGCTAGGGTTTGGGAGAGGGTGGCCGGCCACCTATGGGTGCGGCCAAGCTATGGGCTTGTGGTGGTCAGCCCCCTCTCCTATGCCCCTCATTATATAGGTGGAAGCCCCAAGTGTTGGACTACAAGTCTTCGAATAAGACCCGAACCAAAAACCTTCCATGTGTAGGGAAACCTACCCAAGGTGGGAATCCCACTTGGGGTGGGATTCCCCCTTCCATGAGGGGGGTTGGCCGGCCACCCTTGGGGAGTCCACCTTGGACTCCTCCCCTTTAGGGTTGGCTGGCCATGCAAGGTGGAGTCCCTCCGGGACTCTACTTTCCATGGTGATTTCTTCCGGACTTTTCTAGAACCTTCTAGAACCTGCCATAAATGCACTGGATCATTTCCAAACTTGGAATATGACTTCCTATATATGAATCTTATTCTCGGACCATTCCGGAACTCCTCGTGATGTCCGGGATCTCATCCGGGACTCCGAACAAATATTCGAACTCCATTCCATATTCAGTTCTACCATTTCAACATCAAACCTTAAGTGTGTCACCCTACGGTTCGGGAACTATGCGGACATGGTTGAGTACTCACTCCGACCAATAACCAATAGCGGGATACGGAGATCCATAATGGCTCCACATATTCAACGATGACTTCGGTGATCGAATGAACCATTCACATACGATACCAATTCCCTTTGTCACGCGATATTTTACTTGTCCAGGGTTTGATCATCGGTATCACTCTATACCTTGTTCAACCTCATCTCCGACAAGTACTCTTTACTCGTACGTGGTATGTGGTCTCTTATGAACTTATTCATATGCTTGCAAGACATTAGACGACATTCCACCGAGAGGGCCCAGAGTATATCTATCCGTCATCGGGATGGACAAATCCCACTTGATCCATATGCCTCAACTCATACTTTCGGATACTTAATCCCACCTTTATAACCACCCATTTACGCAGTGGCGTTTGGTGTAATCAAAGTACCTTTCCGGTATAAGTGATTTACATGATCTCATGGTCATAAGGACTAGGTAACTATGTATCGAAAGCTTATAGCAAATAACTCAATGACGTGATCTTATGCTATGCTTAATTGGGTGTGTCCATTACATCATTCATATAATGATATAACCTTGTTATTAATAACATCCAATGTTCATGATTATGAAACTAATCATCCATTAATCAACAAGCTAGTTAAGAGGCATACTAGGGACTCTTTGTTGTCTACATATCACACATGTACTAATGTTTTGGTTAATACAATTATAGCATGATATATAAACATTTATCATAAACATAAAGATATATAATAACCACTTTTATTATTGCCTCTTGGGCATATCTCCAACTCTCACTTGCACTAGAGTCAATAATCTAGTTTACATTTGTAAAGATATAACACCTTGGCCTTCTAGTGTTTTATCATGTTTTGCTCACGGGAGAGGTTTTAGTCAACGGATCTGACATGCTTAGAAACGTATGTATTTTGTAATTCATTTGCGTCTCAACGCATCACTCATTTCCAAATTAGTCGGCATTAAATATGTTTGGTCTTCTGGTGGAACCTTAATTCCGCGGTCTGAAATATGTTACTAATATTGTCACACACAATATAGCTTCAAAGTTCGACTCTGTCGGAACTACACCAAGTTCTCAAAGAACCTCTTGACTTTAACATCCTTTGTCATTTTCAAAACAATGACATATTCTGCCTTCTTTTGTAGAATCCGTCATAATATTTAGAACTCTTCTAAATCTAGCATAGACAACTTCTAGCTCATCGTGCTACCTTTTAAACAACACTTAGTCTAATTTGAGATTGAAATTTTATTTTCATATGTGACAAAACAAATATCGGTGCAACATCTTACAGCGATTTGTTTGTCATTTCCCATACAAAACTATATATATATCCTTAGTTCTTCTAAAGTACTCAAGAATATTCTTACTGTCGTCCAATGATCATCATATGAATCATTCTGGTATATGCTCATAACACTTTGTAGCACATGACATCTGATTGTGTACATATTATTCGTGATCTATAATCACTCATGTGTGTTTACTCATTGAGTGTCAGATACACTCAAGTCTTGTTAAAACTTAACATGACAAGAATATTTTCTTAATATTTTTATATTGAACTATTTCAATATCCATTCTATGTACTTTGACTTGAACATATTATGTGTTTCAATCTATCTTCATAGATCTTGACACAAAATTTGTTTCAGTCCATATCACTTTCATTGAAGTTAATTTTTCAATGAAACCTTTTAATCAAGTATGTAATTACATTATTTATAACCAACTATATGTCTTCCACATAAGTATTATAAATATGTCTCAGCTCTCCCACTTAATTTCTTGCAAATGCAAGCCTCTTCATCGTCTCTGATGAAATCAAAAACTCTTTGACTATTTCATCCAGTGAAGATTCAAACTCCGCTATACTTACTTCATCAAATTGAAGTTTGTATACCTATCTAGTATTCCACGGACCAGCAAAACTCTTGGTTGTATCTTGTATACACCTTTTAATACATACTTCTGATAAGTAATGTATTTTGCCATCCTACTAGCATATCTCATAAAAGAAATATGTAGTGATTACTAGAATAATCCACATAGACTATAAGCATTTCTACGGAAGATCTAATCTTATCGTAGTCAACTCTTTGAACTTTGTCGTAAACAATTTTTCGACAAGTCGAGCTTCTTTAAGGATATTCCATCCAAGTCCATCAATTTTATAGATCCATTTACTTTCAAAAAGTATTTATCTATCTTGGATTTCATGGCATATAGCCATTTTAACGGAGTCAGGGCCCATCATAACTTCTTTGTTTGTAGTTGGTTTGTCATTGTTCAAAATCAATCCTTTGTTCACAAATCATTTATTTGATCACAAAGTAAACCATGCCTACAAGGTTCAATATGTACTTCGATCTCCATGGCTAAAACACTTTGTAGTCATGGGAGCCATGTTCGTCATGGTTCCGGAACCAATTCCGATGCTGCGCTACTCTGATCATTATGCTCAGGTTCATAAACCTTATCAAGTTCTATTGTCCTCCCACTCAAATACTTCGCTAGAAAACAATTTCTTGGAAATAAGCAAGTAACATTAACAAACACTTTTGTCGTTTACTTCATAGTGGAAAGAATTCCCAATCAATTCTTTGGGATAACCAACAAAGACATTCATCCGATTTTGGTTGTTAACTTTTAGACCAAAATTTAAAGAAAGGACTATTAGGGTTTATACCCATGCCATAACTCGTATGGTGTCATTTCTACGGATCATGATGATGCTCTATTCAGTGTAAAAGCGGTAGTCACTGAAGCATAATCCACAAAAATATAATGGCATCATAATATTTTATCTCATCATTAATCCAACAAGGCTTGGATACATCTCTCGGATACTATATCATCATTATGATGCTCCAAGAAATGTGAGTTGTAGAACAATTTCATGACTCTCTTAGATGTTCGCTAAAACTCGTAATTCAAATATTTTCACCATGATCCAATCATAGATATTTGACTTTTCTATTACGATGATTTCCACTTCATGCTGAAATTTATTTGAATCCATTCAAATGTTTCAAACTTCTTCCTTATTGAATATATCCACATATATATACTCAATTCATTGTTGAAAGTTTTCATGAAGTAGAAGAATCTCCCGCACACAACTATGCCCAGTGAACCACATACATCATCATGTATTTTTCACTAAGTTAGTTGCCCGTTCAACTCTTGGCCTATGAACGGTATTTTAATCATTCTCTTTAGAAAAGATTTGCAAGCGCCAAATGATTCAAAAATCAAATGACTCCAAAATCCATTTGCATGGAGTTCCTTCATGCGTTCCTTTCTAACATGACCTAAATGGCGGTTCCACAAATACGTGGAATTCAAATCATTTGCCTTATGGCATTTTAGCGTCAGTGTTATGTATGTGTGTTTCACCATTAAGATTTATAATAACTTATCCATCGTACATGGAGTAATGTCATAATTTGAACAACTCATTGTTTTCATTTGACCAGAGCAAAATAACAATTATTAAGTTCTTTATTATAAATTCTAAGGGCTAGATAGAATGCCAACGACGAACATAATAACACTTTATTTTGTTCCAGACGTGTATTCCTATCATATTCCTTGTCAGTCACTTAGGCCATTGTATTCTTGTATTGCGTTGTTTTGTATGACACTTCATACCAACCAATATAGTACTAATACCCAAGAATTTCATAGTGTGACTTAACTAGGAATACAACCATAACATGTATATCATTTATATACACCTGAGCTAGACTTTCTATTCTTTTCTTTTCTTTTTGCCAAAATATCTTTTGCAGTTTCTCTTTTAGCTTTCCTCATTATTCAGAAAAACACTTTAACATTATTAACTTCTAGGTTTGTTGGTCAAATACCAATAACCTTGAGGTTCTTACTTTAAGTTGATCATCATATGACAAGTGTTTCAGATTTCACTATTAGTAACTTTGTAATATGATGAACAATTTCACTCATAATTTTATCCATTATATCATGACGACTTTCCGAGACCATGTCTGTACATGCTAGGCTCGTAAAGTTTTAACCTTAGTATTCGCATATGCAAATCTGGCTTGCACCCGTTGTATGCACATGTAGAATCTATCACACCCGACCATCACGTGATGCTTCGAAACGCGAGTCATAGCAACGGTGCATACTAAGGACGATTATTTCATGGATATGCGAATATTGTTAGTGCCCCAATAGTTGGAGGATTGGGACGCCTTGCGTCTTCAACCTTCGTACATTCCCATAAAACTTATGAGTTTATGTAGTCTCACCAAATTATATTCTATCATCTTGCAATAAGGTCTTAGATATCACATATATCTCATACCTTGATTATTTCTGAAAACTAAATTTTCAGCTCCTTACTTTTCAAACAGATTTGAATTTCAAGTTTCACGGAGACAAGATAACTTTAGGTACTAATTGAAACCATAGCTCTTTGAATCAACAATGTGAGGTTTACTAAAAGTTTGCAATAGGACTTAATCAATACTTGATTCTTTAACAATACGGTACCAATCCGTAAAGTTTCTTGTCAGATTTTAACAGTATTTCTATCTCAATAACAAGACTAGCGCATGGTAGAAAACGGATGCCAATACTACAAAATTAATTCAAAATACTACTCAGACTATGTTTATGATAATTAGTTCATGTTTTAATCTAATTACTAATGAACTCCCACTTAATACAACATCCCTCATAGTTGTTAAGTGGTACACGATCCAAATCCACTACACCAAAACCGATCATCATGTGAGATGATGTAGCTTCAATGGTGAACATCAACATGTTGATCATATCATCCATATGACTCATGTTCAACCTTTCGGTTTCCGTTGTCCCGAGGCCATGTCTGTACATGCTAGGCTCGTCAAGCAAACCCAAGTATTCCGCGTGTGCAACATGGCTTACACCCGTTGTATGTTGAGTTTATCACACCCGATCATCACGAGATGCTTCAAAACGTCAAACAATGCAACGGTGCATACGAGGGAGAACACTTTATTATCTTGATATTAATGTGAGGGATCATCTTATAATGCTACCGTCGCGTTCTAAGCAAAATAAGATGCATAAAGGATTAACATCACATGCAATTCATATGTGATATGATATGGCCCTTTAGTCTTTGCGCCTTCGATCTTCATCTCCAAAGCACGGACATGATCTCCATCATCAACGGGCATGATCTCCATCATCGTCGGCGTAGCGTCAAGGTTCATGGCGCCGTCTTCATGGTTGTTCACCTCATGTAGCAACTATTACAACTACTTTGAAATACTACTCAACATGAAATTTAAAGACAACCATAAGGCTCCTGCCGGTTGCCACAATACAATAATGATCATCTCATACATATTCATCATCACATTATGGCCATATCACATCACCAAACCCTGCAAAAACAAGTTAGACGTCTCTAATTTGGTTTGCATATTTTACGTGGTTTAGGGTTTTCGAGTAAGATCTAATCTACCTACGAACATGAACCACAACGGTGATACTAGTGTTGTCAATAGAAGAGTAAATTGAATCTTCACTATAGTAGGAGAGACAAACACCCGCAAAGCCTCTTATGCAATACAAGTTGCATGTCGAACGAGGAACAAGTCTCATGAACGCGGTCATGTAAAGTTAGTCCGAGCCGCTTCATCCCACTATGCCACAAAGATGCAAAGTACTCAAACTAAAGATAACAAGAGCATCAACACCCACAAAACCATTGTGTTCTACTCGTGCAACCATCTATGCATAGACATGGCTCTGATACCACTGAAGGGATTCGTTGCATAGAAAACAAAAATTTCCTACCGCGAGAACGCAATCCAAGCCAAGATGCAATCTAGAAGACGGAGCAACGAGGGGATGATCAAGACTAACCCTTGAAGATTTCCAAAGCCTATAAGAGTAGGCTCTTATTGCTGCGGTAGACGATCACTTGCCGCTTGCAAAAGCGCGTAGAAGATCTTGATCACGGTGCCACAATCGGGCGGCACCTCCGTACTCGGTCACACGTTCGGTGTTGATGAAGACGACGTCCTTCTCCCCGTTCCAGCGGGCAGCAGAAGTAGTAGCTCCTCCTTGAATCCGGCAACATGACGGCGTGGTGGCGGTGGCGGTGGAGATCTCCGGTGGAGCTTCGCTAAGCGTGCGGGATAAGAGGAGGAGAGAGAGGGCGGCTAGGGTTTGGGAGAGGGGGTGGCCGGCCACCTATGGGTGCGGCCAAGCTATGGGCTTGTGGTGGTCAGCCCCCTCCTATGCCCCTCATTATATAGGTGGAAGCCCCAAGTGTTGGACTACAAGTCTTCGAATAAGACCCGAACCAAAAACCTTCCATGTGTAGGGAAACCTACCCAAGGTGGGAATCCCACTTGGGGTGGGATTCCCCCTTCCATGAGGGGGGTTGGCCGGCCACCCTTGGGGAGTCCACCTTGGACTCCTCCCCTTTAGGGTTGGCTGGCCATGGAAGGTGGAGTCCCTCCGGGACTCCACTTTCCATGGTGATTTCTTCCGGACTTTTCTAGAACCTTCTAGAACCTGCCATAAATGCACCGGATCATTTCCAAACTTGGAATATGACTTCCTATATATGAATCTTATTCTCCGGACCATTCCGGAACTCCTCGTGATGTCCGGGATCTCATCCGGGACTCCGAACAAATATTCGAACTCCATTCCATATTCAAGTTCTACCATTTCAACATCAAACCTTAAGTGTGTCACCCTACGGTTCGCGAACTATGCGGACATGGTTGAGTACTCACTCCGACCAATAACCAATAGCGGGATCGGAGATCCATAATGGCTCCCACATATTCAACGATGACTTCAGTGATCGAATGAACCATTCACATACGATGCCAATTCCCTTTGTCACGCGATATTTTACTTGTCCGAGGTTTGATCATCGGTATCACTCTATACGTTGTTCAACCTCGTCTCGACAAGTACTCTTTACTCGTACCGTGGTATGTGGTCTCTTATGAACTTATTCATATGCTTGCAAGACATTAGACGACATTCCACCGAGAGGGCCTAGAGTATATCTATCCGTCATCGGGATGGACAAATCCCACTGTTGATCCATATGCCTCAACTCATACTTTCCGGATACTTAATCCCACCTTTATAACCACCCATTTACGCAGTGGCGTTTGGTGTAATCAAAGTACCTTTCCGGTATAAGTGATTTACATGATCTCATGGTCATAAGGACTAGGTAACTATGTATCGAAAGCTTATAGCAAATAACTCAATGACGTGATCTTATGCTATGCTTAATTGGGTGTGTCCATTACATAATTCATATAATGATATAACCTTGTTATTAATAACATCAAATGTTCATGATTATGAAACTAATCATCCATTAATCAACAAGCTAGTTAAGAGGCATACTAGGGACTCTTTGTTGTCTACATATCACACATGTACTAATGTTTCGGTTAATACAATTATAGCATGATATATAAACATTTATCATAAACATAAAGATATATAATAACCACTTTTATTATTGCCTCTTGGGCATATCTCCTTCAATTAATTCACACAAGACATTCTAGTGAACAACTTCCTCATATAATTCAACTTGAAACAAGTAGAAGGTAATCACAAATAAAGGTGCATAGGAAATCATAATTGGTGATGGCAAACTTCGTTCTTGGTCAGAGAACAATTAACATATTGTACTTATCTATTGAGAAACGCTCTTATGTTGAAGCTTATATGGCACAACTTGCATACTCAATCATAATAATCTCCTCATAATCATTGATAACTTTCAAAGCTATATTCATTCAGATAAAACTTGTACTAAACAAGGAAGAGTAGAAGGCATGATGAAGTAGATCACAATATAAATGGTTTGATCACAACAACTCAATTGCTTGCTTAAGATGGAGGGAAATAGGTTTACCGACTCAACATAAAGTAAAGACAGGCCCTTCCCAGAGGAAAGCAGGGATTAAATCATGTGCTTAGCTTTTTCAGTTTTGAAATCATATAAATAGCATAAAAGTAAAATTTTGAGAGGTGTTTGTTGTTGTCAACGAATGGTAGCGGTACTCTAACCCCCTTGCCAGACAAACTCTCGAAGAGAGGCTCCCATAAAATTTATTTTTGGTTGACACTCCTTCCAACCTTTGCTTTCACAAACCATGGCTAACCAAATCCTCGGGTGCCTTCCAATAATTCTCATACCATGAAGGAGTGTCTATTTATTTTAGTTTTATTAGAGATAACACTCCTCCCCACCTTTGCTTTCTCAAGCCATGGCTAACCGAATCCTCGGGTGCCTTCCAACAATCACATACCATGGAGGAGTGTCTATTTGTAAAATTATGAAGGTTAATTAATTGGGGCTGGGAACCCCATTGCCAGCTCTTTTTGCAAAATTATTGGATAAGCGGATGAAACCACTAATCCATTGGTGAAAGTTGCCCAACAAGATTGAAAGATAAAACACCACATACTTCCTCATGAGTTATAAAACATTGACACAAATAAGAGATAGTAAATTTTGAATTGTTTAAAGGTAGCACATGAAGTATTTACTTGGAATGGCAGAAAATACCATGTAGTAGGTAGGTATGGTGGACACAAATGGCATAGGTTTGGGTTAAGGTTTGGATGCACGAGAAGCATTCCCTCTCAGTACAGGTTTTTGGCTAGCAAGGTTGATTAGCAAGCATAAGAGTTGAGGGAAACAAACAAATATACATGTGATAGAAACAATCATGCATCTTCCTTGTAAGCACAAACAATTTTAACTTCAGAATAATAAGCTAAGAGCTAACAAGAAAGAAAGACAATGAAACAACTACATGTATTTCTATTTTCTACTTAAACCTCAAAGTGTTGTTGCTATTGACCAATGCTAAGTTTGCCAAAACCAAATAGATTTACTCAATGCTCCCAAAGTGATACCAATACTAATAACAAGATCAATCATATAATAGAGATTGCAAACTAAAATAAGATGTGCAATATGTAAATGATAAGACTTCTCACTAATATTCCATAACGATAACTCACACCAAGGGATACATAGACAACCAACTAAGGAGAGATACTTCCACACTGCAACCCATCTTATATGATAACTTCCCTACTCATGATATGACACTACTTGATAGTAAAAAAAGTAAAAGATAGTGATGATGTGATACCGCGGCACTCCCCAAGCTTGGAACAAACCAAGGGGATGCCAATACTGATGATGAATTACTCCTTCGGCGGTGGTGATGATGAATTCTTGATAAGCTGCTCAACAAGCTCCTTTAGCTCATCAATCTTGTACGTGAGGTTGCGGATCATCTCCGAATTGTGCTCGACACGGTTAAGAAGTATGTCCGACGGCGAGTCCCAACTCTTAGAGTTGCTTCCCCACTCTTCAGCTTCAGGCTTCATCCTTCCTGCAGTGTTAGAACGATCTATATCCCAATTGCTAGGCATTACTGCCTTGGGAATCCTTTCAATTTGACTATTGTAAATTAGATTGCGGAAGGGGTTGTAGGTGCCTGGAGGAGATGTCTTTGGAGCTAGGTAGTGACGTGGAACCTTTCCTCCGGTGCGAATTCTTGCGCTCTTCTTGGTACTGAAAGGGTTCTCCACCACCTCGATGCTTGCGATGGTGGCACGCGGGTATGCACGCGAGTCTTCCTCCACTTCTTCTTCATCTTCTTCCTTGACACTCTCATCCACCTCTTTCCACTCGGGATCTTGAATATCTTCATCTGAAAGCCCCTTGCCCTTGTTGTTGGAGACCATGGTGCTTCTAAATCAAAGACATATCCTGGCAGAAAACAGCTCGAAACAAAACACGTCGAGAAAACGATATACGGACCTCCAGGGGTCCGGGGGATTATATAGAAGAAATTTTTGCGACCAAAGGAAAGTACAGTCGAACCAGTCGGAGAGGGGCAACGAGGGACCCTCCTCATAGGGCGGCGCGGCAGGCTGGGCCCGCGCCGGCCTATGGGGGCACGCCCTCGTGCGTCTCCTCCACTCCGTTTCGATCTCGTAATTTTTCATATTTTCTAAAAACAGCAAAAACATTGTTCGGAAAGTTAAACGCGGACTTTTTATTACAAGTACTGTTACCTATTCAAAGTCGAAATCTGCCGGACTGTCAATTTGACCTTTGATGAAAGCTTCCGGAGTCACCACTCGAATAACATCAACATCTTCATTATAAGAATCTCCAGAGATATAATGCTTGAGTCTTTGTCCATTCACCACTTGTGTGGCATCGCCTTGGAGAGAACTAATTTTAATTGCTCCTGAACGATACACCTCCACAATGACATATGGTCCTTCCCATTTTGAGAGTAATTTCCCTGCAAAAAATCTGAGACGAGACCGATACAATAGGACTTTATCCCCAACATTAAATTCTCTTTTGATAATTCTTCTATCATGCCATTTCTTAACTTTCTCTTTAAAGAGTTTAGCATTTTCATAAGCTTCACTTCTCCATTCATCTAGAGAACTCAATTGTAGCAATCTCTTCTTACCGGCAAGTTTAGGATCTTTATTTAGTTCTCTTACAGCCCAATAAGCTTTGTGCTCTAGTTCTAAAGGTAAATGACAAGATTTTTCATAAACCATTTTATACGGTGACATACCCATTGGATTTTTATAAGCAGTTCTATAAGCCCATAGTGCTTCCTTCAATTTACTAGCCCAATTCTTTCTAGATTTATTAACAGTCTTTTGCAAGATAGATTTAATTTCTCTATTTGATAGTTCTACTTGCCCACTAGTTTGAGGATGATAAGCGGAAGCAATTCTATGATTAATACCATATTTAGCAAGAGTTTTTCTAAAACCACCATGAATAAAATAAGAACCTCCATCAGTCATAAGATATCTAGGAACTCCAAATCTAGGAAAAATAATATCTAAAAGCATTCTTAAAGAGGTCTCACCATCAGCACTTTTTGTGGGTATGGCTTCCACCCATTTAGTAACATAATCAACATCGACAAGTATATGAGTGTTACCTTCTGAAGAAGGGAAAGGTCCCATGAAGTCAAATCCCCAACAATCGAATGGTTCAATAACAAGAGTATAATTCATAGGCATTTCATTGCGTCTGGAGATATTACCAACCCTTTGACATTCATCACAAGATAAAATAAACCTTCTTGCATCTTTGAAGAGAGTTGGCCAATAAAAACCTGATTGTAGAACCTTTTGCGCGGTTCTATCTCCGCGTGATGTCCTCCATAAGCACTACCATGACATTTACTCAATATCTCTTGTTGTTCATATTCGGGAACACATCTTCGCAGAATACCATCCACTCCTTCTTTATATAAGTGTGGGTCATCCCAAAAATAATGCCTCAAGTCATAAAAGAATTTCCTCCTTTGCTAAGCTGAAAAGGTTGGAGGCAAGTACTTGGAAACAATAAAGTTAGCATAATCAGCATACCAAGGACTATCTCGCGAGCTCACCTTTATTACAGCCAATTGTTCATTTGGAAAACTATCATTAACAGGAACAGGATCATAAGCAATATTTTCCAATCTAGACAAATTATCAGCAACAGGATTATCACCTTTCCTGTCTATAATATGTAAATCAAATTCTTGCAACAGAAGCACCCATCTAATAAGCCTTGGCTTAGCATCTTTGTTTTGCATTAGGTATCTAATTGCAGCATGATCAGTATGAATTGTAACTTTTGAATCAACAATATAGGATCTAAACTTGTCACAAGCAAAGACTAGAGCTAAAAATTCCTTTTCAGTTGTAGCATAATTTCTTTGAGGAGCATCAAGAGTTTTACTAGCATAATGAATAACATTCAATTTTTTATCTACTCTCTGTCCAAGAACAACGCCTACAGCAAAATCACTAGCATCACACATAATTTCAAAAGGTAAGTTCCAATCAGGAGGTTCAACTATAGGAGCAGTTGTTAAGGCTTTCTTTAGAGTTTCAAAAGCTTCCTTACAATCATCATCAAAAACAAAAGGTACATCTTTTTGAAGAAGATTAGTAAGAGGTTTTGAAATCTTGGAAAAGTCTTTAATAAATCTCCTATAAAACCCAGCATGACCAAGAACACTATGAATACCTTTAACATCCCTTGGATAGGGCATCTTCTCAATTGCTTCAACTTTAGCTCTATCAACTTCAATACCTCTCTCGGAAATTTTATGTCCCAATACAATTCCTTCATTAACCATAAAGTGGCATTTCTCCCAATTAAGAACAAGGTTAGTTTCTTCACATCTCTGCAAAACTTTATCAAGGTTTCGCAAGCAATTATCAAAAGAATTCCCATAGACAGAAAAATCATCCATGAATACCTCTACAATATTCTCGCAAAAGCCATGAAAAATAGCAGACATGCATCTTTGAAAAGTAGCAGGAGCATTACATAAACCAAAAGGCATACTTCTATAAGCATAAGTTCCATAGGGACAAGTGAAAGTGGTTTTCTCTTGATCTTTAGTTTTAACATCAATTTGTGAAAACCCAGTATAACCATCAAGAAAGCAAAAATGAGTATTTTTAGATAACCTTTCTAACATTTGATCAATAAAAGGTAAAGGGCAATGATGTTTCTTAGTAACCTTATTAACTTTTCGATAATCAATGCACATTCTATACCCTACAACTACTCTTTGAGGGATGAGCTCATCATTATCATTAGGTACAACAGTCATTCCTCCTTTCTTAGGAACACAATGCACAGGACTAACCCATCTACTATCAGCAATAGGATATATAATACCAGCTTCAAGAAGTTTTAATACCTCATTTCTTACCACATCCTTCATCTTAGGAATTAGACGACGCTGATGTTCAACAACAGGCTTTGCATCATCTTCCATATTAATGGCATGTTGACAAATAGAGGGAGAAATCCCCTTTAAGTCATCAAGAGTGTAGCCAATAGCTCCTCGGTGTTTCTTCAATATTTCCAATAACCTTTCTTCCTAGAACTTTGAAAGCTTAGAACTAATAATAACATGATATATTTTCTTATCATCAATATGAGCATATTTAAGATTATCAGGCAATGGTTTTAAATCAAAAACAGGATCTTCCTTTGGTGGCGGTGTTGTACCTAGATCTTCTACCGGTAAATCATGCTTAAGAATAGGTTGACGAAGGAAAATTTCATCAAGCTCATTTCTTTCTTCCCTAAAGACTTCACTCTCACTATTCTCCAAATGTTGCTGCAAAGGATTATTAGGAGCAAGAGCAATAGATGCACACTGTTCAACTCTAAAATCATTATTAGGCGAATCAACTTTATAAGGAGTTTTGGCAAATTTAGAGAAATTAAACTCATAAGATTCACCAGCAAATTTAGTCAAAATTTTCTCTTTCTTGCAATCTATAACAGCTCCACAAGTATTTAGAAAAGGTCTACCAAAAATGATAGGACAATACTTACTAGCAGCAGAACCAAGTACCAAAAAGTCAGCAGGATATTTAATCTTACCACATAGAACTTCCACATCTCGAACAATACCAATTGGAGAGATAGTCTCTCTATTAGCTAGCCGAATAACCACATCAATATCTTCAAGTTCACAAGAACCAATTTCATGCATGATCTCCGTGTAAAGCTCATAAGGAATATCACTAATACTTGCACCAATATCGCATAAACCATAATAACAATGATCACCAATTCTAACAGATAGCATAGGAACACTAGCTTTCCTAGACTTATTAGGATGTGAAACAATATTAGAAGCATCTTCACAGAAAATAATATGACCATCTTCCACATTTTCAGTCACAAGATCTTTAACTATTGCAATAGCAGGTTCAACCTTTATTTGCTCTTCAGGTTCTATAGGTTTCTTTGCACTTTTATTAACGCACTATTTATAACAGAATACTCCTTCATTTTAGCAGGGAAAGGAGTTTTTTCAATATAAGCTTCAGGAAGAACATGATCAACAGTTTCAATTACAACACATTTATTTATAGATGAATCAATTTTATCTTTATACGGTTCATGATACTTATCAAAATTCTTCCTAGGAAATTCAAAATTAGAGGCAAAAGCTTTATAAAGATTTGCAACGACTTGAGAATCAAGACCATAAGTAGCACTCATATTACGAAATTTATCAGTATCCATAAAAGTTTCAATGCATTTATAATCATAATTTATACGACTCTCTATCTTTGTCGTTCTCCCATCCTTCAGTATTCTCCTGAATCCGATCAAGAAGGTACCTTTTAAACTCTTCTTTGTTGCGTGTAAATGATCCGAACAAGAAGTATCCAGCAAGGTCTTATCTTGAAAAGTCTTGCATAGAAATTATCAATGATAATATTACCAGGAAGCTCATGAATGGGGCATTTGAGCATTAAAGACTTCAATCTCCCCCACGCTTGGGCAATACTCTCTCCATCATGAGGCTAGAAATTATATATCCGTTTCCTGTATTTGTGAATTTCACTTGGAGGATAGAATTTAGAATAAAATAGGGGCACAATATCATTCCATTCAAGAGAATCCCCATTGTTCAGTAATTTATACCAATGCGCCGCTTTACCCAACAGCGATATAGAGAATAGTTTCTTCCTAACTTCATCCATAGCAATACCTACACACTTGAATAAACCGCATAATTCATGTAAGAACAGTAAATGATCACCAGGATGGACAGTTCCATCCCCTTCATAGCGGTTATCCACAACACGTTCAATAACTTTCATAGGTATTTTGTATGGAACCTCTTTCTCACCTGGCGCCTCATCCACTACCTTTGCAGTAGTAGTAGATTTTCCAAATAAAAATTCAAGAGAAGATCTCTCCATAATGAATTATAGCAGCAGGCAGAAATAAAATCAGCACGAACAGTAAAAAGTTTCCCTTACCAATTCCACTTACCAATAGCGCTTCACTCCCCGGCAACGCCCGAATAGTCTTGATGACCCACAAATATAGGGGTGTATCGTAGTACTTTCGATAAATAAGAGTGTCGAGAGGAGCAGAAGGTGTTGACAAGCGGTTTCGATGAAGGATTCACTGTAAATGCTCACGGACAAGTATTAGGGGGTTTTGATATAGCAGATGAATAAAGTACGAGTAAGTAAAATGCGAGAGTAATAATTGCAGCGAGTGGCCCAATCCTTTTTAGCACAAAGTACAAGCCGTTTTGTTTACTTATAATGACCAAACGTTCTTGAGGACACACGGGAATTTAGTCTAGTGCTTTCGCTTCATATAGCTGATTAATCTTCATTGTTTTGATAAGTGTTGTGTGGGTGAACATATGCTAATGCACTGCCCTTCCTAGGACTAATACATACTTGTGATTATACCCCTTGCAAGCATCCGCAACTACAAGAAAGTAATTAAGATAAATCTAACCACAGCCTTAAACTCTGAGATCCTGCTATCGCTCCTACATCGATATACCAATGGGGGTTTAGGTTTCTGTCACTCCGGCAACCCCACAATTGGCAAACGAGTACAAGATGTATTCCCTAGGCCCATAAAGGTGAAGTATCATGTAGTCGACGTTCACATGACACCACTAGAAGAATAACACCACAACTTAAATATCATAACATTGAATATTACCCAACATAATTCACTACTAACATTTAGACTTCACCCATGTCCTCAAGAACTAAACGAACTACTCACGAGACATCATATGGAACATGATACGAGGTGATATGATGATGAATAACAATCTGAACATAAACCTTGGTTCAATGGTTTCACTCAATAGCATCAATAACAAGTAGAAATCAATACCCGGAGAGTTTCCCCTATCAAACAATCAAGATCCAACCCTAATTGTTACAGCGGTGATGATGTGCAGCGGTGAAGACGGTGGTGATGATGATGGAGATGATGGTGATGATGATGGAGATGATGTCCAGCTTGATGATGGTGACGATGGCGTCGATTTCCCCCTCCGGGAGGGAATTTCCCCATCAGATTTCAGCCTGTCGGAGAGCTCTTTTCTCTCTGGTGTTTTCCGCCCCGCAGAGGCGTCTGTGACTCTTCGCGACTATCCTATGGAGCTTAGGTTTTCGGGACGAAGAAATACACGAAGGAGAGGAGGCCAGAGGGGGCTGTGGGCCCCTCCCCACAAGGCGGCGCGACCAGGCCTGGGCCCGCGCCGGCCTATGGGGGGGCCATGGCGGCCCTCCTCGGCTCCTCCTTTTGGCTATCTTCGTCTTCTGGAAAAATAGGATTTTTAGTATAATTTCCGTCAATTGTTGATCTTCCGAAATATTGCATTCGGACGGTGCTTTTTCCAGCGAGAATCCTGACTCCGGTGCGCGATTCTCCAACAATCATGAAACATGCAAAATAGATGAAATAACATAAGTATCACCTCTAAATATGAAATATATCAATGAATAACAGTAAATTATGATATAAAATAGTGATGCAAAATGGACGTATCACTCTCCTCCAGAGAACCCTCGGGGGTAATATATAGGGGTTTTTAGGTCAAAAGAAGTCGGTTGGGGAAAGAATCAAGAAATCGGACGATCGATGGTGAAATTAGGTTGGGTGGCGCCCCCCTGCTAGGCGCGCCACCGGCCCTCCTTTGGGCCTCCAAGACCTCCAGGTCCGGTCCAAGTGCCTATATTGCTTCTCTTGATGAAAAAAATGATGCCCCCGAAATCCTAGCTCAATTTGACTCTGTATAGATCTCAGAACGTGAAAAATACACAAAACAGGGGTTTTCCTATTCTGCAGAGTTATAACCCAAATAAAACAGATCATTGGCAAATCCTCATAAATCAATATAAAACATAAAAATAACATCATATATGTTGCAAATATTGGAATATATGTTAATAAAGTACAAAGTTCATGTAAGCATTTTACATGCATCAGACACAAAGTCTCCGCAATAGACCCCATAGCCATAAACACTATATCCAATCTCTAAACCTCATTAGGTGCATCTGTAAGCCTATCTTCTAGTCTTGTACAATCTTGTGATCCCACCGAAATAAAGTCTGAGAGAAGTCCTTCATCTACAACTTGTCTTTGATTGAAACCTATTGACTAGAGCCTTCACGAACAAATAAGGTTCATCATCTCTGATTTCCGAAGTCAGATTGACTTGGCATCATGAAAATAATATTTCGTTCATTTGCACGGTAGGTAGGTGATGCGTGAGTCATACCGATTAGGTCTACACCGATACGTCTAGCTACAAAGATGATTTGTAAGCAAGACCAAGTGGCCTCCTGTATAGAAATGGCTCTAGCACTACTAGGAAAACCCCTTCTGCTGGCGCACCTAATTTCGCTATCGCCGGCTGACAAGGGGTGACCTCGGCAATGTCCATGGTGATGGACTTAGGGTTTCAGGAAAAAGTGTTGTGCTAGTGGTTTCGTCAATTAGTCAGACAAACAAGGCTATCCTAGTATTTATTATGAGGCTAAATCGTCGTAAGGTAGACCAAGCTAGGGTTACAACAATGATTCGATCTCCCTCCCACCTAGCTCCTCCTAGCCTTTGTATAAGAGGCTAGGTGAGTCCAGTCCGAGTCGGTATACATCTGTTCATTCTCTAACTATACAAATGTCGGCTCCTTTCATGGGAGTTTCCTTATTCGACAAGCTTTGTCTTCTGGGATTTGACTTCTAGTTTTGTGGGCTTATCCCGAATATGTACAAGGATTACACAAGCCGTAGGCCCAATTAGGCATACCCATGTCACCAGCGCGCCATCGCGCGCTGATGGGAACATGCCGATGTTATTGCGTTATCGCTGGCGCACCATCCCGGTGCACCGGCAGTAGCCTTTTTAACGCCGATGCACTAGCCTGGTGCGCCGTGGATGTTTTTTCCAGGATTAAAAAATAAGGCCGATCTAGATCTAGGTCGTCGTGTTCATCACCTTGGTTGTGTTCATTGTCATGGATGAGGTCAGTCAGCCCATTGTCGTTGTTGGTCGCCGTGGTCGTAGGCATTGCTCATGAAGGAGGGAGAGGGGGTGGTTGCCCGAGTGAGAGGAGGTGGTCAACGGAGTGAGAGGAGGTCGTCAGAGGGAGGCCGAGGAGGTGGTCTTCAGTGAGTATAGCTTGAGGAGGTGCTCGCCGGAGAGGTAAGATGGGGAAGAGGAGGGAGAAGAGAAAGTGGATGAGAAGAGAAGGTGGCTGGAGGAAGGAAGAGGAGAAGGAGGAGGAGGAGAAGTGGAAGAGGAGAAGGGGAAAAGGAAGAAAGAAGGTGAGCCGTCTGGTTTGGGTATATATATACTTATATAGCATAGGATCTCGCCGGTGGATCAAATATGGTGGTGCGCCGGCGGTACATTTTTTTATTTTTTTAATAAAAATCTTAAACCTCCGAATACTTTATTTTCATTGAACAGTTTAATTATGATTTTCACTAATATAAGTAACCTCAGCAAGTTAATATTATTGAACTTGTGATGCGAATCTATACCTAATAATAAAGGAGCTAAGGTTTCTGCTAAAATTTTCGTCCAACTTTTCATTGGACCGTTTTATCCTACCACCAAATCGCATAATACTGCATATGCCACTTGCCACCACAGTACCGGTTCGTTCAATTCTTTTTGTTTTATCTGTGGACCGGCCAAGCTCCTGCCACCGAACCGGCAGCTTCGGCGTCTTTGCCGCAACAGGCAGCGCGCGATGCCGTGACGCTCCACGCCGCGCGGCGCAGCACCGTCGGTGTCTGCAGGAGTAGCGTCGTTGCCGCGCCATCGAGCAGCTCCAGGACGCGCGAGACGCCGGCCTGTAACCTCCCCGCGAGCGCACATATCCGCTCCTTAAGTGTCTGTTATCACCAGAATTTGACCGAGTCAGAGGTGGGCCACGATCAAGATTGGGCTTGAAGAAATATACATGGAAGAATACGTGAACCGGCCTTGTACACGAAGTTTGGGCTAGTTTGCCCTTGTATCTGTAAATATAGTAGGATACGTGTCGGTTAGTTAGAGTTTGGCTCGTGCACGGTTGGGATTATTCCCACGTTAGAAAGTCTACGGACTATAAATATGTATCTAGGGTTATCAAGAAAAACAACAATCACGTTCATCACAAACCAATCTTGGCGCATCGCCGACCCCTTGTTTCGAGGGTTTCTTCCGGGTAAGCATCATGCTGCCTAGATCGCATCTTGCGATCTAGGCAGTATACGTTTATTCGTCGTTCATGCGTTGCTCGTACTGAAGCCTTTTTGATGGCGAGCAACGTAGTTATCATAGATGTGTTAGGGTTAGCATTGTTTTACCGTGCTACATGCTTCCGTCCATGCAACCCTTAGACGTCTAGCCGTCCTTACACCTTTCTTAGGTGTAAGGGCGGCACCTTGCTTGATCACTGTTTAGTAGATCCAATCCGTTATGATTGCTCCTTGACTCTTCAAGGATTAGTTTAATATCTGCATAGTTAGGCCTTACAAACGGGTTGAATGATCCAGTGGTACGTAGGGTGTAGTTTGCTAACCCTAGACAAGATGTTCCGGGGATCAACTTGATGTTGGTTTTTAGGCCTTGTCTAGGGTCGGTTTATTATCACCGTGCGTAGCTGCCAGGCTCAATCACGAGTAGGATGTTCCGATTATGTGGTGAAAACCCTAAATCGTCGTAGGTCGTTTTAGCTACATATTGATCAAGCAGGACCACCATGTGATCGTAGACCTCATACGAACCATGGGTGGATCGGCTCCTTGAGCCGATTCACAGGACAACCTGAGAGCCGATCGAGGCTCGTATTTAATGTTTACGTGTATGCCATGCGGGAAACTAAGCGAAGCAAATCCATCACCTTCCTGATCAGGTATAGATCAGGTGGCACGCCTTGCACCAGCATCGGGACGTGCGTACCGGGAGCTTTGCGGGCCGTCGCTCGGAGGGACCGGGGCCAGCCGCAGCCCTAGGTTGTTCCGGCTCTTCGTGTTGCCAGCCGTTGCTCGCCGGTGGGTTTCGGACGCCAACACATTCGCACGCCCGGTGGGACAGTCTTCGACATCAGCATCGCCATCTACATCGAGATGGCGGAAGGTACTCCAGTCACGTACGAGGATCTGAGGAGCTCAAGAAGAAGTATGACGACGTCAAAGCTATCCTCGAAGCCGACCTCATCGGCTCTTTCCACAGGACTCGCTCGCATGGCATCAGGTGGAGAGGGTTCACACCTGAAGCGCGCTCGATGGAGTGGACCTCTCCACCCAGAAGAACGCACCAGGTCCTTGCGTCAGGAGATCAATTTCAAGGTAGCTCATTCGCTACACCGCCATTCTGAGAGCCTGGTGAACACTTTGGAGCGTGTCGCCCTTCGGGTGCTCCATGAAATCTTGAGGCATCAGTACTCTCCGTCAGGACCTGCTCTAGGGACTCACCAAGGAGAGCTACCACTCCAGAGCCGACCACCGCTGCCGTTCGCGCTGGCAGCACCAGAAGTGCCGAGTACACCGGCATTCGTCGTCTACAAGATCGGTGGTGATCCTAGCGACTACCAGTTCTTGTATGAGGCGCCTAAGGAGATCCCTCACGGATACACGTGCACATACGTGCCAGACAGCGATAGCGGGCACTCACGAACTGGGCTGCAGCGGGGACTTCGGAACAGCGGGGAGGAGCCTGGACCAGATCTTGAGAGACGTGGCTAGCTAAGTCGCCACTCCGACGAACGTCCGAGCTCAACTCCTGCAGCTAGCTCAGATCTTGAGAAGCAGCGTGGCTGGCTAAGTATGCCACGCCAGCGAATCTTCGAGCTCTACTCCTGCCTAGCTGCGCGATCAGATCGACACGATCTTGAGAGACCAGTTCGGCATGGTGCCAAAAGGAGGGCAATCGGCTATTCCAAGCCGTACCCCAACGACTACGATTTGATCCCACTACCACCCAAATATCGGCTCCCTGAATTCTCAAGTTTAGTGCAGATGGCTCCAGCTCAATCGAGCATGTAAGCGATATTTGGCGCGATTGGGCACGATCTCAGCTGCGACGCACTACGTGTGAGGTTCTTCGCACGAGTCCCTCACGGGATCGGCTTTTGGGTGGTACACATCGCTGCCACCAGATTCGGACTTGGAAGCAGTTGGAGGAACAATTCCACATGCGGTATCACTCAGAAGCTTCCGAGGCTGGCATTGCCGATCTAGCACAAATACGTCGAAGCACGGAGAAACAGTGTCGAGTACATCCAGCGGGACCGTTAGGAACCGATGCTATTCGGCTCGTTTGACTGAAAAAGAAGCGGTCGAGTTAGCGGTGGTGGGTCTCGCATCACCGATCAAGGATATGGCTTCCCAAACAGACTACCCTTCATGGTTCAGAAACTGTCATTATATGAACAGCGCCACCCGAGGCTGTACCAGGACAAATTCAAGCACGCAGTAGTCCTGGTTGAGACAGAGGAAGATGAAGGATCTGCGGGAGATCAAGAGGTAGCAGTGGCAGAATGGACTCGGGGGGCAACCCCCGTGTCCTGCAAGTGGGTTAAGCCACAAGGTCCTCCCAGAGGATTTGACTTTGACGTAACTAAAGCTGAGCAAATTTTCGACCTCTTACTTAAGGAGAAGCAGCTGAAGTTACCTGAAGGCCTCAAAATCCCCACGGTACAGGAGCTGAACGGAAAGCCATACTGCAAATGGCATAACACGTTCTCCCATACCACCAACGGCAGGGTGTGGCGTCAGCAGATCCAAATGGCGATAGAACAAGGACGTCTAATTTTCAACCAGTACGCCATGAAAGTCGACACACACCCCTTCCCCGCCGTTAACACGGTGGAGTACGCTTACCCGGAAGGGTGCCAGCCAGGTTTCTCGTTGAGCATTAACATGGTCGAGCCTGGGCACCACTCTGGTAAGGACAAAGGCGAGGGCAGCCGCTCTCGCAGCAAGGACAAAGAGGAAGCCGCTCCACGCGATCGGCTCCGGCACGATGGCAAACGCTACATCACAGAGGGAGAAGTGAAGAATGTGCGATATCAGCGACCTCTCTCTGATCATCTCCTCAACAAATATGTAGTCAGTACGACCGCGCCGGCGGTACAACAGCGACGATGAAAGAGATCGTCTGGCTAGCAGGGACGCTAGGAGACACCGTCGGCATGATCGCGACGAGGAGAGATACGAGCGCCGTGCCAAGGAAAGGTCAAGAGAACAAGACGACGTGGACAAGCACTGGGACTGTCCTTTCTTCAAACACTGCTGGGATTCAGGAATGAGCCGATTGCCTACAATCGGCAACTGCCTAGAATGTAGACGAAGAAGAAGGGTGCAACGGACGTGTCGGTGTTCAAACGTCTTGGGCCTCTCCCATCTAGGAACAAGCAAGCTCCTCTCGGGAAGAAGACCTCGAGGAGTTAGAAGATGACTACGAAGAAGAAGAGGACAAGTACCACCGGCCAAGGTGGTGCCCTGACGGACTCAGCCGTTCCCAAAAGCGTAGGGTTCAGCGACTGCGTGGCTTGGAGGAAGCCGAAAGGTTGTACCTGCACACGCTAAGGAAGGCGCGGCCTGATCTGGCCGCGAAAATTCAACGAACCCTGGACGAAGAGGGTTGACCTCAAAGGAAAGTGTGGCGCCCCAAACAAAGGAAAGCCGATGACGAGACATCGGCTGGCACAAACAAGATGTAAACTTCTTTGAGCAATGCAATCAAGATGGGGGCCGATTCCAGCAATCGGCCCATATTATCCTTGCCATACGTTTCACCTGTGTTCAGCGCCGATCTAACAGGTGACGGAAAGCTAGGGTATGTGTTTACATCGGCTTGTGAGCTCGAGGAAATCGGCATTGGTCATGTCTGCAGAACCGATGTTCAGGTATAGTTCTATGGATAACTGCAGAGCCGATATCTGCAGTAACCTGCCAGATTCGGCTCGGGGGGCACATAATCAGATGGGCATATGCTACGAACATGTGCGATACATGGGAAGTGAAATGTGAGGGGCCGATAGAAAAATCGGCCAGTAAATTTTTTTTTACATGCAAGTCACAGGGAAAACTTGAGGAGATGCACGAAGACAACAGCATACAAGTACAGCCGATGCAAAGACATCGACTTCAGAATAAAAAGCCGATGCATAGTCATCGACTTTAGAGGCACAAGTTCAGCAAAACATTTGACAGTTTACACAGAAAGGCTCTACTGAAGAAACGCGTTGAGGGCGTGAAG
The DNA here is from genome assembly GCA_030979885.1 of Lolium multiflorum. Taxonomy (NCBI): domain Eukaryota; kingdom Viridiplantae; phylum Streptophyta; class Magnoliopsida; order Poales; family Poaceae; genus Lolium; species Lolium multiflorum. Next base: position 88,960,550 of record CM061747.1, read on the forward strand.
AGCGTCAGCACGGATACGATCCACCTCGGCGATCTCAGCCTCGTCGTCCTCATCTTTGCCCGTCACTGGCTGACTGCTCAGGGCACGGATTTCAGCCAGATCGGTCTTCAGCGGTGTGAGACCCTTTGCTTCCTCTTGAGAGCGGGCAATAAGGGCTTCCTTGTCTTGAATAAGCTGCTTGGTCACTCTGACCCTCTCTTCAAGGTTCTCCAGTTCCTTACGCAGGGTCTCGAGCTCGGCATTATTGGCAGAAGTGTCAGTTTTGGCGTCTAAAGCAGCCTTTTTCTCGTTGAGCCGTTGACACTTGTCTGCAATATCGGCCCTCAATGGAAGCTGGGCGTGGCGAAGATTGATTCTTTGACGAGCTGACTGCACCCTTGACTTGAAGACCGACAGCGTCACAGCTGGCCAAAGCTTCACTTGCAGTGTCACAGGGAGATGGGGCTGGATATCTTCGAGGATGCCCTTGACTTCTTCAGGATTCTCAACCAGGGTCTCAACTGAGGAGGAGAGCAAATCCTTGAGACGCTGGAGTGGACCATGGACCGTGCTAGGACTTGGCTCTTCCCCTGCCTTGGAGGTAGCTGGCTCGACGGATTCAGGGTCAAACGTCAGCAAGCTTGAAAGGTCGCAACCCTGACACAACAAACAAGAACAGCATTAGTATACATCAAATAAAGGGATAGAGCCAAGGAAGTGGAGTGTACCTCTCCCAAGGTGGGAGGAACAGCCGATGTCGTAACGATCGGCTTTTCCGTGGGCTTGGCTAGGTTAGCCACTTGATCAGCCCCGCGCGTTGAGGTTGCCAGGTCTAGCGTGGCGGATGGCATCAGACCTTCTTCAACGTCCTCCTTGAGGTCTCATTAATCTGCAAAAGAAATGGTGAGCCGATCCAAGTAGCAATGGGACGCATGAAATATGAACCAGGTGAGGTAATTACATTTGAAACCTCTTGGCTTGGCGAGGAAACTTGGGGGTCTTTGCGAGCCCTTTTGACGCATCGACGCTTCACGCGTGACCCTGTTTTGATCGGAGCCAGGGAGCGAGTAGGCTCGGGAGTCGACCTTTTCTTAGAAGCCGGCGCTGGCGAGGCCGTCTGGCTCTGTGTGGTAGACCTCTCGGAATTGCCCGAGCTCGAATCCCTCTGGCTGGACTCTGCTTCCCCGCTGGAGTTCTCTTCGGTGGAAGTCTATAGAAAGAAGTACAAGCATGTTGCAAAAGACTGGGAAGGCAGATAAATATGGTCAAGGCACAAGTCAACTTACGTGCAAGCTTTCTTGGGCAGGAGCTTTACGCTTCAGGGTCTTTCTGGCAGCCACCTTCCTCACTGCCGTCCTCGCCTGAGTTGAGGCTCGGGGGCAACCCCCAGATGCTTTACTCTTGGGAGCCGATTTCGGTGAAATCGGCTGACTCTGCATTATGACCTTCTTCGGGGGTGGCGAGCTCTGGCAGACCACTGGGGCCGGAGGAAGGAATTCGAAGGGGGAGCCATCGGCTTGCGTGGGCTCGGGCCATCTTGTTGCTGCCAGGAGATAGAGTCGGGTTACAGACAATTACCATGAGCCATTGCAAGAAATTTATAAGTAATGGTACCTGGTCTGCAGGAACGTCATACTCGGCATCAAGTTGTCTCAGCAACGGTCCTAGAGCTCTCCTGAAGGCATGGGTCTTCCACATGGACCACCAAGTCTCGAAACCATCGGTAGTGAAGGTGAAACGGAGGTTGTGGGGAATTGGAACGGCCAGAGCATCAAAGAAGGTATAGCACCTTTGGCCAGTGAGGATGTCAGGCAGTTCAGCTCTACTTGCTGTCAGGTGATGTAGGAAGAAGTGTGGAGGCACCTGAGACCAAGCTGTTAGCTACTACTACCGGTTGGTAAGACTCATAACCAGGCTTGATGATCCGGTTTGAGGTACTCATGCCAACTGGGAGAAAGCAAGGACGAACCATGATAGAGTACAAATGCCGGGTGCTAGTGTCATCGGCAAAGTTATCCAATCGGAAGGAGACTGGGTTCTCAAAGTTCTCCGATTCAGTATAAGGAAAGAACAGGGGGTTGTCCAAGCCTTGGAAGAAAATGTTGAACCACCCTGCTGCTTCCTTAGGGATCAGCCTGCTGCCTGGGAGACCATACAAAGCTTGGCCATAGCTGGTGCATCGGATCTCCTTTCCATTAGCATCTGGGAAGGTGCAGGTGGCCAAAGGTGGGAAGTCTGGGATCTGGTTCTGAAAGTACAGCTGAGCCCATAACTGAATAAACCACCAGGGGCCTCCAGTTTTAACTGTCTTTTGAGAGAACAGTTTGACAGACATCAGTTGAAGAGATCGATAGACCTCTCCAAGAAACAGTTTGCCAAGGCCAAGTTGGGTGCCTTTGGCAAGTTCATAGGCCAGGGAAAGGTAATTCTTGGTTGGGGCGAGTGATGGGCCACAGAATATGAAGTGCTCCAACCAGAAGTTCAGGAAGGTTGTGTGTTCTCTCTCTGTCACAGGGCCTTTGGTTTTCATATAACGATTGAGGTAGGCACCCCAGCTGGTACACTCTTTTTTAGAGGAAAGGGTGAAAGGAACTTTCGGCAGCTTAAATGCAGAGGGGCTTGGGGATGCAATGTCTAGGCCTGTGATCATGGCCACATCCAGCAGAGTTGGTGTCATAGGGCCATGGCCAAACATGAAGCAGTTCCGTGCATCGGACCAGAAGTAGCCGATGGTTTTCAGAATATTTTCATTCTTTTCAAGGGGAGACAATGATAATGACAAGGCATCGGCTATCCCTATGGCTTCAGGTGGCATAGTGGGTTTTGGACACTCTATTGTACCATGCCACCCAACCCTCGGAGGATTAGGCCAGGCTCGCAGGCAGTCGGCCCAGGAAGACAGATCTAAGTTCTGGTTCACGAAGGGAATTCTGTTAGCCTCGCATGAAATTAAGAGAGCGGGACTCTCGGAAGAACGGGGACCAAGACACATAGAATTTGCGAGAGAAGGATGTGGCAGCAGGATGTCTGAAACCTAAAATTAATAACGGAAAAGAACATTAATTCAGGTGTTTGCTATTAATCCTAACGTTGGTTCGAATGGCGAGAGGCGATTAAGGATTACCTTCAGACCGGAGACCATGGTGTTGGTATTGGATTATTCCGCCATTAGATGCGCTGTGGAGTTGGGGCGGCGCGGTCGAGATCTGAGATGCGGTTGGCCGTGAGTTGGAACTGCTCGGGCGGCGATTTGGGGATCTGAGTTTGCTTTCTCAGACGAAGGTCGCAGGTTACCATTTGGAGGGGCGACTGGGTTGGCCTTGCTCGCGTTTTATGGTAGAGGCCGATGCGATGCCATCGGCTCTTTTTTGGGGGGTTTTTTGACTTTGACTATCGGCAAAAAATTGATTGGGAACACTTCTTCATTAATAAAGGATCCTTACAATGAAGAGCCGATTGCTCAAGAAAGGAGGAACAAAAGAAGAGCCGATTGCTCAGGAACTACTAATCCTACACTACTAATCCTCGCTGGCTTCGTCGTCGGCATCGTAGCTGCCGTCGGCGCTGCTTCCGGAGAATTCCTCGTCGCTGCTACCCCAGCCCTCGGCCGGAGCTTCTTCCTCCTCGTCATCATCATCGTCCTCGCTGTCCGCCCAGGCGCGGAAGCGCTTCGCCGGCGGATACCCGATGGAGGAAGAGGAGTCATCCTCCTCCTCTTCCTCCTGTTCCTCCTCTTCTTCCTCTTCTTCTTCTTCTTCCTTCGCCTTGTCGGAAGAGGTGGGGTTCGCCCAAGAGTGGAGGTCGTCCTCGCTCTCGCTCTCCAGCTCCCCGATGAGGCGGAGGTCGTCCTCCCCATCGGTTAGGGCAGGTCGCCATCGACCCGACGAGGGCCTCGGTGGGCCATCGGCACAAAGTCGAAGTCCCACTCCTGCTCACTCGAGGAAGAAGATTGGAAAGAAATGCCTGATGAGACGGAGGAAGAGGAAGACATTGCTACAGGGAAAGAGGGTTTTTTGGTGCCGATAGCTAGAACAGAGGAGGGGGATGGAGAATCGTTCGGCACGGTTAAATAAGGGGAACATAGTGGAAATTTAATGCCATTACAGTTTCCGAGGAAGTGATGCTAAAGCTATCAAATCTTGCAGAGAAGTTGAGAAGGCGAGGCATCATGATGAAGAATACTGCGACGGTTCTGCTCTGCCATGACCCGACGAAGAAAAAGCAGAGTGATTTTGGAATTATCAATTCCAAAACCAGGGGGCATGTGTTATCACCAGAATTTGACCGAGTCAGAGGTGGGCCGCGATCAAGATTGGGCTTGAAGAAATATACATGGAAGAATACGTGAACCGGCCTTGTACACGAAGTTTGGGCTAGTTTGCCCTTGTATCTGTAAATATAGTAGGATACGTGTCGGTTAGTTAGAGTTTGGCTCGTGCACGGTTGGGATTATTCCCACGTAGAAAGTCTACGGACTATAAATATGTATCTAGGGTTATCAAGAAAAACAATCACGTTCATCACAAACCAATCTTGGCGCATCGCCGACCCCTTGTTTCGGGGTTTCTTAGGGTAAGCATCATGCGCCTAGATCGCATCTTGCGATCTAGGCGTGATACGATTATTCGTTCATGCGTTGCTCGTCTGAAGCCTTTTTGATGGCGAGCAACGTAGTTATCATAGATGTGTTAGGGTTAGCATTGTTTTACCGTGCTACATGCTTCCGTCCATGCAACCCTTAGACGTCTAGCCGTCATTACACCTTTCTTAGGTGTAAGGGCGGTACCTTGCTTGATCACTGTTTAGTAGATCCGATCCGTTATGATTGCTCCTTGACTCTTCAAGGATTAGTTTAATATCTGCATAGTTAGGCCTTACAAACGGGTTGAATGATCCAGTGGTACGTAGGGTGTAGTTGCTAACCCTAGACAAGATGTTCCGGGGATCAACTTGATGTTGGTTTTTAGGCCTTGTTTATGGTCGGTTTATTATCACCGTGCGTAGCTGCCAGGCTCAATCACGAGTAGGATATTCCGATTATGTGGTGAAAACCCTAAATCATCGTAGGTCGTTTTAGCTACATATTGATCAAGCAGGACCACCATGTGATCGTAGACCTCATACGAACCATGGGTGGATCGGCTCCACTGAGCCGATTCACGGGACAACTGAACGATCGAGGCTCGTATTTAATGTTTACGTGTATGCCATGCAGGAAACTAAGCGAAGCAAATCCATCACCTTCCGATCGGTATAGATCGGGTGGCAGCCTTGCACCAGCATCGGGACGTGCGTACCAGGAGCTTTGCGGGCCGTCGCTCGGAGGGACCAGGGCCAGCCGCAGCCCTAGGTTGTTCCCGGCTCTTCGTGTTGCCAGCCGTTGCTCGCCGGTGGGTTTCGGACGCCAACAGTGTCTGCGCGTAAGCTCCGTCCGAGGCGAAACCATTCCTTCCTCTTCTTCTCTCCCCGGCAGAACGTCAGCCCTCCTGACAAATAGATCACAGCCGAGTCTAGCGGAGCTCCAGGCGCAAGTGGGTATCGCTCGCACCTGGGCCATGTGACTGCATTGGTGTCCCTGATTCAGATTAATTCAATTGGCCGTAAGGCTGAATCAGCGACAAAATTTGCAATTTCGTTCTCACCTCAAGTCCATCTCGTCCAAAAGCTAAGGCGATCCCTATTCGCCGTTCATTGCGGGAGCGCCTAATCGCTCCCGCCTGAAGCAGCGGACGGGGTGGGCCGACCCATTAGTGGCAGCAGGGTCTTTTTTCCTAGCTTTTATTTTGTTTCAAGCGGGTTATTTCTGGTTTTTCTTCTAGTTTATGGTTTTCCGTGGCTATCCGATTTTTCTAACCAGTTTTTTGAACTTTTTCAAATATTGAATTTTCAAATTTTTTGAACTTTCTAAATCCTAACAATTTTCTTTTTTTTTGAACTTTTTGAGTTTTGAACATTTTGAATTTTGAACAATTTTCATATTAGAACAATTTTTTAGATATGACCATTTTTTAATTCGAAATTTTCAGATTCAAATATTTATAAAGTTCGAAGTTTTTTTATATTTGACCATTTCAAAATTCGAACATTTTTCAGATTTGAACATTTTTAAATTTGAACATTTTTCAGATTTAAACAATTTTAAATTTGAACATTTTTCAGATTTAAACAATTTTAAAATTTGAGCATTTTTAATTCCAATTTTTTCCACATCTGATTTTTTTATTTAAACATTTTCTAAAATCAAACTGAAATAAAAAAGAGAGAAAGAAACAGTAACTTTATTGGGCCGCAATTGAAACGGCCCACGAAGGCTGCCTTGAGCGGAGCCACCATCGCTCCCGCTAGAAGCGATCTATAGGAGCTCCCAAAAGCTAACCTGATAGTCCGACCTCGCTCCCCCGGTTTATATACCTAAGATTTATGGAATCAGCAAGTCGCCTCCAAAAGTCCGAAAGCAACAAGCAGCAGCAATCCCAGCTCTAAGACAAATGGGAATGAAATTGGTGGGGGAAAGGAAAAGGAGCAGGTCTGCAGGCCGAGACCTCGCGTACGAGAGAATGAGAGAATGGAGGGGCCAAGCGAGCGCCTCCTGAGTGTGGGCGGCGGCCCTGGAGGAAAATCCCCTCGCGTGCCGTTTAGGGCAAAAGGGTCGACTTGGCCCTTGGGAGGCCTGGTTGCGGGAGCTGGGCATTTTTCTCTTCTTAAAATAAATGGGAAAACATTTTCGAAATGACTTCAATCTGAACCAGGCTTGCAGCAATTTGTAGCATCTCCCTTTTTATCGCTACTGGATATGTACATCGTTGTAAGGACAGAGAATGAGAGAAGCGCATCAATCATCTTGGATCGGCTTTTGTTCAAAATTTGATTGGAAATGATGAACTGCAAAATCAACATACGCTACGCTATCAGCTAAGTAGCAGTTCTGATTGCTACAACTACTATAGAGATTTTAACAGATAGAAAATAAAGATCAAGATCCTTCTGAAACTTCGTGATTAGCTATCTCACAAGAAAACACACAGGCTCCTCCAGAAAAGCTTTTTTGCTTGGCATAACCAAGTTTTTTCTCAATTAAAAGGAATTATTAGATTAATTTCTAAGCATTCTTAAACGACATATTATTTCAGGTTTTCCTACCTCTTTGGCATCTGTCCACCACCTAGCTCGGGGACCCGACGAATTTCATTATGAGCCTCCCTAGCTTAGGGCAACGACGTCCATTACCCAAGTGACGCCTCTACCCAGCAAGGTGAGCCCGACACCGACATCGCATGGGCGCACTATGGGTCTGTGGCCTCAAACACCACCCCCGGATTCACCTTGTACTCTACAACCACGACGCCATACTGGAGTTAGCAGCGCGGCGCTACATCCCTCATCATCCGAGAAGAACGGGGCCGGACGCTTGATTATCCAGCCGTTGCGAAGCACGGGTATTGTCCTAGTCTAATTTAACGTGACACCATAGTATGAGCATTCAGCTGTTCCTATACTACTTGCAGATGTACTTCCGCGGAGCACATGATCGACGCCGTGCTGTAGTCATATCGTGCTTACCGTTTCTAACAGCCGTTCCCCAAGAAGCTTGTAATTGCTCAAATCAGACGCTTTTACTGCAAGGTGTGAAGGTTTCTGCCAATGACCAAAGGAAGACACACCTCCAGAAGCTGCTGAATGACGAGCACTAGATGATGCTTCAATACACCTATTTCTGACTCTGCAGTTACATAAGTATAATTATAGCTCGTACTTTTGCCTCCAATGCATCAGAACATAAGAGTTCAGAGAGCACTTGCGGTATGGAAGAATGTCTTTCTTTTTCATTAAAATGTCATAGCTGAAGTCAGGTTTCCATTCATGTTGGCGTTAAATAAAGTCAATCAATCACAGTCAATTGGTAAAACTGCAGATCAATCCCAGATTTATCCTTGCTTTCTCTATGGGAAATGTCAAATGTACAGTAAATACACGAGAACCTCCTACAAGTAAATACAAGTTCCATTTGCTTTATCTTCTTCTAGTAGTCAGTCTTCTTGAATAAAACTTGATCTGTAGGAATTCTCCTGTGTGAATGCACAGTTTCAATTCCAAGTCTTTATACCAGATTTGGATACGCACAGTATTTCAATGCTGAATTAGGCATGTTAGCTTTGTTAAACCCGGTTGCTCTTAGTCTGTCTGTTAGTCTGCCAGTTTCGTCAGTTAGGAAATAAACCAGCTTGTGCTTGTACACGGTCTGGTTGTAGTGTTTTATTCTGTTCCTAGCATCTAGGGCAAGACCAAGACTGCGTCGTGGGATGGCACGAGGTTGTTAGTCATGGCGATGATGGAGAGCGACGATCGGGGGCCATTGGGATGGCAGCGACCACCAACTCGTTCGTGGCCTGGCTTTGCTGTTTTTTCGGTCGTCAGTTAAACTCTGTAACTGAACCATATAAATAAGAGAAACAGAGAACGAGAGAAGGCTGTACGTTTTACACAGCGCCAAATTCTTTGCCTATTTCCCTGAAATCCTGTTCTAGTTTGATCACTTGATAGCTGCAGGTCTGACTAGGCAAACGGCAGACATATTTAAGTGATTTTTTAGTACTAGAGGAACTCATGTTTTTGGAGTCTCTCTTCAGGTCAATGTGAAGTTCTTCAAGATTGACGCACTATGCAATGAGCTTTGCCAAGATGGCATCATTGGAATGCCCACTCCATGTTGAAATAGTAACCGTCAGAGTAGTGTTGTTAAGTAGCTTTGGTATTTCTTCCACTAGTATGCTCTATAATACTCCACCATATCTGAATGCTCTGCAATGTACTCACGAGGGACTCCCTCATAAACTGCATCAGGTACATTTCATTATTCATACTACCTCCGTTTCAAGGAATAAGGCGTCCTCGTTTTACGATATTTTTGTTTGACCAAGAATTACTTTAAATAGATAAAGATTGTTACTATAAAATTAGTATCATTAAAAAGTGCTTTTCAATACGAATACAACGATACTATATACGTATAATATAATCAAGATTTTGTTGCTCAATTTTTATGGTCAAAGTTCGTCTTGGAATTCGTGTGCGTCTTATTCCTTGAAATGAAGGTAGTACTGCGTAAGGGATATTTCAGCACTCGGCAGGAAATCACGATATTAACAAAGGAAAACAGAAAGGAAACTCTCCGTATATACTACCACAAAACCGGCCATACCATAGTATACCCATACGAGAGGATCATTTAAATTTCATCAAACATGGCAAGGAATGTTAAATTAAAATAAAGAAACAGAAGAAAATACAATTGTAGAAATCCGAAAATTAGATACAACAAGAAACAAAAAAGACACAACATGTGGAGAGTGAATATAGAGTTAAGGATGGCAATTTTACCCACCGATATGCGTATGCGCATGATATGGATACACTTTTGTACCCATGAGTAGTATCCATACCCTACTCATTAAGTCATGGGCAGGGTATGGATATAGCCTTGTACTCACGGGTATAATCATAACATGCCCATTTATTATTAATTTTTACATTAAACACAAATACTCTTGTTGATTTATGAGTTAGAATATGAGATTGTGTTTTCTACGTTCTAACAATTGTGTTATTAAGTTGATACAATTCATTTTTAATCAAGTTAGCTATCGGTAAATGTAAAATTTTGAAGAGCTTGTATACTATTTGATTTACCTGGTACCCAATGGGTACGGGTACACATTGGATATGAGTATGAGTAAAGTTTTAAACCCGTAGGTACCGGTATGGGTTGAAGTATATACCAACTGCCTATACGAGTATAGGTATGATACTGCTCTACCCTGCCCATACCATGCCCATTGTGATCTTTATATGAAGTAATATCATGTAAGAACATTTAAAGAATTATTCTTTTGATGATCAACTTCAAACTTTTTTTTATTTTCTGGAGAAACACAGTATAATTGTAGATGCTTATACATACGTACGTACACTCAGCCTATGAAAGCACGCATTCTACCCTTATGAGAACCTTCGAGAGTCGTAGTCCGAGAAACTGATCCGGTGGGTTTTGAGATTGACGAAGTCACCATAGACGCCTCACTATCGATGAAAACGTCACTTCCCACATTGAAAGAATATTTCGGCTTTCTCGGACACCCAAAATATTTTTTTTGAGGAAGCGCATCAGAGCTGCGATTTCATTGATAGAGGAAAAGAGTTACAAGGAATTCAAAAGTACAAAAAGGTTACAAGGAGGGCCCCCGAAGGTAGCCCGAGCACATGCGACTACTCTCACGCTCTAAGGTGCCGGCAATCCGCCAACGCCTAACACGATCGCTCATCTATAATATCACCAAGGACCTCCACCGGTCGACGCTCGGGGGCCCGGAAGATCCGGTCGTTACGTTCGCGCCAAATGGCCCAGATGACCAGGAGAGCGATGGACTTGCAAGCCTTCACCTCCATTAGCGCGGCAGACGAAGGGAGGCCAGCCAAGCCGACAGAGGGCCCGGAGAGTGCCAGGTCTCAGGCCGGAGTGAGGCAAGGCCGAACCGGGAGGCCACCAAGGTCCACAGGTTGCGCGACCACGGGCACTCGACCGACTTACACCCAAAATATCAAACTTAAGATTTGAACTCTGGTAGGCTTGGGGTGCCACTTCTCTCCTAACGATCCAACCACAGATTGATTCTTAACATCAAAATTTATTAATTAATCAGGTGAAAGTAACAACTTCAACAGCCTCAGCCAGAAAACTAGCAGCGCAACATTTAAAGAGTTCGAGTACCTCTCACGAGAAGGCACACATTAGCAAATTTCTCGCGAGATTTATTACAACTAAAAATGAGGAGCATAAAACTTCGAAACTTGAAATGCATTCAGGGGAACACTTCGATGATTGATCGAATTCCATTGGTTGGAGTGATCTTATAGTCGCTGAAGCCGGCCTCGGAGAAAATCATGCTCCACTCGCTTTCCTCTCGCTCGATTCCATCCATGCCCATCATGTAGACGTCGAAGAAAGCCTGCGCCTCTTTGGAATCATGCTGCTGAGTCACCGGATACCCGACCACCATGTCGATGATGATCACCTTTCCTCCCGCATCTCTCTCCGGGATCGCCTCCTTGCACAGACGCATGATCTTGACACAGTCTTCGTGTTTCCAGTCATGCAAAATCCACTAGAACAAAACATCCCATAAGTATATGGACTAGTAGAAACAAAAGAATGATGGAGTACTCGTAATACTTGAACCATGCATGGCGCTCCCTATGGAAGGAATTTTTTTTTCGAATGGTCACCGGGGGGGAGAGGTTCCCCACCTGAATATATTTGAAAAAAAGGGGCAAACCAGTAAATAATTTTTACCTTGAGTAGAACAGCATCCGCCGGCGGGACATACTTGAACATATCCCCGGCGACGAAGGTCACCCTGTCGTTGGTGGGAGCCAAGGCTACCACGTCGGCGAGGTCCAGCACGGTGCACTTGAGGTGCGGGAATGCTTTAGCCACGGCCGTGGCGGTGGCACCATGCGAGCCGCCGACGTCAACCAGCGAGCTCTTCACTTCTTTGAACACTCCGCCGTGCTCCTTGAGCAGGACCTGCATGGCGACGCGGCTGTCGGCGGCCATGCCTCCGCTAAACTTGCCGCCATCGCCCACCGTGGTGTCCCAGAAGTCGCAGCCCTGCGCAACCTCGATGAGCGACAGCCCCGACGGTCGCTCCTCGGTGAACCACTCGGGCATCTTCAGCAGAGCGTTCCAGGATACCGGGTCTACCATTGTGTCCACCATCGGGGACAGGTCGTGTGGTGATCTCTCGACCAGGAGCCGGGAGACCACGGTCAGCTCGTAGTACTCAGGCGGGGCAGCAGCACCATCACAGGGTTCGTCCTTGCCTTGGACCAGTGAGAAGACCCCGGAGGTGGTGAGCACCCGCATGAGCCGCCTTAGGTTGGAGAGCTTCGTCGGGTGGATCTTGATCTCGTCGGCGAGCTCGGACAAGGTGGCGGCGCCCCCGCGGCGGCTGATGGCGTCGGGGATGCGCAGGTCCGTGGCGGCCTTGAGCGCCAGTGACTTGACGAAGGCGAGGCAGTGGTGGTAGAGCTCCAGCTGACCTTGAAGTAACTCGTTGGTACTCATGGTCAGCTCGTCGTCTTGTTCGTTGTGCTTGTGCGGCGCCATTGTGTATGAGTATGTAGTATGCTGTTGTTACCTTCTCTTTTAGAGAAAATGTAGTGTGTGCTACTAGCTTGGTCGAGGGGGTCTTATATAGATGCATACGCACGTGATTTCCCCTGGACATGGCGCGTGACTGGATCGGGACGCACCAAGAATTTCCAGAAATCCATTCTCACACCTTGTTCAGCGAGATACATCTTTTTCAAAGGACCCTATGTTTTGCTCACAACACATCTCAGACTTAACGAAGAAGTACCATAGTCGACGAATAAGAATCTGTTCATACCAACATAATATGATGGCATATAGTAATCATCAATCAAAATCTCATCTCAATGCATAATTTCATTACATGCCACCCACACCACAGGAAATCGTTAGGTTGCCGTGTGACCAGGGGCAGCTTAATTTCATCTCGGTAACTACTGTATATATCTGTATATTGTAGTTTTCCCATATGTTAGGGGGCTTTCTGCATATGTGCACCTGTACATGTACTATATATTGTGGCCTTTGGCCCTGGTAATACAACAAGTATATTCCCTAACATGGTATCAGAGCGAAATTGATCCTTCCGAAGACTTGTTCCCGGCCGTCCAACTGCCGGCTTCTCCCCGACTCGATCTCTCCTCTCCTCCGCGCGTGGCCGCCCCGATCTCCCCTGCGCGTGGCCGATCTCCTCCGATTCCCGCCGAGTCCCCGAAGCCCCTGGCGCCCGTCGTCGATTTTCCCCGAAGTCGATCTCCAGGCGTCTGCAGGCGCCCGTCGTCGATTCCCAGGCGCCCGTCGTCGATTCCCCGAAGCCCCCAATCTGCTGGCGCCTGTCCCCGTCGATTCCCCGAAGCCCCTGGCGCCCGTCCCTGGCGCTGTCTCCTGGCGCTGATCTCGAGCGGCCGCCGTTCTCTGGCTGCCGATTTTCCGATTTTCTCCCGATCCTAGTCTGTTGACTTCCATCTGAAAAAAAAAAAAAAAAAAAAAAAGAAAAAAAAAGCTATGTCTTCCTCGGGCTATGTTGCGATCCCTCGCTGCCCGGTGATCTTTGATGGCGCGAATTACCCTGATTTCGCTGCCTTCATGCGCGTCCACATGCGCGGTCTTCGTCTTTGGGGTGTTCTTTCTGGCGAGGTCTCCTGTCCGCCGCGCCCCGTTGCTCCTACGGTGCCTGTTGCACCGCCACCTGTTGCCCTTGCCCCTGATGCTACTCAGGCGGATAAGGATGCAGCCAAGAGTGCTGATGACACTGCTCTGGCTGATTATGACCGGAAGGTCCAGGACCACTCTACTGCCGTTGCGACTGGATCTGACTGAGTACACTCAGTGGATAGATGAGGATGCTCGTGCTGCTGTTCTCACCTCCAGTGTTCTGCCTCGGTATGCTGCTGAGTTTATGGGTCTTCCCACTCTTTGCTCGATGGGCTTTTCTTCGTCGGCGCTATCAGCCGTCTGGGGATGCTCTCTACCTGTCTGTGGTCCGCCAGGAGCATGCCCTTCAGCAGGGTGATTCTACTATTGATGAGTTCTACACTCAGAGTGCTGCTATTTGGCGTCAGCTTGATTCTCCCCGTACAGCTGTGTGTGCCACCTGTCCCTGCTGACTGACGCGCGGATCTGGAGTTTCAGCGCGTTTTTGAGTTGTCGCGGCTCCGTAAGGAGTTTGAGCCGCGCCAGCCCAGCTTGCCCGTGGTCATGTTCCGCTCTCTGAGGTACTTGCTGAGCTTCGTGCTGAGGAGACTCATCTTCGTGGTGCTGGTCTTCTTGAGGTTCCCTCTGTTCTTGCTGCTCGTGGCCCTCCTGTGCCGTCTGCTCGTGGACCTCCTATGCCGCCGGCTTCGTTGCGGCCTCCGGCACAGCCGATACTTCCTACTCCTCCATTCCAGGGTCAGCGTCAGCCCCAGCAGCCTCGTGGTTCGACGTCACCTCCTTGCACCTACTGTGGCAGGCCTGGCCACACTATCTCTAGTTGCTGGCAGAGGGATCCCAGCTTACGCCCGCCGCATCTTACTCGTCGTCAGGCTGGTTCTTCAGGATCTTCTGCTGTTGCGCTATCTGATCAGGACATTATCCGTGGTCTTCGTGGTCTGCTCGCTGTACAGGCTCTTCCTCGACGGATCTGTTGGTTCTGCTGCTCTTCGGCACGTGCGACCACCACCTTCCACACAGTCAGGTATGTCATCCCCGTGGTATCTGGATTCTGGAGCTTCTTTTCATATGACCTCTGAGTCTTCTATTCTTTCTGCTCTTCGCTCTCTTGTTTCGCCTGTTCGTGTTATCACGGCTGATGGTACCTCTCTCCTGTTTCCAGTCGAGGCACCCTTTCTACTCCTCTTTCTCTGTTCCTGATGTTTCTCATGTTCCTAGTCTTAAGATGAACCTGTTTTCCGCTAGTCAGCTTACTGATTCTGGTTGTCGCGTCATTCTTGATGCTGATTCTTGTGCTGTTCAGGACCGCCGTACACAGGCCCTGGTTGGAGCTGGCCCTCGCAGCCTTGAGTCCCCGGGGCTCTGGGAGTTAGACTGGCTTCGCGTTCCTTCTGCTGCCACTTCATCTGCCAGTTCTCCTGCGGTTGCTGCTTCTGTCACTGGATCTTTTCAGCAGTGGCATCATCGGCTGGGTCACCTCTGTGGCTCCCGTTTATCGTCATTAGTTCGTCGTGGTCTTCGGGGTCTGTCTCAGGAGATGTGTATTTGCATTCGTGTCAGGGTTGTAGGCTAGTAAACAGATTCAGCTTCCCTATCCTACTAGTGCGTCTGTATCTCAGCGACCTTTTGATTTAGTTCATTCAGATGTTTGGGGTCCGGCTCCCTTTCCTTCGAAAGGGGGTCATCGATACTATATTTTGTTTATTGATGATTTTTCACGATACACCTGGTTGTTTCTTATGCACTCTCGCAGTGAGGTGCTCTCTATTTATCAGCGTTTTGCAGCCATGGTTCGTACTCAGTATTCCACGCCTATTCGTGTGTTTCGTGCTGACTCTGCAGGAGAGTATATCTCCCAGCACCTGCGTGGTGTTCTTGCTGAGCAGGGCACCCTTGCCCAGTTCTCATGTCCCGGCGCCCATGCTCAAAATGGTGTCGCCGAGCGTAAGCATCGTCATATTCTTGAGACTACCCGTGCTATGATGATTGCTTCCTCTCTTCCGCCGCATTTCTGGGCTGAGGCTGTCGCTACGTCGACTTACCTCATTAACATTCAGCCTTCTGCTGCCCTTCAAGGTGGCATTCCTCTTGAGCGTCTTTCTGGTTGCTCTCCAGATTACTCGACACTTCGTTTATTTGGTTGTGTTTACTATGTTCTTCTCCCTCCTCGCGATCGCACCAAGCTGATCGCTCAGTCTGTTGAGTGTGTTTTTCTCGGATACAGTGATGAGCATAAGGGCTATTGCTGTTGGGACCCCGTTGGTCGTCGGATGCGCATCTCTCGTGATGTCACGTTTGATGAGACGCGTCCCTTCTATCCTCGTCCCACCTCGGGTACTTACCCGGTGGATGATATCTCTTTTCTTCTTTTTCCGGATGCACCCCTGCTATCCCGTCTCCTCCCCCTCCTAGTCCTGATGCGCCCCCTTCGGCGCCATCCTCTCCTCCGTCTAGTCCACCTAGCACTCCTCGTTCTTCGGTTCAGATCCTTCTGATGTTGTCCCTTCTTCCGCTTCTTCTGATGAGTTGTCCTCTGCTGATGACCTTCCCCCTTCACGGCCTGTCCGTCAGCGTCGTGCTCCAGCTCGTTACTCTCCTAGTCAGTATGGTCTCTGTCGTTTCCGAGCCGACTTCTTATCGGGATGCCGAGCGTCATCCTGAATGGCAGCTTGCCATGGCTGAGGAGATCGCTGCGCTTGAGCGCACTGGCACTTGGGATCTTGTTTCTCCACCTTCTGGTGTTCGTCCTATCACGTGTAAGTGGGTCTATAAAATTAAGACTCGCTCGATGGATCTCTTGAGTGCTATAAAGCGCGTCTTGTGGCTCGTGGCTTTCAGCAGGAGCATGGCCGTGACTATGATGAGACATTTGCCCCTGTGGCTCATATGACTACTGTGCGTACCCTTCTTGCTGTTGCTTCTGTTCGCCGCTGGTCTATCTCACAGCTTGATGTTCAGAATGCTTTTCTTAATGGCGAGTTGAGTGAGGAGGTTTACATGCAGCCTCCTCCTGGGTATTCTGTTCCCGATGGGATGGTTTGTCGTCTTCGACGTTCTCTCTATGGTCTCAAACAGGCCCCTCGTGCCTGGTTTGAGCGCTTCGCCTCTGTGGTGACTGCTGCTGGTTTCTCTCCTAGTCTTCATGATCCAGCACTTTTCGTTCACACTTCTCCTCGTGGACGTACTCTTCTTCTTCTCTATGTTGATGATATGATCATTACTGGTGATGATCCTGAGTATATTGCCTTTGTCTCTTCGTGATCAGTTTCTTATGACTGATCTTGGTCCTCTTCGCTATTTTCTTGGCATTGAGGTTTCCTCCACTTCTGATGGTTTTTCTATCTCTCAGGAAAAGTACATTCAGGATCTTTTTGCTCGTGCTGCTCTTGGGGATGGCGCACGGTCGATACTCCTATGGAGCTTAATGTTAAGCTCCGTCCTACTGATGGTGATCCTCTTCCTGATCCCACCCGTTATCGCCATCTTGTTGGGAGTCTTGTTTATCTTGCTGTCACTCGTCCTGATATTTCTTATCCTGTTCATATTCTGAGTCAGTTTGTCTCATCTCCTACCACTGTTCACTATAGTCATCTCCTCCGTGTTCTTCGTTATCTTCGTGGCACGATCACTCGTCGCCTTTTCTTTCCCTGTTCCAGCTCTCTCCAGCTCCAGTGCTATTCGGATGCTACGTGGGCGAGTGATCCTACGGATCGTCGTTCGCTTTCTGCTTACTGTGTGTTTCTTGGTGGTTCGCTTGTTGCTTGGAAGACGAAGAAACATGTCGCAGTTTCCCGTTCGAGTGTTGAGGCTGAGTTGCGGGCTATGGCTTTGTTGATTGCTGAGGTGACTTGGTTACGGTGGTTGCTTGCAGATTTTGGGGTCTCTGTTACGACACCCACTCCACTTTTGTCTGACAATACAGGTGCTATCAGTATTGCACGTGATCCAGTCAAGCATGAGCTGACCAAGCATATCGGTGTTGATGCTTTTTACACACGTGCACAGGTACAAGATGATGTTGTTGCGGTTCATTATGTGCCTTCCGATTTGCAGTTGGCGGATTTCTTTACGAAGGCACAGACTCGAGCGCAGCATGATTTCTTCCTCTCCAAACTCAGTGTTGTGGATCCACCATGAGTTTGCGGGGGGTGTTAGATGTATATA
The DNA here is from genome assembly GCA_030979885.1 of Lolium multiflorum. Taxonomy (NCBI): domain Eukaryota; kingdom Viridiplantae; phylum Streptophyta; class Magnoliopsida; order Poales; family Poaceae; genus Lolium; species Lolium multiflorum. Next base: position 88,977,993 of record CM061747.1, read on the forward strand.
TCTGTATATTGTAGTTTCCCCATATGTTAGGGGGCTTTCTGCATATGTGTACCTGTACATGTACTATATATTGTGGCCTTTGGCCCCCTGGTAATACAACAAGTATATTCCCTAACAACTACGATGTCATGAGGTTAACTGCACCCACACATGATTTGGAGTCCATGCATGCCTTCAAAACATGGCGTCGCTACCTCATAATTTTTTTTTGTGAGATCTACACTCACCACAAAAGCATGAAGTTTATTTTCTCTCAGAAGAAGTTACATATGCGGCAAAGTAGATGGACTGAGCTCATCAAGGACTACCACCTACGCCGACGGTGTTTCGGCTATAACACCGAGGGTCACCATCGGCGCAGACCTACGCCAACGGTTTTCGAGGCTACACCAACGGTAATCCCCGTCAGCACAGTTGCGTTTTCCTGTTGTGTCTGTCTCCTTAAATTTTTTATACCCAAACCTCCTTTTTTTCTTAGACCTGCAAACTTGAACCCATTTCATCATACAATAACCCGTTTTTGCTTTCTTCCCATGCCAAAAGACTCTTCTACCATGTTTGTCAATTTTCTGAGTGAAAGTTTTATTCAATGGAGCCATCGGCATGGTATAAGATAGGAGGGCATGCAAATTTATTATGCATTTCTCATCAACGAATACTCCCTCCGTCCTCGAATGAGTGTACGTTAAGACATGTTTTAAGTTAAACTTTATTAACTATGACTAATTTTCTAGAAAAAAGTAGCAACATTTATAATATTGAATTAATATCGCTAAATTCATCTTGATATCTAGTTTAATAATATAATACTTTGATGTTACATATATTGCAGTTTTTATGTAGAACTTTAGTCAAATTTAAAAATATTTAACTTTAAAAAAAGTGAAATTACACTTATTCACGGACAGAGGGAGTATGGTTTAACAAGAGCATGGTTTACATGGGGACTGTATACCATTCATATAGCGTGGTGCACGTGATAAGCTACCTCAAGCAAATCAATGTATACCAGCCATCTCATTCAAAATCTAACGGGCCCGCAAGCCGCCCCACGCGTTCCGCGCGTTAGCTAGAAGGACGATCTTCTCGAGCTAATTCTCCTACAAGGTACAGCTATGCGATGCTAGTCTGGACCAAGCTGGGACGGCATGCGCCCATGCTTAATTCGCCAGGTGCTTGTGGACAGGTGCTCAGCGCGACGCATAGAGACACTATTATCTTCGTATGCCCCCAAGGTTAACTCGGAAATGAAATATATAAGGGAAAGTCCATTTTCAAAAATAAAGAACTCGTGTTCAGGGGTCCGTGAGCACCCCCCTCTTATTTCTTTTTGAAATGTAGGCCGACATGACTTGCCTCTGCATTCAAAAGATGAATGCGACATGCTCCTTTTGGTTTGGAAAAAAGAGACACACAAAATTGTTAACACCTTAACACCTAATTAATCCAGACAATCCTATATACTTGGTCCTTACCAAAAATATAATGCATATAATTTTTGGTTAAAATTAAAGTTTTTAAAGTTTGACTAACTACATAAAAAAATATAATGTTTACCATAACGAATGAACAAAATATCAAAGTATATCTCAAGATTGTTCTAGTACCAATATTGGTTCGAGATTATAATATTGATACTTTTTCTATATAGTTGCTCAATTTTTTTGACGGGCTCCCATGTCGACCCCAGAGCCACACCGGCGCAAACCCTAGCCACCGCCTTCAGCCAAATGCACAGCGCCCTCTCTTGCAGCCACTGCCGGCGGCGGGCCAGCGCCAAATAAGGTGCTGGGGGTTTTGCATCGTGGCGACACTTCGTTGTTGGTGGCTGGGGCAGCGCTGGTATTCTACTGCATGCAACGGCTGGGCGCGCTCACAGTACGCGCGACGGCTTCTCTTCTGCGGCGTCCGCGTGTGGAGGATTCCGTGTGCTGGTGATGGATGGGCCGGTTCCCAAGGTCGTGCGGTAGTGGATTCCCCTTAGGCGCCCGCGTGTGAAGTGGAGGTAGCAGTCGGAGATCAAGGGTCCCGCCTTGAACCGCCATCGGTGCGGCAGTCTGGCTTTCAGCACGTGGGGGCCCGAGTGCAAGCGTGGGATTGGTAGCATAGAAAACAAAAAAATTCCTGCCGCAAGAACGAAAACCAAGCCAAGATGAAATGTAGAAGATGGTAGCAACGAGGGGATCACGAGACTAACCCTTGAAGATTTCCAAAGCTTATGAGATTAGATCTCGTTGTTGCAGAAGATGATCACTTGCCGCTTTCAAAAGCACGTAGAAGATCTTGATGGTGCCACAATCGGGCAGCACCTCCGTACTCGGTCACACGTTCGGTGTTGATGAAGACAGACGTCCTTCTCCCCGTTCCGGCGGGCAGCGGATAGTAGATCCTCCGGAATCCCGGCAGACGGGCGTGGTGACGGTGGTGGTGGAGAACTCCGGCAGGGCTTCGCCTGCTTGCGGGAGTTGTGGAGGAGGGAACCGCTAGGGTTTGGGGAGAGGGGGCTCTTGGGCGCGGCCTCAAGGTGCGGCCAAGGTGGGTGGCTTGAGTGGCGGGCCCCCTCCCCTTGCTCCTCATTAGATAGGTGGAACCCCAAGTATTGATCAAGTCTTCGAATAAGACCCCAACCCAAAACTTCCCATATGGTGGGAAACCTACTCAAGGGGGTCCTACTCAAGGTGGGACTCCCACCTTTCCTTGAGTGGGGTGGCCGGCCACCTTGGGTGGAGTCCACCAGGACTCCCCCTTAGGGTGGGCGGCCAAGCTAGTGGAGTCCCTCGGGACTCCACCTTCCATAGTGATTTCTTCCGGACTTTTCTAGAACCTTCCATAAATGCACCGGATCATTTTCAAACTTATAAATGACTTCCTATATATGAATCTTATTCTCCGGACCATTCCGGAACTCCTCGTGATCCTGGATCCCATCCGAGACTCCAAAAAAACTTCGAACTCCATTCCATATTCAATATCTACTCAAACGACATCAAACCTTAAGTGTGTCACCCTACGGTTCACGAACTATGCAGACATGGTTGAGAATTCTCTCCGACCAATAACCAATAGCGGGATCTGGAGATCCCTAATGGCTCCTACATATTCAACGATGACTTAGTGATCGAATGAACCATTTACATACGATACGATTCCCTTTGTCACGCGATATTTTACTTGTCCGAGGTTTGATCATCGTTATCTCTATACCTTGTTCAACCTCGTCTCATGACAAGTACTCTTTACTCGTAGCGTGGTATGTGGTCTCTTATGAACCTTTCATATGCTTGCAAGCTAATTAGACGACATTCCACCGAGAGGGCCTAGAGTATATCTATCCGTCACCGGGATGGACAAATCCCACTGTTGATCCATATGCCTCAACTCATACTTTCGAATACTTAATCCCACCCTTATAACCACCCATTTACGCAGTGGCGTTTGATGTAATCAAAGTACCCTTCCGTATAAGTGATTTACATGATCTCGTGGTCGAAGGACTAGGTAACTATGTATTGTAAACTATGGCAAATAGAATAATGAATGATCTTATGCTACGCAATTGGGTGTGTCCATTACATCATTCACATAATGACATAACCTTGTTAGTAATAACATCCAATGTTCATGATCATGAAACTATGATCATCTATTAATCAACAAGCTAGTTATACAAGAGGCTTACTAGGGACTCCTTGTTGTTTACATAACACACATGTATCAATGTTTAGGTTAATACAATTATAGCATGGTATATAAACATTTATCATAAACACAAAGATATATAATAACCACTTTTATTATTGCCTCTTGGGCATATCTCCAACAGTCTCCCACTTGCACTAGAGTCAATAATCCAGATTACATTGTAAGGTATCTAACACCCATGGCATTTTGGTGTTGGTCATGCTTTGCCCTAGGGAGAGCTTTAGTCAATGGATCTGCTACATTCAGATCAGTGTGTACTTTGCAAATCTTTACTTCTCCATCTTCGATGTACTCGCGAATCGAATGAAAGCGCAGCTTGATATGCTTCAGCTTCTTGCGTGACCTTGGTTCTTGTGCATTGACGATGGCACCCATGTTGTCACAATAGATGACTAGTGGGTCCAATGCACTAGGAAGCACACCAAGCTCAACAATGAACCTCTTCACCCATACCGCTTGATGAGCCTCGAAGCCGCTATGTATTCCGATTCTGTTGAAGACTTCGCCACTGTCGCCTTGCTTTGCACCAGCTCACTAAGCACCATTCAATATAAACACATACCCAATAAGACTTAGAGTCATCGGGATCGGTGTTCCAACTTGTATCGGTGTAACTGGTTACAAGAGCTCTTGGTCATCGCCATAACAAAGAAACATATCCTTAGTTCTTTCCAAGTACTTCAGGATATTCTTGACCGCTGTCTAGTGTTCCATTCCTGGATCACTTTGATATCTGCTAGTCAAACTAACGCATGTGCTATATCGGTCTAGTACACGGCATGGCATACATGATAGAGCCTGCGCTCGAGGCATAGGGGATCTGGATTCATCCTCTCTCTTTCTTCTGCCGTAGCTGGGACCTTGAGTCTTACTCAAGACCTTACATGGCAACATAGGTAAAATCCTTTCTTACTTTCATCCATTCTAAACTTCTTTAGAATCTTGTCCAGGTATGTACTCTGTGAAAGCCCTATTAGGCGTCTTAATCTATCTCTATAAATCTTGATGCCTAAAATGTATGCTGCTTCACCAAGGTCCTTCATTGAAAAACATTTATTCAAATAACCTTTTACACTGCTTAATAGTTCTATATCATTTCCAATCAATAATATGTCATCTACATATAATATCAGGAATGCTACAGAGCTCCCACTCACTTTCTTGTAAATACAGGCCTCTCCATGGCACTGTATAAACCCGAAGTCTTTGATCACCTTATCAAAATGATGGTTTCAACTCCTGGATGCTTGCTTCAGTCCATAAATAGAACGCTGAAGTTTGCATACCTTGCCAGTATTTTTAGGATCGACAAAACCTTTGGGTTGTACCATATACAACTCTTCCTCAATGTCTCCATTAAGGAACGCCGTTTTGACATCCATCTGGCAAATCTCATAATCGAAAAATGCAGCTATTGCTAACAAAATCCTCACAGATTTTAGCTTCGCTACAGGTGAGAAAGTCTCATCGTAGTCAACACCTTGAATTTGTCGGAAACCCTGGAGCAAGTCGAGCTTTATAGATAACATTACCATCAATCTGTTTTTCTCTTGAAGATCCATTTATTCTCGACAGCCTTACGGCTATCAGGTAATTCTACCAAAGTCCACACTTTGTTATCATATGGATCCCATTTCGATTTCATGGCTGTGCCATTTGTTGGAATCTGGGCTCATCATCGCATTCATACGTCGCAGGTCCTCATCATTGTTGTCTACAATCATGACATTTAGACAAGGATCATACCAATCAGGAGTGGCACGTTCATTGTCGATCTGTGAGGTTCAGTAGATATCTCGCTCGAAGTTTCATGATCATTATCATTAGCTTCCTCGTACCGGTGCGGATGGTACATGAACATCTTCACTCTGATCAATGACAGAAGGTTCAGTAACCTCGTCGAGTTCTACTTTTCTTCTAGTCACTTCTTTAGTGAGAAATTCTTTCTCAGGAAAGGTTCCGTTCTTAGCAACAAAGATTTTACCTTCGGATCTGTGATAGAAAGTATACCCAATAGTTTCCTTAGGGTATCCTATGAAGACGCATTTCTCCGCTTTGGGTTCTAGCTTGTCCGGTTGTAACTTTTTTACATAGGCTTCGCAACCCCAAATTTTAAGGAACCGACGCTTAGGTTTCTTATTAAACCATAATTCATACGGTGTCGTTTCAACGGATTTAGATGGTGCCCTATTTAAAGTGAATGCACTGTCTCTAATGCATAACCCCAAAACGATAACGGAAATCGAGAGAGACATCATAGAACGAACCATATCTAAGAGAGTTCATTACGACGTTCGGACACACTTACGTTGTGGTGTTCCGGCGGTGTCAATTGTGAAAGTATTCGCATTTCTTTAAATGCATGCCAAACTCATAACTCAGATATTCGCCTCCGCGATCAGAACGCGAAACTTGATCTTCTTGTTACGTTGATTTTTTACTTCACTTTGGAATTCCTTAAACTTCCCGAAAGTTTCGGTTTATGTTTAATGAAATAGATATACCCATATCTACTCAGATCATCGTGAAGGTTAGAACATAACGATAACCACCGCGCGAGGCTACACTCATTAGTCCGCACACATCGGTATGTATGATTTCCAATAAGTCTGTAGCTTGCTCCATAATACCAGAGAATGGAGTCTTAGTCATTTTTCCCATTAGACATGCTTCGCATCTATCAAGTGACTCAAGTAGTCCATCGGAATGGAGTTTCTTCATGCGTTTCACTCCAATATGACCAAGACGACAGTGCCACGTATAATTAGAATTCTCTTAGCATCAATGTTATGAACATGTGTATCACTACTATCGAGATTTAACAGAATAAACCATTCTTCTCAGGCGCTTGACCATAAAAGATATTATTCATAAAAATAGAACAACCATTATTCTCAGACTTGAATGAATAACCGTCTTGCATTAAACAAGATCTAGATATAATGTTCATGCTCAACGCATGCACTAAATAACAATTATTGAGGTTTAAAACTAATCTCGAAGGTAGATTTATAGGGAGCATGCCGACAGCGATCACATCGACCTTGGATCCATTTCCAACGCGCATTGTCACTTCATCCCTCGATAGGCTTCGTTTATTCCGTAGTTCCTGTTTCGAGTTACAAATGTGAGCAACCGAACGAGTATCAAATACCCAGGAACTAGTACGAGAACCAGTAAGATAAACATCTATAACATGTATATCAGATATACCTTTCTTCTTCTTGACAAGGCCGCTCTTCAGATCAGCCAAGTATTTGGGGCAATTACGCTTCCAGTGCCCATTCCCATAGCAGTAATAGCACTCAGTATCAGGTTTAGGGCCACCCCTAGGCTTCTCAGGAGGCGCGGCAGCTTTTCTTGCCACCCTTCTTGAAGTTGCCCTTTTCCTTAGGCTTGCTTGAAACTGGTGGTCTTGTTGACCATCAACACTTGGTGCTCTTTCTATATCTCAATCTCAGCAGATTTTAGCATGGAGAAGAGTTCAGGTAACTCCTTGTTCATGTTCTGCATATTGTAGTTCATCACAAAGTTCTTGTAACTAGGTGGCAGTGATTGAAGGACACGATTAATCCCCAGCTTGTTAGGAATCACAATCCCCAAGTCACAGAGTTTCTTCGCATGCCTGGTCATGGCGAGCATGTGCTCACTAACGGAGCTGCCCTCTTCCATCATGCAACTGAAGAAGTGTTTCGATGCTTCATAGCATTCCACGGCTGCATGAGTTTCAAAGATAGCTTTCAGCTCATTGACCAACTCATGAGGATCGTGGTGCTCAAAATGTTTTTGAAGATCGGCTTCCAGACTGCATAGGATGGCACACTGAACTTGAGAGTACCGAGTTTTCCGAGTCTCGTAAACATTCTTTACTTCATTGGATTCAGTTTCTGCAGTTGGGGCACCTAGCGGTGCATCGAGCACATATTGTAGGTTTCCACCATTGAGGAAAATCCTCACATGACGGAACCAGTCGGTGAAGTTGCTACCGTTGCTCTTAAGCTTTTCTTTCTCTAGGAACTGGTTAAAATTGATTGATGGGGACGCCATGATCTACAACATATATTTGCAATAGTTTAGACTAAGTTTATGACAAATTGAGTTCAAATTTTAATTCAACAAATTAAAAAACTAAGTGAACTCCCACTCAAAACAATATCCCTCGTATTGTCTTAGTGATCACACGAACCAAATCCAATACACCAAGTCCGATCATCACGAGACAAGTTGTAACTTCAATGGCGAACACTCAAAGTGTTCATCATATCAATCATATGACTCATGCTCTAACTTTCGGTATCCCGTGTTCCGAGACCATGTCTGCACATGCTAGGCTCGTCAAGGCAACCTTAGTATCCGCGTGTGCAAATCTGGCTTGCACCCGTTGTATGCACATGTTGAATCTATCACACCCGATCATCACGTGATGCTTCGAAATGACAAGTCTTAGCAACGGTGCTACTAAGGATGAATACTTTATTATCTTGATATTTAGTGAGAGGGATCATCTTATAATGCTACCGTCGCGATCTAAGCAAAATAAGATGCATAAACGGATTAACATCACATGCAATTCATATGTGATATGATATGGCCCCTTTGTCTTTGCGCCTTTGATCTTCATCTCCGAAGCATGGACATGATCTCCATCATCAACGGGCATGATCTCCATCATCGTCAGCGTAGCATCAAGGTCAATGGCGCGTCTTCATGATTGTTCTCCCATGTAGCAACTATTACAATTTCTTTGAAATACTACTCAACATGAAATTCAAAGACAACCATACGGCTCCTGCCGGTTGCCACAATACAATAATGATCATCTCATACATATTCATCATCACATTATGGCCATATCACATCACCAAACCCTGCAAAAACAAGTTAGACGTCTCTAATTTGGTTTGCATATTTTACGTGGTTTAGGGTTTTGGAGTAAGATCCAATCTACCTACGAACATGAACCACAACGGTGATACTAGTGTTGTCAATAGAAAGAGTAAATTGGATCTTCACTATAGTAGGAGAGACAGACACCCGCAAAGCCACTTATGCAATACAAGTTGCATGTCGAGTGTGGAGCAAATCTCATGAACGCGTTCATGTAAAGTTAGCCCCTTCATCCCACTATGCCACAAAGATGCAAAGTACTCGAACTAAAGACAACAAAGCATCAACGTCCACAAAACAATTGTGTTCTACTCGTGCAACCAATCTATGCATGCGATAAAAACGATTACCACTGATTCGTAGCATAGAAAACAAAAAATTACCTACACTTAAGAACGAAAACCAAGCCAAGATGCAATCTAGAAGATGGTAGCAACGAGGGGATCATGAGACTAACCCTTGAAGATTTCTAAAGGCTACGAGATTAGATCTCGTTGTTGCAGAAGATGATCACTTGCCGCTTTCAAAAGCGCGTAGAGATCTTGACGGTGCCACAATCCGGCAGCACCTCCGTACTCAGTCACACGTTAGGTGTTGATGAAGACGACGTCCTTCTCCCCATTCCAGCGGGCGGCGGAGTAGTAGTCCTCCTGGAATCCGCAGCACGACGGCGTGGTGACGGTGGTGGTGGAGAACTCATACGGGCTTCACCTATGAGCTGCGGGGGTTGTATGTGTGAAAGAGGGCGCTAAGGTTTGGGAGAGGGGGCTCTGGGCGCCCGGCCTCAAGGGGTGCGGCCAAGGTGGGTGGCTTGAGTGGCTGCCCCCCTCCCCTTGCTCCTCATTATATAGGTGGAACCCGCAAGTGTTGGACTACAAGTCTTCGAATAAGAACCCAACCCAAAACTTCCCATATGGTGGGAAACCTACTCAAGGGGGGAGTCCTACTCAAGGTGGGACTCCCACCTTTCCTTGAGGTGGGGTGGCCGGCCACCTGGGTGGAGTCCACAGGATTCCTCCCCTTAGGGTTGGCCGGCCATGCTAGTAGAGTCCCTCCGGGACTCCACCTTCCATAGTGATTTCTTCCGAACTTTCTGAACCTTCTAGAGAACTTTCCATAAATGCACCGGATCATTTTCAAACTTATAAAATGACTTCCTTATATGAATATTATTCTCCGGACCATTCCGGAACTCCTCGTGATGTCCGGGATCCCATCCGAGACTCGAACAAAACGAACTCCATTCCATATTCAATATCTACTCAAACGACATCAAACCTTAAGTGTGTCACCCAACGGTTCGCGAACTATGCAGACATGGTTGAGACTTCTCTCCGACCAATAACCAATAGCGGGATATGGAGATCCAAATGGCTCCCACATATTCAACGACGACTTAGTGATCGAATGAACCATTTACATACGATACCGATTCCCTTTGTCACGCGATATTTTACTTGTCCGAGGTTTGATCATCGGTATCTCTATACCTTGTTCAATCTCGTCTCATGACAGGTACTCTTTACTCGTAGCGTGGTATGTTGTCTCTTATGAACCTTTCGTATGCTTGCAAGCTAATTAGACGACATTCCACCGAGAGGGCCCACAGTATATCTATCCGTCATCGGGATGGACAAATCCCACTTGATCCATATGCCTCAACTCATACTTTACTGAATACTTAATCCCACCTTTATAACCACCCATTTACGCAGTGGCGTTTGATGTAATTAAAGTACCCTTCCGGTATAAGTGATTTACATGATCTCATGGTCGAAGGACTAGGTAACTATGTATTGTAAGCTTATAGCAAATAACTTAATAACGTGATCATATGCTACGCTTAATTGGGTGTGTCCATTACATCATTCACATAATGACATAACCTCGTTATTAATAACATCCAATGTTCATGATCATAAAACTATGATCATCTATTAATCAACAAGCTAGTTATACAAGAGGCTTACTAGGGACTCCTTGTTGTTTACATAACACACATGTATCAATGTTTCGGTTAATACAATTATAGCATGGTATATAAACATTTATCATATACACAAAGATATATAATAACCACTTTATATTGCCTCTTGGGCATATCTCCAACACAAGCTGCCGTCCTTGGGCTGGCATGTGCGCGTGGTTCTTGTTAGGTTACCTCCTCTTCCGCCGAAGGGGGTCAACCGGCGGGTGGCGGGTGGGAGCACAATGCCTTCGAAATAATGGAGATAGTTAGTGCCTGGATCCCTCTCACACCATGATGATGAAGTGTTTGACCCTTGTCTTCATTGATCTTGGGCAAACTATCGAGTTCCGGAAGCCTATGCCGACGAATTCCAAATGGACGACATGCCTGGAGACTTGCTGTCGGATGGGTTTGGTCGCGCTCAACCATGTTTTTTCTAACCGTTTGGTTTTAGAGGGCGTTGCAAAGCTCTGTGGTCTTTCTCCGTCGTGGGACATGTCTTAGTTCCACGGTGAAGTTAGACGCGGAGAATTGCATGGAAGCCATGAACTGAGGACTAGCTATGGAGGTTTGTTACCTCGTGTTGGTGAGATTCCGGCTTGGTGATTTGTGACTTGGAGCAGCGGCATTGGTAAGTGGGGACGACATCGCAAGAGGAATTTAGTGTCTAAACTTGCAGGGTGAAAATCCAATGTATGACCTTAATTGATTGTGTCTGGCAATATCCTTGTTGAAGACATTGTTTTGTGAGTTCAGACTTTCTCCGAGGTGAAAACCTATGATCATTGATCCGATTTATGACAGTGCTTGTACATTGTTTCCTTCTTGTAGGCGTCGCTTTTGGAGATAATTGATATCTGGTTTTATCTTGGTGGTGTTTGGTCCGCTGTTACATGAAGTAAGTCACTGTAGCGGGACTTTTTCTTTTATCTAATTTTTTGGTAGTGTAGTATCATTGCCAATAGAGCCTGAGGCTCTGGGTGTATTGGTAACTTCGCGATATTAATAATTTCCCTTTATCGAAAAAATGTTGCTGAAATTTAGAAAGTTTGACTTTGACCAATAACTATATGCATCCTATTTTAGGAAGGAGAAAATATCGATTATTAATGTAATAGATGTATCATTCATATTAAAAAATCATCGTAATTTAGTTAAATATAAATCTTGAAAATGTCCAGAGGATTATTGATCGGAGCGGATGTAGTATGTACAGGAGACCATGGTATGCTTTACAAGGAGATCAGTGAGTATATCAGTCATCTCACTAAAAATGCGACGGACGCGCGCGCGAGTCACCCCACGCGTTCCACGCGTTAGCCACACCTTGCAAACGTGCATGCGCATGCATGGATCGTACAACGTCTATTATGCAGTGCTGCTCCCGGGGACCCGGACTGGACCGGCGCTGTCCCTCTCGACTCAGGATCCGTGTACATGCGCTATTCTATGACCACACGTCAAGTGCTTAGGTTTCCGAGGAAGTGCTTGTGAGCCTCCATGGCCTGAACTACGGATCGCACATCAACAAATCTTGTAGTCATATATAGGGACAGGGTCTGTTTAGTAGTTTCAGCTGGAATTCTGCATGACTACGTTTAGAGAGAAGAATCTACCAACGTGTTCTAGACAGACCACGGGCTAGAGAAGCTCTGTTGTTTGGTAGCTTGTGAAGTTATTTTCTGCACCGGATAGGAAATATAACGCCCATTTGTTTTCGTTGCATGCAGAAACGCCTTTCTGCCCTGGTGGTGCCTGGTGGCACAACGCACACCTTTTTTGGTTGCAGACATGAGTATGGTAACCACTTGCATTTGAGTCGTGATGTTACCCAGTAGTTACCGTACTGAGCGATGCATCACGAGTAAAACAACTATATTTCGTGATGCATCACAAGTTCATCACACGATGGGTTAGTATATAGCACCTCGAACAAGTTCATTTCTACAGGCGGAGATCGAGGTTCAAGCAAATCCTAGCTAATGGAGGGATACGAGAGCACCACCCAAAATCAACGAGATCGTGAAGAAAAAGCGAAGCACTAAGCAGTGGGAGCTGCTTGCGTAGGCAGGTCCTAAACCAGGTCGCCCTCTCTAATGGCTACAAGCCGGTACTCGGCGTACTCTTCTTCATTGTACGCAATGGAGTTGATTGCCACGACCACAAGTCGGGTTGGTACATCGGCACCTTGCAGACAAGGCGTGAAAATCGTCTTCATCGAGCATAGTTCGTGATCGGGGTGTTGACGTACTCACGATGCCTCGGAGTAACGCTACAATCTAGAACGAACAAAGTGTTAATCTTTCAGATCAATGAAGGAACCCAATGAAGCTTACTACCTTCATGTACTCATCCAATGTCTCTTCATCAGCAAGATAGAAGCAACAACCATCTTCGCTGCACTCCAGAGTGCGATCGGATTTGATCTTGCATATGACGCTTCACTTGGTCCTCCATTTTCTGATGTTGTTGTAGATCTGAAGAGTGCTCACATGTATGCCAGCAAATGCAAGAACATCAGTAGCTACATTTTTCATTTGTGCCTCTTTGAATCCCAGGTTAAACACAAGCTCAACCAAGCGGTTCAACACAAACTCTGACATCTTAGGTTGCCAAACCATGGCAGATCTATTTGCAAACATATAACGATTAGAATTGACAGACGGAGTAGAAAGATCAGGGGAGCCCAATGGTATAATCGCCTACATTACAAATAGCAGAAGAACATAGATAAGTATTAGCACGTCAATGAACTACCACATCCCTAATCATTAGCACATCAATGAACTACCACACCACATCGACATTAGCATCCACATCCACATCCTTAAGCATTAGCACATCAATGAACTACTAGAAAAGAAAGAGCGACCTTAAACTCAGAGGAGGCACACGGCAGGAGTCGGGGGGAAGTAGGAGACCCTAGCGAAGAAGCAACCAACACAACCGTCCCCGTGGAAGAGTCAGATGCAACCTCGACAACCGTCCCTATGGTAGAGTCAGATGCAACCTCGGCAACCGTCCCTGTGGTAGAGTTAGATCTGACCGAATTCATCCTGCCGATTTTTTGCCGTTCCACACAAGCTCGTGCCACTCCCTTGGCGGGTCTGAAATGCGACGTTATCGCTTTCTGCCGAGGCGAGAGTGGCTGCTAGAAACTACCGATTTGGGCGTTCCTCACAGGGGCTGCCCCGGAGGCTGCCTTATGAACCGTGCGATGCAACAACGTGATGGAGCCCGAAACCAAACAGCTTAAAACGCCCCCCACATGCGAGCCAAGGAGAGCCATGCTACCAAACGGGCCCATAACTCCTCCGTGACATACCATTCATTGCCCGCCCGAGACTCTAAACTTCGCATTGAGAACCCTCCAAATATCTTTGCAGTCTTGAAGAATATATGCAAGGAAATAAAGTTCTCACCAATAACACTAACATAGGCACAAATGAAAGAGTCTTGGTTTTATAAAAAGCTAGCTCTTGTTCAAGAGTGAGCTCTCCATCAGGTGTGCCTTGAATAGTGCTATAGAGCCCATGGTTTGAAACCAGTGAAGTGATCTCATATGCCATCTGAGCTAATGCAAACCCTTGATAGGAGACATCTTGAAATAAGAAGCAAAGACATTTGGAGTAATTCTTTCCTATAATGATGTCTTTGGATTGTTGGCTATATGAGAAACTTACCATAAGATTTAATCCAAATAAATAATAGATAAATAGTGATTTAAATTAGTATTCAAAAAGGCATGCAAACTAAACATGATGAACAAATCAAATCTAAATTGTAGCTCAAACAAGAAATTCTAGCATCATTTCAAATAGATGAGTTAGAAACATATACTCCCTCCGTTCCTTTCTATAGTGCCTATAGATTTTTGGCATTTGTTTTAGAATATAAGGTTTTAGCTTAGATTTTTTTCAATTACCCCCTCTCCGTTCAGCTCCCAAATCGTTCAGCTCCCAAATGTGTTATGGTAACTTAGGAAGATATGGATTTCCCAAATTTTATGTTGATCTCAAATCGTTCAGCTAGGGGTCTTGTGTAAAAAATACTCTTGCGCTAATTTCCGTGCCAAAAAACTATAGGCACTATAGAATAGAACAGAGGGAGTATGAAATAGAAGAAAATCACTCGTGCACATTCACATTGCGGGTGTTAGTGCATATATCGCCCAATATGTTATTGATGTCGAGGAAGTAGTAGTTTTGGGAAGAAGGACCGTTCATGTCCACATTTTCATTGTCGAAGACATCTTTGCGATCGTCGTTGGGGAACAAAAGATAACCTATCAAAGCAAAAATGGAATGGGTGCAAGAAACTTGTGTTTTGTGATTTAGAGGAATCTACTCACCTTCGATGTATGATGTCTACGCACGCTTCTATTCCTGTAGACAGTGTTGGGCCTCCAAGAGCAGAGGTTCGTAGAACAGCAACAAGTTTCCCTTAAGTGAATCACCTAAGGTTTATCGAACTCAGGGAGGTAGAGGTCAAAGATATCCCTCTCAAGCAACCTGCAATTAAGATACAAGAAGTCTCTTGTGTCCCCAACACACCTAATACACTTGTCAGATGTATAGGTGCACTAGTTCGGCAAAGAGATAGTGAAATACAAGTAATATGGATGATTATAAGTAGTAATTGCAATCTGAAATAAAAATGGCAGCAAGCGAACATGTAGCAGAACTTGTTGGAAACGGTGTTTCAATGCTTAGAAACAAGGCCTGGGGATCATACTTTCACTAGTGGACACTCTCAACAATGATCACATAATTGAATAAATAAATGCTACTCTCAAACACTCTCTTGTTGGATAACAAACATCATTCATTGTGTAGGGCTGCAAAAGCACACCTCAAGCCGGAGTAAACAAGCTCCACAACGTCATAAAGAAATCACACACGATGCGCACACTGTCACCATCACACCGTGGAGAGTGACTCCGGAGTTCATATTAAAGTAACCTCTAGAGTGCATAATAGACAAGAGTAACATCTACATATTCAACTAGATTACAAAGCTCATGATCACATAAAGATCACACCATGGGAGAGAGAGATGAACCACATAGCTACCGGTAGAGCCATCAGCCTCGGGGGAGAACTACTCCCGCATCAGTCCGGAGGCGAGCATGGTGATGTAGAGCCCTCCGGTGATGATTGCCCTCTCGGCGGTGCCGGAGGAGATCTTCCCAACCCCACGAGATAGGGTTGTAGGCGCGGCGTCTGGGCTGTTCTCGTATTTTTGGCTCTCGGTACTTAGAGTTTTCAGAGCAAGTAATAAATAGGCGAAGGGCCAGCGTCGGGGGAGCCGGGGGCTCCCTCACCACACCTGGGGGCAGCTTGCCCGCGCCGCCCTATGGTGTGGGCCCCTTGCTGGCCTTCCTCGACTCTTCTTCGGTCTTCTGGAACACTCTGTGGAAAATAGGGACGTGGGCTTTTGTTTCGTCCAATTCCGAGAATATTTGTAAAGCAACTTTTCTGAAATCAAAAATAGCAGAAAACAGGAACTGGCACTATGACATCTTGTTAATAGGTTAGTCCCAGAAAAATGCATAAAAACATTATAAAGTGTGAATAAAACATGTAGGTATTGTCATAAAACTAGCATGGAACATAAGAAATTATAGATACGTTGGAGACGTATCAAGCATCCCCAAGCTTAGTTCCTACTCGCCCTCGAGTAGGTAAACGATAAAAAGAATAATTTCTGAAGTGACATGCTACCAACATAATCTTGATCAATACTATTGTAAAGCATATGAGATGAATGAAGTGACTCAAAGCAATGGTCTATAGTTTGCTAACAAAAAGATAATGACTAAACAACTGAATCATATAGTAAAAACTTTTCATGAATAGTACTTTCAAGACAAGCATCAAAAAGTCTTGCATAAGAGTTAACTCATAAAGCAATAGATTCTTAATAAAAGGTTTTGAAGCAACACAAAGGAAGATTTAAGTTTCAGCAATTGCTTTCAACTTTCAACATGTATATCTCAAAAATAATTGTCAACACAAAGTAATATGATGAGTGCAATAAGCAAGCATGTAAGGATCAATGCACACAGTTGACACAAGTGTTTGCTTCTAAGATAGAAAGAAGTAGGTAAACTGACTCAACATAAAGTAAAAGAAAGGCTCTTCGCAGAGAAGCATGGATTAAATCATGTGCTAGAGCTTTTCAAGTTTTGAAATCATAAAGAGAGCATAAAAATAAAGTTTTGAGAGGTGTTTGTTTTTGTCAACGAATGGTAGTGGGCACTCTAACCCCCTTGTCAAACAGACTTTCAAAGAGCGGCTCCCATGAAGGACGTTATCTCTACCAGCAAGGTAGATCATCCCTCTTCTCTTTTGTTTACACATGTATTTTAGTTTTATTTATAGATGACACTCCTCCCAACCTTTTGCTTTCACAAGCCATGGCTAACCGAATCCTCGGGTTCCTTCCAACATTTCACATACCATGGAGGAGTGTCTATTGCAAAATTAAGTTGCTTATTGATAAATCAGGGCAAAACATGTGAAGAGAATTATTAATGAAAGTTAATTAATTGGGGCTGGGCACCCCATTGCCAGCTCTTTTTCCAAAATTATTGGATAAGCGGATGTATATGCCACTAGTCCATTGGTGAAAGTCTGCCCAACAAGATTGAAAGATAAAACACCACATACTTCCTCATGAGCTATAAAACATTGACACAAATAAGGAGTAATACAATTTTGAATTGTTTAAAGGTAGCACATGAAGTATTTACTTGGAATGGCAGAAAAATACCACATAGTAGGTAGTTATGGTGGACACAAATGGCGTAGGTTTGGCTCAAGGTTTTGGATGCACGAGAAGCATTCCCTCTCAATACAAAGCCTTAGGCTAGTAAGGTTGTTTGAAGCAAACACAAGTATAAACCGGTACAGCAAAACTTACATAAGAACATATTGCAAGCATTATAAGACTCTACACTTGTCTTCCTTGTTGCTCAAACACTTTTACCAGAAAATATCTAGACCTTAGAGAGACCAATCATGCAAACCAAATTTCAACAAGCTCTATGGTAGTTCTCAACTAATAGGTTTAAACTACATGATGCAAGAGCTTAAATATGATCTACTTGAAAGCTCAAAACAATTGCCAAGTATGAAATTATTCAAGACAATATATCAACTACCACATGAAGCATTTTCTGTTTCAAACCAAATAGCAATAAGTGCGGCGGCTTTCAGCTTTTGCCATGAACATTAAAAGTAAAACGAAGAACACCATTGTTCAAAATGAAAAAGTGGAGCGTGTCTCTCTCACAAGCATGTTAGGATCCGATTTATTCAGAGAATGAAAATAACAAAACGAAAATAAAAGCACACGGACGCTCCAAGTAAAGCACATAAGATGTGATGGAATTAAAATATAGTTTCACTAGAGGTGACCTGATAAGTTATTTATGAAGAAGGGGATGCCTTGGGCATCCCCAGCTTAAACGCTGAGTCTCGAAATATGCAGGGATGAACCACGGGGGCATCCCCAAGCTTAGACTTTTCACTCTTCTTGATCATATTATATCATCCTCCTCTCTTGATCCTTGAAAACTTCCTTTATACCAAACTCAAAGCAATCTCATTAGAGGGTTAGTGCATAATCAAAAATTCACATGTTAAGCAAGGACACAATCATTCCCAATACTTCTGGACATTACCCAAGGTTACCGAAATTTAATGGAGCAAAGAAACCCACTCAAACACAGTAAAAGAGGCAATGTGAAATAAAAGGCATAATGTCAAAACAGTAAGTCCTCAGGACGAATTTTTGGCACTTAACATGCTCGATAGAAAAGCTCTAGTTGAATGAAAGTTGCGTACATATCAGGATTACTCATGAAGTTTTTCAAGATTTTCAGATTTTTCTACAGAGAAAAAAAACAAAATCGTGGCAGCTAAAAATATATTTAGAAATCCAAATCTAGTATCAACTTTCTATCAAAGACTTTACTTGGTACAACAATGCAAGAAAATAAAGATACAAAGGTATTGCTACAGTAGTAACAAGCACCTTGACTCAAATATAAAACAAAAATTGCAGAAATAAAATAATGGGTTGTCTCCCATAAGCGCTTTTTTTAACGCCTTTCAGCTAGGCATGATAATTTTCATGATGCTTGATACGTCTCCAACGTATCGATAATTTCTTATGTTCCATGCTTGTTTTATGACAATACCTACATGTTTTGTTCACACTTTATGTCATTATTACATTTTCAGGAACTACCTATTGACAAGATGCCGAAGTGCAGGTTCCTGTTTTCTGCTTTTGGTTTCAGAAATCCTAGTAAGAAAATATTCTCGAATTGGACGAAATCAACGCCGGTATCTTATAATTCCTCCGTTTCCAGGCACAGGAGAGGGACAGGGAGAGCCACGAGGCAGTGGCGTGGCCCAAGGCGCGACTCCCCTATTGTGTGGCGCCCGTCTGCCTTCCGACTCCGCCTCTTCACCTATAAAGCCCGACCTAAATCTTCGAGACGAATAAGCCACGGTACGAGAAACCTTCCAGGCCACCACCATCGCAAGCCAAGATTTGGGGGACAGGAGTCTCCGATTCTGGCACCTGCAGGGACGGAAGTGCCCCGGAAGGCATCTCCATCAACACCACCGCCATCTTGACACGGCTGCCTGTCTCCTGAGGAGGGAGTAGTTCTCCATCGAGGCTAAGGGGCTGTACCGGTAGCTATGTGGTTAATCTCTCCCATGTACTTCAATACAATGATCTCATGAGCTGCCTTACATGATTGAGATTCATATGATGAGCTTTGTATCACTATTAATCTATGTGCTACTCTAGTGATGTTATTAAAGTACTCTATTCCTCCTCCAAGATGTAATGGTGACAGTGTGTGCATCATGTAGTACTTGGCGTAGTTTATGATTGTGATCTCTTGTAGATTATGAAGTTAACTATTACTATGATGGTATTGATGTGATCTATTCCTCCTTTCATAGTATGATGGTGACAATGTGCATGCTATGTTAGTACTCGGTATAATTGCGTTGGTCTATCATGCACTCTAAGGTTACTTAAATATGAACATCGAATGTTGTGGAGCTTGTTAACTCCGGCATTGAGGTGCTCTTGTAGCCCTACACAATTAATGGTGTTCATCATCCAACAAGAGAGTGTAGAGTGGTTTTATTATGTGATCAATGTTGAGAGTGTCCACTAGTGAAAGTATGATCCCTAGGCCTTGTTTCCAAATACTGCAAACATCGCTTGTTTACTGTTTTACTGCATCTTTACTTCCTGCAATATTACCACCATCAACTGCACGCCAGCAAGCTATTTTTTGGCGCCGTTACTACTGCTCATATTCATTCATACCACTTGTATTTCACTATCTCTTCGCCGAACTAGTGCACCTATACATCTGACAAGTGTATTAGGTGTGTTGGGACACAAGAGACTTCTTGTATCGTGATTGCAGGGTTGCTTGAGAGGGATATCTTTGACCTCTTCCTCCCTAAGTTCGATAAACCTTGGGTGATCCACTTAAGGAAAACTTGCTGCTGTTCTACAAACCTCTGCTCTTGGAGGCCCAACAACATCTACGGAAAAGGAGTGTGCGTAGACATCAAGCTATTTTAAGTGCCCGTTCTTGGGAGGAAAGGTAAAAGGTACTCACACTCGGATCTCGGCTACTAAGCTATTTTCTGGGTTAGTGCTCGAAGCTATTTCCTTTAGATCCTGCAATTGCATCTTTTTGTTTCTTGTTAAACACTAGTAAGGCATAATGGAAAGCAACTATGAGCTTTTTAATCTATTTCCTGAGTTAAGACATAAATGGTGTGTTGCAAAAATTGAAAAACCTATGGAACCTTATTTGCATGCTAATGGCGATGTTATTAGTATGAATACTTTGAACACCATTGTTGCTAATGATATGGAAAATTCTAAGCTTGGGGAAGCTGGTTTTGATGAGCATGATATTTTTAGTCCCCCAAGCATTGAGGAGAAAATTTTCTTTGATGATACTTTGCCTCCTATTTATGATGATTATAATGATAGCGGTCTTTTGGTGCCGCCTGTTATGGAGGATAAATTTGATTATGATTACAATATGCCTCCTATATTTGATGATGAGAATAATAATGATAGCTACTTTGATGAATTTGCTCCCACTATTACTAATAAAATTGATTATGCTTATGTGGAAGTAATAATTTTATGCATGAGACTCATGATAAGAATGCTTTATGTGATGGTTTATATTGTTGAGTTTGCTCATGATGCTACTGGATATTATTATGAGAGAGGAAAATATGGTTGTAGAAATTTTCATGTTACTAAAACACCTCTCTATGTAAAATCTTGAAGTTGCACTTGTCTAGTTTTCCTATGCTTATTGCATTATGCTTACATGACTTGTTTATTTACAAGATTCCTTTTCATAGGAAGCATGTTAGGCTTAAATTTGTTTTGAATTTGCCTCTTGATGCTCTCTTTTGCTTCAAATACTATTTCTTGCGAGTGCATCATTAAAATTGCCGAGCCCATCTTAATGGCTATAAAGAAAGAACTTCTTGGGAGATAACCCATGTGTTTATTTTACTACAGCAATTTTGTTTTATATTTGAGTCTTAGAAGTTGTTACTACTGTAGCAACCTCTCCTTATCTTTATTTTATCGCATTGTTGTGCCAAGTGAAGTCTTTGATAGTAAGGTTGATACTAGATTTGGATTACTGCGCAGAAACAGATTTCTTGCTGTCACGAATTTGAGCAGTAGGCTCTGTAGGTAACTCAGAAAATTCTGCCAATTTACGTGAGTGATCCTCAGATATGTACGCAACTTTCATTCAATTTGGGAATTTTCATCTGAGCAAGTCTGGTGCACCTAAAAAATTCGTCTTTAAGAACTGTTCTGTTTTGACAGATTCTGCCTTTTATTTTGCATTGCCTGTTTTGCTATGTTTGATGGATTTCTTAATTCCATTAACTTTCAGTAGCTTGTGCAATGTCCAGAAGTGTTAAGAATGAGTGTGTCACCTCTGAACATGTGAATTTTTGATTATGCACTAACCCTCTAATGAGTTTGTTTTGAGTTTGGTGTGGAGGAAGTTTTCAAGGGTCAATAGAGGAGGATGATACAATATGATCAAGGAGAGTGAAAGCTCTAAGCTTGGGGATGCCCCGTGGTTCATCCCTGCATATTTCAAGAAGACTCAAGCATCTAAGCTTGGGGATGCCCAAGGCATCCCCTTCTTCATCGACAAATTATCAGGTTTCTTCTCTTGAAACTATATTTTTATTCGGTCACATCTTATGTGCTTTACTTGGAGCGTCTGTGTGCTTTTATTTTCGTTTTTGTTATTTTCATTCTCTGAATAAATTCATGCTTGTGTGGGAGAGAGACACGATCCGCTTGTTCATATGAACACATGTGTTCTTAGCTTTTAGTGTTCATGGCGAAGGTTGAAACTGCTTCGTTAATTGTTATATGGTTGGAAACGGAAAATGCTACATGTGGCAATTGGTATAATGTCTTGAATAATTTGATACTTGGCAATTGTTGTGCTCATATTTAAGCTCTTGCATCATATACTTTGCACCTATTAGTGAAGAAATACATAGAGCTTGCTAAAATTTGGTTTGCATGATTGGTCTCTCTAAAGTCTAGATATTTTCTAGTAAGGGTTTGAGCAACAAGGAGGACAGTGTAGAGTCTTATAATGCTTGCAATATGTTTTTATGTAAGTTTTACTGTACCGGTTCATACTTGTGTTTGCTTCAAACAACCTTGCTAGCCTAAGCCTTGTATCGAGAGGGATTACTTCTCATGCATCCAAAATCCTTGAGCCAAAAACTATGCCACTTGTGTCCACCATACCTACCTACTACATGGTATTTCTCTGCCATTCCAAAGTAAATTGCTTGAGTGCTATCTTTAAACACTTCAAAAGTTATTACCTCTTATTTGTGTCAATGTTTTATAGCTCATGAGGAAGTATGTGGTGTTTATCTTTCAATCTTGTTGGGCAACTTTCACCAATGGACTAGTGGCTTCATCCATAATAATTTTGCAAAAAGAGCTGGCAATGGGGTTCCTAGCCCCAAATTAATTAACTTTCATAAATTTACAAATAGACACTCCTCCATGGTATGTGATTGTTGGATGGCACCCGAGGATTCGGTTAGCCATGGCTTGAGAAAGCAAAGGTGGGGAGGAGTGTCATCTAAATAAAACTAAAATAAAAGGCACTCCTTCATGGTATGAGATTGTTGGATGGCACCCAAGGATTCGGTTAGCCATGGTTTGTGAAAGCAAAGGTTGGAAGGAGTGCCACCCAAAAATAAAATTTTCATGGGAGCCGCTCTTTGAAGTTTTGGCAAGGGGTTAGAGTGCCCACTACCATTCGTTGACAACAACAAACACCTCTCAAAACTTTACTTTTATGCTCTCTTTATGTTTTCAAAATAAAAGCTCTAGCACAAACACAGCAATCAATGCTTCCCTCTGCGAAGGGCCATTCTTCTACTTTTATGTTGAGTTAGTTTACCTACTTATCTCTATCCTAGAAGCAAACACCTGTGTTAACTGTGCATTGATTCCTACATACTTGCTTATTGCACTTATTATATTACTTTATGTTGACACTATCCATGAGATATACATGTTACAAGCTGAAAGCAACTGCTGAAACTTAATCTTCCTTTGTGTTGCTTCAATGCCTTTACTTTGAATTTATTGCTTTATGAGTTAACTCTTATGCAAGACTTATCGATGCTTGTCTTGAAAGTACTATTCATGAAAAGTCTTTGCTATATGATTCAGTTGTTTAATCATTGTCTTCACCATTGCTTTGAATCGCTGCATTCATCTCATATGCTTTACAATAGTATGATTAAGATCATGTTGGTAGCATGTCACTTCAGAAATTATCTTTGTTATCGTTTACCTACTCGAGGACGAGTAGGAACTAAGCTTGGGGATGCTGATACGTCTCCAACGTATCGATAATTTCTTATGTTCCATGCTTGTTTTATGACATTACTTACATGTTTTGTTCACACTTTATGTCATTATTATGCATTTTCTGGAACTAACCTATTGACAAGATGCCGAAGTGCCAGTTCCTGTTTTCTGCTGTTTTTGGTTTCAGAAATCCTAGTAAGAAAATATTCTCGGAATTGGACGAAATCAACACCCAGTATCTTATAATTCCACGAAGCTTCGAACACCGAGAGGGACCAGAGAGCCACAGGCCCACCGGACAGTAGGCGACGCGCGCCCAGGGGGGTGCCCCCTATTGTGTGGCGCCCATCAGCCTTCCGACTCTGCCTCTTCGCCTATGAAGCCCACGACCTAAATCTTCCAGACGAATAAGCCACGGTGCGAAACCTTCCAGAGCCGCCGCCATCGCGAAGCCAAGATCTGGGGGACAGGAGTCTCTCTTCCGGCACGCCGCCGGGACGGGAAGTGCCCCCGGAAGGCATCTCCATCGACACCACCGCCATCTTCATCACCGCTGCTGTCTCCCATGAGGAGGGAGTAGTTCTCCATCGAGGCTAGGGCTGTACCGGTGGCTATGTGGTTAATCTCTCCCATGTACTTCAATACAATGACCTCATGAGCTGCCTTACATGATTGAGATTCATATGATGAGCTTTGTATCACTATTAATCTATGTGCTACTCTAGTGATGTTATTAAAGTACTCTATTCCTCCTCCATGATGTAATGGTGACAGTGTGTGCATCATGTAGTACTTGGCGTAGTTTATGATTGTGATCTCTTGTAGATTATGAAGTTAACTATTACTATGATGGTATTGATGTGATCTATTCCTCCTTTCATAGTATGATGGTGACAGTGTGCATGCTATGTTAGTACTCGGTATAATTGCGTTGGTCTATCATGCACTCTAAGGTTACTTAAATATGAACATCGAATGTTGTGGAGCTTGTTAACTCCGGCATTGAGGTGCTCTTGTAGCCCTACACAATTAATGGTGTTCATCATCCAACAAGAGAGTGTAGAGTGGTTTTATTATGTGATCAATGTTGAGAGTGTCCACTAATGAAAGTATGATCCCTAGGCCTTGTTTCCAAATACTGCAATCATCACTTATTTACTGTTTCTTGCATCTTTACTTCCTGCAATATTACCACCATCTGGCAAGCTATTTTAGGCGCCGTTACCTGCTCATATTCATTCATACCACTTGTATTTCACTATCTCTTCGCCGAACTAGTGCACCTATACATCGACAAGTGTATTAGGTGTGTTGGGGACACAAGAGACTTCTTGCATTGTGATTGCAAGGTTGCTTGAGAGGGATATCTTTGACCTCTTCCTCCCTGAGTTCGATAAACCTTGGGTGATCCACTCAAGGGAAAACTTGCTGCTGTTCTACAAACCTCTGCTCTTGGAGGCCCAACACTGTCTACAGGAAAAGGAGTGTGCGTAGACATCAATGCTCTTATGAATATAAGAGAGCATCAAAAAGCAAATACCAAACACATTTAAGTCTAACCCACTTTCTATGCAAACGAATCTTGTAAGAAAACAAATTATTGAAGCATGAAGCTACTATCATAGAAAGACAAAGCAAGTGCAACTTCAAAATTTTCAACAAAAAGAGAGGTGACTTAATATTATTGAGATATATAAAACCATGTCTCCCTCTCTCATAATAATTTTCAGTGGTATCATTGATAAACTCAACAATATAGCTATCGCATAAAGCATTCTTATCATGATCCACATGCATAAAAGTATCATTACTCTCCACACAAGCATAATCAATTTTATTAGTAATAGTGGGAGTAAAACTATCACATCCATCATTATAATCATCATAAATTGGAGGCATAGAATAATCATAATGAATTTTATCCTCAATAGTAGATGGACTGAAAATATCACAATCACCATAACGAACTTGAATATGATAGACAAGCTGTATATTAGAGAGATGGTTTTGGGTAATCCCTCCATAACTATGACAAGTTTCATGAGGATGACTGTAATTATAACCTATGTCATAGTATTCTTTATAATAATTATCAAAGATTGGAGGCATAGTGTCATCATAAGAAATAGAATAGTTATCTTCCAAAGTGTGTTCATCTGTAAACATACCATCATTGTTACTAGAAGGAGATGTATCAAACATATAATCATCAGTAGCAAAAGGATTTTCAAACACCTCATCCCCAAGCTTAGAGCTTTCTATATCATCATGGGAAGAAACATGGATAGTACTAATACTATGGCAATTATTAACATCATCATTTTCAGAATTAGTGTCCCAGAGATCTTCAATATCAAAAGAAGTGTGCTTTTCCCAATCATGATCACTAATATAAATAACAGGCATAGGTTCATCATCAAGTTCAGAATCATCGAATTCAGAATTATAAGTATCAATTGTAATAGGAGCAACAAGTTTGGGAGAAGATACCATTTCCTCTCTCCTTTTACTCCTCTTCTTCTTCTTCTTCTTCTTCTTCTTCTTCTTCTTCTTCTTCTTTTCCTCTTTAGGAGGGAGAGGCTTGAAAGGAAGCTTCTCCACATAACCTGGTTTATTATTAGAAACAATAGAAGAAACTTGGGAGGATACCTCTCTTTCATTAATAAGAACAAAACACATATTAGTCCTGTCATATTTTGGTAAAGTCCCATCCTTTATAACACTTTGTATGTAGGTGTTGGCATGGCAATTATTAACACAATAGAGATAACATCCATGCAACACACTATTCATATCAAGATCACTCATATCTAACAAAGAAAATTTTCTTGATAACTCTTCACACCCCAAAAATAAAGTAAGTTCATCATGCTGATTAGGAGTGATCATGTTATCACAATATAGACTTGAAGTACTCATTAAATTCGAAATACTATCATCATGACCAGAACATTGAAAATTAAAATGACCCACTTCATAGCAAAGTTCACAAATAAAAGGATGGAGGTCACAAACTTTTTCACCAAGATCTTTTAGAGCCTTGTACCACATTCTAGTTTTTTCATTCCTATGATGGATACAATATTCATCTTCGATTTGATTAATTCCACAAGGTCTATGCATTCCACAAAAATTAACATGCTTATAAGAAATAGTATTTTCAGAAGTTTGGGCATGTTTATTGCAATCATTAACAACAATTTCATTTTCCATGCAAGTGTCTTTGAAAGGTTCATGATACACGTCCCAATTTTCTTTAGGAACATTAATATGAGAAGCAAAGGTTCTACAACAATCAACAATAATTTGAGAATCAAGACCATAATTATCACTAAGCTTTTGAAAACCAGCAGTTTCAATGAAAGACTTAATGCATTCATATTCATAGTTTATACCTGATTCTTTACCTTTGTCATTCTCCCAATCTTCAGTATTGCTTTGAATTCTTTCAAGAAGATCCCATCTAGCTTCAACCTTCTTACTTGTGAAAGAACCCTGTGAACATGCATCTACATAATCCTTATAATGACTTGAAAGCCTTGCATAAAAATTAGTAACAATTATTTCCTCAGAAAGCTCATGGTTAGGACATTTGAGTATTAATGTTTTTAGTCTTCCCCAAGCTTGAGCAATGCTTTCTCCATCATGAGGGTAAAAATTATAAATGCGATTCCTATCTAGATGCACTTCATGAAGAGGATAAAATTTAGAGTAAAAGAGAGATTCAAGCTGTTTCCAATTCGATGGTTGTTCATCCAGCAGCCTATACCATTCCTTTGCTTTGTCCTTAAGTGACAATGGAAATAGTTTTCTCCTAACATTTTCTCTTGATAAACCTGCAATCTCAAATAACTCACAAAGTTCTGTTTTTGGTTTCAGAAATCCTAGTAAGAAATTTCGGAATGGACGAAATCAACGCCACATCTGATCATCATAAGCTTCCAACAACCAGAGGTGGGCCACAGGGGCCCCAGGAGGGTGGCCGGCGCGGCCCAAGGGGGGGGCGCCCACCTATCATCTGGGCATCCCGTGGCCCCTCCGACTCCGACTCTCCACCTATATAATCATCCCTGACCTAAAAACCTCGGGCAGTTCGACGAAAACAGAGAAAACCATCCAGAGCCGCCGCCATCGCGAAACTCCAATTCGGGGACAGAAGTCTGTTCCGGCACCTGCGGACGGGGAATTGCCCCGGAGCCATCTCCACCGCCGTCTCCACCGCCATCTTCACCGCCATCGCTGCCTCCATGATGAGGAGGGAGTAATTCACCCCCGGGGCTGAGGGCTCTGCTGTAGCTATGTGGTTCATCTCTCTCTCTTTGTGATCAAGTTGAATATCATCTATGTGCTACTCTAGTGATGTTATTAAAGTAGTGTATTCCTCCTGCACGGTGTAATGTGGACAGTGTGTGCATCGTGTAGTACTTGGTTTATGCTATGATTGTGATCTCTTGTAGATTATGAAGTTAATTATTACTATGATGGTATTGATGCGATCTATTCCTCCTTTCATAGTGTGATGGTAGAAGTGTGCATGCTATGTTAGTACTTGGTTTGGTTGTGTTGATCTATCTTGCACTCTAAGGTTATTTAAATATGAACATTGAATATTGTGGAGCTTGTTAACTCCGGCATTGAGGGTTCGTGTAATCCTACACAATGGTGTTCATCATCCAACAAGAGGGTGTAGAGTAGTCCTATTATGTGATCATTGTTGAGAGTGTCCACTAGTGAAAGCAGGATCCCTGGGCCTTGCTTCCAAGCATTGAATCTCCGTTTGTTTACTGTTTTGTTGAATGTTTACTCGCTGCCATATTTTATTCAGATTGCTATTATCACTCATACTCATCCATATTACTTGTATCTCACTATCTCTTCGCCGAACTAGTGCACCTATACATCGACAAGTGTATTTGGTGTGTTGGGGACACAAGAGACTTCTTGCTTTGTGGTTGCAGGGTTGCTTGAGAGGGATATCTTTGACCTCTTCCTCCCTGAGATCGATAAACCTTGGGTGATCCACTTAGGGAAACTTGCTGCTGTTCTACAAACCTCTGCTCTTGGAGGCCCAACACTGTCTACAAGAATAGAAGCTCCGTAGACATCAAGCACTTTTGGCGCCGTTGCCGGGGAGGAAAGGTAAAAGGCACTCATACTCCGGTTCTAGGTAACAGTACTTTTCTGGTGCCATTGTGTTTGTGCTCGAAGCTATTTCCTTTAGATCCTGCAATTGCAACTTTTTGTTTCTTGTTTACACTAGTTAGGCATAATGGAATACAACTATGAGCTTTTTGATTTATTTCCTAAGTTAGGACATGAATTGTGTGATGCGAAAATTAAAGAACCTATGGAGCCTCAATTGCATGCTAGTAGCAATGTTATTAGTATGAACGCAATCACTACTAATGCTATGAATAAGTCTAAGCTTGGGGAAGCTAGTTTATATAAAAATAATCTTTTTTGCTCTTCAGCTTTTGAAGAAATATTTTGCTCTGATAATGCTTTATCTCCCATATGCGATAACTCTAATGATGCTTCTGATATTTTAAATCCACCTACTGCAAGTACTTCTTTCAAGATACCCATGAAAATTATTGAACGTGTTATGGATAACCGCTATGAAGGGGATGGAACTGTCCATCCTGAAGATCATTTACTGTTTTTGCATGAATTATGCGGGTTATTCAAGTGTGCAGGTATCTCTATGGATGAAGTGAGGAAGAAGCTATTCTCTGTTTCGCTGTCTGGTAAAGCGGCGCATTGGTATAAATTGTTGGAGAATAGTCATTCTCTTGGTTGGGAGGAAATTGCATCTCTCTTTTATTCTAAATTTTATCCTCCTCATGAAGTGCATATTGATAGGAATTATATTTATAACTTTTATCCTCGTGATGGAGAGAGTATTTCTCAAGCGTGGGGGAGATTGAAATCACTAATGCTCAAATGCCCCATTCATGAGCTCCCCCGTAATGTTATTGTTAACAATTTTTATGCGAGGCTTTCAGGACAACACAAGGACTATCTGGATGCCTGTTCGGAGGGATCTTTCACAAGCAAGGAGGTTGAAGCTAGGTGGGATCTTCTTGATCGGATTGAGGAGAACGCTGAAGGATGGGAGAACAATGAAGGTAAAGAGTCAGGTATAAATTATGATTATGAATGCATTGAAGCTTTTATGGATACCGATAAATTTCGAAATATGAGTGCTACTTATGGTCTTGACTCTCAAGTTGCTGCAAATCTTTATAAAGCCTTTGCTTCTCATTTTGAATTGCCTAAGAAGAATTTTGATAAGTATCATGAACCTTTTAAAGAGGCTTGCATGAAGAATGAAATTGTTGTTAATTATTGCAATAAGCATGCTCAAACTCCTAAGAATGCTATTTCCTATAAGCATGTTAATTTTTGTGGAATGCATAGACCTTGTGGAATTAATCAAGTCAAAGATGAATATTGCATCCATCATATTAATGAAAAAACTAGAAAGTGGCTTAGGGCTCTAGATGATCTTGGTAAAAAAGTTTGTGCCCTCTATCCTTTTATTTGTGAAGTTTGCCATGAAGTGGGTCATTTTAATTTTCAATGCTCCTCCAATAATAATTTGAACCCAATGAGTGCTGCAAATTTGTATTGTGATGATGAAATTACTCCTAATCAGCATGATGAACTTACTTTATTTTTGGGGTGTGAAGAACTGTCGAGAAAAATCTCTTTGTTACATATGAGTGATCTTGATATTGATGATGTCCTGCATGGGTGTTTTTCTTATTGCATTGATAATAGCCATACAAATACTTACATACAAAATATTTTAGAAGATGACACCTTGCCAAAATATGATAGGACCGCTGTGTGTTTTCAACTAATTAATGAAAAGGAGGGATCCTCCCAAGTTTCTTCTATTGTTTCTGAAAGTAAATCAGGTTATGCGGACAAGCCACCCTTCAAGCCTCTTCCTCCTAAAGAAGGGAACGAGGAGAAGGAAGAGAAGAAGAAGAAGAAGAAAAAGAAAAAGAAGAAGACGAAGAAGGAGAATAAAAAGAAAGAGGTAACGGCATATCCCCGCGTGAATGAGATAACGCTAGGTAACCGTAAGTATGTTGCTCCTAATGATTATTATGATAATGAATCTGAATACGATGATCTTCCTATGCTCTCTACATACATTAGTGATCATGATTTGAATGAGCACACTACTTTTGATATTGCAAATCTCTGGGAAACTAATTCTGAAAATGATGATGATAATAATTGCCATAGTGTCAGTGCTATCCATGCTTCCTCCCATAATGATATAGAAAGCTCTAAGCTTGGGGAAGAGGTGTTTGAAAATCCTTTTGCTACTGATCATTATGTGTTTGATACATCTCCTTCTAATAACAATGATGGTATGGTCATAGATAAACCGACTGTGAAAGATAACTATTCTATTTCTTATGATGACACTGTGCCTCCGATCTTTGATGATTATTATAAAGAATGCTATGATATAGGTTATAACTATCCTTATGAAACTTGTCATAGTCATGATTGGATTACCAAAAACAATTCTTTTAATATGCAACTTGTTTACCATGTTCAAATTCTTGATAATAATCTTGCTCCAATTACTATTAATGAGAATAACTCTTCTTATGCCAAAATTAATGATACCTCTATGCATATGAACCATGATAAGAATGTTTTAAGTGATGGGTATATTGTGGATTTCATCAATGATGCTACTGAAAGTTATTATGAGAGAGGGAAACATGGTTATATGCATCTTAATAATATTAAGTTTCCCCTCTTTATGTTGAGAATCTTGAAGTTACTCGTGTTTTATCCTCGTATGCTTGTCACTTTGTTCTTCATGAATTCATTTGTGTATAATAGTCCTTTGCATAGGAAATGGGTTAAACTTAAATATGTTTAGAATTTGCCTCTTAATGCTCTCTTTTTGCTTCAAATACTATTTCCTGTGAGTGCATCGTTGAAACTGCTGAGCCCATCTTAATGGCTATAAAGAAAGAACTCCTTGGGAGATAACCCATGTGTTATTTTGCTACAGTAATTTGTTTTATATTTGTGTCTTGAAAGTTGTTTACTACTGTAGCAACCTCTCCTTATCTTAGTTTTGTGTTTTGTTGTGTCAAGTAAAGTCTTTGATAGCAAGGTTGATACTAGATTTGGATTACTGCGCAGAAACAGATTTCTATCTGTCATGAATCTGGGCAAAATTCTCTGTAGGTAACTCAGAAAATTATGCCAATTTACGTGAGTGATCCTCAGATATGTACGCAACTTTCATTCAATTTGAGCATTTTCATTTGAGCAAGTCTGTTGCCTCAATAAAATTCGTCTTTACGGACTGTTCTGTTTTGACAGATTCTTCCTTTTATTTCGCATTGCTTCTTTTGCTATGTGGGATGGATTTCTTTGTTCCATTGACTTCCAGTAGCTTTGAGCAATGTCCAGAAGTGTTAAGAATGATTGTGTCACCTCTGAACATGTGAATTTTTGATTATGCACTAATCCTCTAATGAGTTGTTTTGAGTTTGGTGTGAAGGAAGTTTTCAAGGGTCAAGAGAGGAGGATGATACAATGTGATCAAGAAGAGTGAAAAGTCTAAGCTTGGGGATGCCCGGTGGTTCATCCCTGCATATTTCAAGAAGACTCAAGCATCTAAGCTTGGGGATGCCCAAGGCATCCCCTTCTTCATCGACAAATTATCAGTTCCTTCTCTTGAAACTATATTTTTATTCGGTCACATCTTATGTACTTTACTTGGAGCGTCTGTATGTTTTTGTTTTAGTTTTTGTTTGAATAAATGCTTGTGTGGGAGAGAGACACGCTCCGCTGGTTCGTATGAACACATGTGTTCTTAGCTTTTAATGTTCATGGCGAAGGTTGAAACTGCTTCGTTAATTGTTATATGGTTGGAAACGGAAAATGCTGCATGTAGTAATTGGTGTGATGTCTTGAATAACTTGATACTTGGCAATTGTTGTGCTCTTGTTTAAGCTCTTGCATCATATACTTTGCACCTATTAGTGAAGAAATACATAGAGCTTGTTAAAATTTGGTTTGCATGAGTGGTTTCTCTAGAGTCTAGATATTTTCTAGTGAGGTGTTTGAACAACAAGGAAGACGATGTATAGTCTTATAATGCTTGTAATATGTCTTTTATGTAAGTTTTGATGTACTAGTTTATGCTTGTGTTTGCTTCAAACAACCTTGCTAGCCTAAGCCTTGTATCGAGAGGGAATACTTCTCATGCATCCAAAATACTTGAGCCAACCACTATGCCATTTGTGTCCACCATACCTACCTACTACATGGTATTTCTCCGCCATTCCAAAGTAAATTGCTTGAGTGCTACCTTTAAATTTCTATCCTTCACCTTTGCAATATATAGCTCATGGGACAAATAGCCTAAAAACTATTGTGTATTGAATATGTACTTATGCACTTTATCTCTTATTAAGTTGCTTGTTGTGCGATAACCATGTTCCTGGGGACGCCATCAACTACTCTTTGTTGAATATCATGTGAGTTGCTATGCATGTCCGTCTTGTCTGAAGTAAGGGAGATTTACCACCTATAATGGTTAGAGCGTGCATATTGTTAGAGAAGAACATTGGGCCGCTAACTAAAGCCATGAATCATGGTGGAAGTTTCAATTTTGGACATATATCCTCAATCTCATATGAGAACATTAATTGTTGCTACATGCTTATGCATAAAAGAGGAGTCCATTATCTGTTGTCTATGTTGTCCCGGTATGGATGTCTAAGTTGAGAATAATCAAAGCGAGAAATCCAATGCGAGCTTTCTCCTTAGACCTTTGTACAGGCGGCATAGAGGTACCCCTTTGTGACACTTGGTTAAAACATGTGCATTGCGATAATCCCGGTAATCCAAGCTAATTAGGACAAGGTGCGGGCACTATTAGTATACTATGCATGAGGCTTGCAACTTGTAGGATATAATTTACATGATACATATGCTTTATTACTACCGTTGACAAAATTGTTTCTTGCTTTCAAAACCAAAGCTCTAGCACAAATATAGCAATCAATGCTTCCCTCTGCGAAGGGCCTTTTCTTTTACTTTTATGTTGAGTCAGTTTACCCATTTCTCTCTATCTTAGAAGCAAACACTTGTGTTAACTGTGCATTGATTCTTATATACTTGCTTATTGCACTTGTTATATTGCTTTGCATTTGCAACTATCCATAAGATATACATGTTACAAGTTGAAAGCAACCGCTGAAACTTAATCTTCCATTGTGTTGCTTCAATGTCTCTACTATGAATTTATTGCTTTATGAGTTAACCCTTATGCAAGACTTATTGATACTTGTCTTGAAAGTACTATTCATGAAAAGTCTTTGCTATATGATTCAATTGTTTACTCATTGTATTTACATTGTTTCGAATCGCTGCATTCATCTCATATGCTTTACAGTAGTATGATTACGATTATGTTGGTAGCATGTCATTTCAGAAATTATCTTTTATCATTTACCTACTCGAGGACGAGTAGGAACTAAGCTTGGGGATGCTGATACGTCTCCAACGTATCTATAATTTCTGATGTTCCATGCTTGTTTTATGACAATACCGACATGTTTTGTTCACACTTTATGTCATTATTATGCGTTTTCCGGAACTAACCTATTGTGGATGCCGAGGGCCAGTTCCTGTTTTCTGCTATTTTTGGTTTCAGAAATCCTAGTAAGGAAATATTCTCGGAATCGGACGAAATCAACGCCCAGCATCTTAGAAATACACGAAGCTTCCAGAACACCGGGAAGGACCGGAGGTGGGCCACGGGGGCCCCGGGAGGTGGCCGGCGCGGCCCAGGGGGCGCCTATCATCTGGGCATCCGTGGCCCCTCCGACTCCGACTCTCCGCCTATATAATCGTCCCTGACCTAAAAACCTCGGCAGTTCGACGAAAACAGAGAAAACCATCGAGCCGCCATCCGAAACTCCAATTCGGGGGACAGAAGTCTCTGTTCCGGCACCCTGCCGGGACGGGGAATTGCCCCGGAGCCATCTCCACTGCCGTCTCCACCGCCATCTTCACCGCCATCGCTGCCTCCATGATGAGGAGGGAGTAATTCACCCCGGGGAGGGCTCCGCTGTAGCTATGTGGTTCATCTCTCTCTCTTTGTGATCAAGTTGAATATCATCTATGTGCTACTCTAGTGATGTTATTAAAGTAGTGTATTCCTCATGCATGGTGTAATGTGGACAGTGTGTGCATCGTGTAGTACTTGGTTTATGCTATGATTGTGATCTCTTGTAGATTATGAAGTTAATTATTACTATGATGGTATTGATGCGATCTATTCCTCCTTTCATAGTGTGATGGTAGAAGTGTGCATGCTATGTTAGTACTTGGTTTGGTTGTGTTGATCTATCTTGCACTCTAAGGTTATTTAAATATGAACATTGAATATTGTGGAGCTTGTTAACTCCGGCATTGAGGGTTCGTGTAATCCTACACAATGGTGTTCATCATCCAACAAGAGGGTGTAGAGTAGTCCTATTATGTGATCATTGTTGAGAGTGTCCACTAGTGAAAGCAGGATCCCTGGGCCTTGCTTCCAAGCACCTCCGTTTGTTTACTGTTTTGTTGAATGTTTACTCGCTGCCATATTTTATTCAGATTGCTATTATCACTCATACTCATCCATATTACTTGTATCTCACTATCTCTTCGCCGAACTAGTGCACCTATACATCTGACAAGTGTATTTGGTGTGTTGGGGACACAAGAGACTTCTTGCTTTGTGGTTGCGGGGTTGCTTGAGAGGGATATCTTTGACCTCTTCCTCCCCGAGATCGATAAACCTTGGGTGATCCACTTAAGGGAAACATGCTGCTGTTCTACAAACCTCTGCTCTTGGAGGCCCAACACTGTCTACAAGAATAGAAGCTCCCGTAGACATCATTCATCCAGCAGCCTATACCATTCCTTTGCTTTGTCCTTAAGTGACAATGGAAATAGTTTCCTCATAACATTTTCTCTTGATAAACCTGCAATCTCAAATAACTCACAAAGTTCTGTAAGTTTAGACAAGTGAACACTTGGATGGACTGATCCATCCCCTACATACTGATCATTCATAACCCTTTCAACAATTTTCATAGGTATTTTAAAAGGAATACTTTCAACAGGTGGATTTGGAATATCACAAGCATCATTCGAATTACCACATATTGGAGACAAAGCATTATCAAGGCAAAATACTTCATCCAAAGCTGAGGAGCAAAAAAGATTATTTTTATATAAACTAGCTTCCCCAAGCTTGGGTTTTTCCATAGCATTAAAAATAATGGTGTCAAAAAATTATACTAATAACATTACTACCACTATTATGCAGACAAACTTCCATAGGTTTTTTAATTTTCTCTTCAAAAGCATCATGTCCTAATTCAATATAAATTTCATAAAGATCTCTAATTTTTTTGTTGTTTTCCATTAAGCCTAACTAGTGAAATAAAAACAAGAAACAAAAAGATATAATTGTAGAATCTAAAGGAAATAGCTTTGAGCACTCACACACCGGCAACAGTGCTAGGAAATAGCTTAGTAGTCGGAGGATGTGAATACCTTTTACCTTACATCCCCGGCAACGGTGCCAGAAAATAGCTTGATGTCTACACACGCTTCTATTCCTGTAGACAGTGTTGGGCCTCCAAGAGCAGAGGTTGTAGAACAGCAGCAAGTTTCCCTTAAGTGAATCACCCAAGGTTTATCGAACTCGGGAGGTAGAGGTCAAAGATATCCCTCTCAAGCAACCCTGCAATTAAGATACAAGAAGTCTCTTGTGTCCCCAACACACCTAATACACTTGTCAGATGTATAGGTGCACTAGTTCGGTGAAGAGATAGTGAAATAAAACTAATATGGATGATTATAAGTAGTAATTGCAATCTGAAATAAAAATGACAGCAAGCGAAAATGTAGCAGAACTTGTTGGAAACGGTGTTTCAATGCTTAGAAACAAGGCCTAGGGATCATATTTTCACTAGTGGACACTCTCAACAATGATCACATAATTGAATAAATAAATGCTACTCTCAAACACTCTCTTGTTGGATAACAAACACCATTCATTGTGTAGGGCTGCAAAAGCACACCTCAAGCCGGAGTAAACAAGCTCCACAACGTCATAAAAGAATCACACACGACACTACTAGGGAAAAGCCTATAGGTGGAGGCAAGTGGTGCCGGCGCACCACCATAGGCATGCGCCGGTGGAACTTGTTGCCGGCGCACCAAATAAGCGCCGCGCCGGCGATGGATGCCACGCTGGCGCTATTTGGCACCTC
Source organism: Lolium multiflorum (assembly GCA_030979885.1). Classification (NCBI taxonomy): domain Eukaryota; kingdom Viridiplantae; phylum Streptophyta; class Magnoliopsida; order Poales; family Poaceae; genus Lolium; species Lolium multiflorum. The sequence goes on from CM061747.1 coordinate 89,014,833, forward strand.
GCGATTCGGGCCAGGCCCAAGAGCATTGCCGGCGCACCAGCCCAGGGGTGCGCCGGCGGAAAACCCTATTGCCGGCGCGCCCATGGGCTGGTGCGCCGGCAATGCTTCGTGGGCTGGAGCAGATATAGCCGGATGGGCTATACACTGCCGGCGCACCCAGGTCCTGGTGCGCCGGCAGTAACCTGGGACTTATTACAGCCACCAACCAGCACTCACAAGCCACTACACTCACTCCTCATCCACACAACCCGACCCTTCTCCCAACCCACCTAATTTTTGCCCATTTCTACCCCAACTTTAGCCAATTTGACCAAACAAAATCATATTTTTTGAGCAAATCTTCCCTTCCTACATGCATCTCCCACATCCCTATGTAGATCTAGATCTATCTATCGCGCATTGACCGCTCAATCTAGATCTAGTTCTAGATCTAGAAAGTCGGCTTCCATACGCCATTGTCGCGGCGCGTCGTCTCGATCTCATCGACGAATATATCAAACAAATAGGTGATTAATGAACAAATTGAGGAATGAAATCGACGTATGTTGGACATTTGAAGCAAAGCTCTCGTGTGTGGCATATATATATATATGTTGTGTTTGTGCTTGTGTGTGTTGGCGTTGAAAATGAGTTGCCAATGTTGCGCCGAAATGTTGATTCTTTAAGTTTCCGTTTCGGCACATTTCTGGCGCTCCTATGTCCTACCGTGTAGGAAGGTCATGCCGAAATTTTCCGTGAAAACTACCGACGGATGGATGGTTCTAATCAATTATATAATCTTACCGTGCAGGCGATAATGGTTATCGAGATGAGTGAAAGCGTCGTGATGAGATATCTGAAACACGCGATCATCGACATGTATGAAAATAACCGCACGGAGGTATTGTGTCCGTGCCGAAGATGCAAACGAGTGAAATGGTTTGACCCCTATTCAGGCAAATTGCAGGGGCACCTGCTCACTAATGGTTTCATGCATGGACACACTCAATGGATGAGTGATGATGGCGCGGAGGTCAATGGGGCGACGGCAGCAGGTGGTAATGGCCGGCAAGAAGGAGGGCATCATGATATTGATGACGATGAAGAGTTTGTCGCACAGGACGATAACCTTGACGACGACAATAACCTTGACGACGACAGTAACCTTGACGATGACGAAGAGGTGCCGCTAGCTTCAGTCATGCGGGACCCTCATCTTCAAGATCTGCTTCTCGAAAAGACGAAAGGCGCCAAGCGGAAATCAAAGCTTGAGCAACTGGAGATAGACTCGAATACTCCGTTGTACGACTCAGGTCGCGGGTTGGGGGAGTCCCGCTTGAGAGTAGCGCTCGATGTGCTGCAGATGAAGGCGAAACACGGATGGACGGACACAAGCGTCGATGACATTCTGGAATACGTGAAAGATCTCCTTCCTGCCCGGAACACGTGTCCTGGTAGTCTAGCTGAGGCCAAGAGAATCGTGTGCCCTCTCGACTTACCCCATGAAAAGTATCACGCCTGCATCAACGACTGTATCATGTATCGCAAGGAGCACATGGACAAGACCAAATGTCCTGTGTGTGACGCTGAACGGTACAAGAAAGGGAAGAAGAAAGCTCCTCGGAAAGTTGTGTGGTACTTCCCGCTCGCCCCCGGCTTCAACGGTTCTACGCGGACCGCAAGGAAGCAAAGCTCATGCGCTGGCACGCTGAAAGAAAGGAGGCAGTGTTGAATGATGAAGAGCGGATTGAGCACCCAGTGCTGACGCACCCTTCGGATGCAAGCCAGTGGAAAGCATTAGACAATGAATTCGGAAGTTTTGGGGCAGATCCCAGAAACATCAGGTTGGGTGCGAGCACGGACGGATTCAATCCGTTCGGAAACCAGAGCAGCACACATAGCACATGGCCCGTGTTTGTATGGATCTACAACCTCCCGCCCTGGCTGTGCATGAAGAGGAAGTACATACAGATGAGTATGCTAATTCAAGGGCCGACACAGCCAGGAAACGATATCAACATGTATCTCGAATTATTAAAGGAGGAGCTTGAAACGTTGTGGGTGGAGGAAGGGGTAGATACATGGGACGCCGTCGCGGAAGAATATTTCCCTTTGAGAGCTGCGTTGATCACGACGGTGCAGGACTACCTCGGATACGGTTATATTTCGTGTCAGGTGTGCCATGGACACAAGGCATGTGTCAGGTGCATGGAAGAGACGATGTTTTTGCAGCTTGGTAAGGATCCCGGCTCTTCGAAAACAGTTTACATGGGGCATCGAAGGTGGCTACACAAGACTGACCCATGGAGAAAGCGTGGAGATCTGTTCGATGGTACAAATGAACCCCGAGGACCTCCACGTAAGAAGAGCGGCGAAGAGATCGATACATTACTGAAAGGTTGGAAGGAGTGCCCTACGCCGGGAAAGATTCGTCAAAAGCCTGGAGAGAAGAAGAAGAAAAAGGAAACGACGCCGCTCATTGGTGTATGGAAAAGGAGGTCCGTGTTTTGGGACTTGCCGTACTGGAAAATTCTCGATACACCTCACTACCTTGATGTCATGCATATTACAAAGAACGTGTGCGAGAGCTTGCTTGGCACTCTTCTCAACATGCCGGACCGGACCAAAGATGGGCCGAAAGCAAGACACGACCTGAAAGTTTTGGGCATCAGGGAAGAGCTTCAGATCCCGGCGGCCCAAGAGGGACAGTCGGAGGAGGAGGCGGACGGCGGTCAGAAGCGCAAAAGGATTAAGCAGCCAGACTATTACTGTCCCCCCTCCTGCTTCACTTTTAGTCCGGCTGAGGTCGATCAATTTTTCAATTGCCTTCTAGGAGTCAAAGTGCCCTTCGGTTACTCCGGGATAATAAGCAGATACATGGACCCCAAGAAACGAAACTTCAGCGGCATGAAGTCTCATGACTGTCACGTGATGATGACGCAGATTCTTCCGGTTGCAATCCGAGGTATAATGGATGACCATGTCCGTGCAACGCTGACTGGGCTCTGTAACTTCTTCGACGTCATAACTCGGAAGTCGATAAGCGTGAAGAAACTCGCAAGGCTCCAGGAAGAGATCATGGTGATCCTATGTGAGCTTGAGATGTACTTCCCGCCTGCATTCTTTGATGTGATGGTCCATCTGTTGGTCCATATCATGGATGATATCATCAGTCTAGGGACGGCATTCTTACACAACATGATGCCGTTTGAAAGAATGAATGGGGTCATTAAAGGATACGTTCGTAACAGGTCACATCCAGATGGAAGCATCGTCCAGGGCTGGCTCACCAAAGAGTGCATCTCTTTCTGCATGAATTATCTAGACATCGAGGACCCTGTTGGTTTGCCTCAAAACAAGCACCTCCGCATGTTCGAGGGAGTAGGCCACAAAAATGGAAGGAAGGAACTGCACGTGCACATGTCTGGTCGGACTTCCGACTTTGACAGGGCCAACTTAGTAGCGCTACAACACATTGACTTGATCGATCCTTGGTTGAAAGAGCACAAAACCATGATAGAGAACAGTGGCAAGCCGATGATGATGGAAGCAGAAATATACAGAGAGCACAACTCCTCTTTCACGCGCTGGTTCAAAGACCACATTGATGCTAATCCCCCACCAATGGATTCTGACAAGGATAAACTAGTATTGGCCTTGTCACATGGCCCCGCGCCCAACATCATGACTTACCAAGCATACGATATCAACGGGTACACATTCTACACGGAAGAAAAAGACAAGAACAGTGTTTACCAGAACTCAGGGGTAACGATGGATTCCTGGACGGGTGACGTAAAGACTAGATACTACGGAAGAATCGAGGAAATCTGGGAGCTTAGCTACGCTGGGGAGAAAGTGCCGATGTTCCGTATCAGATGGGCTAAGAGCGTCACAAAAGAAGACCGGTATTTCACCACCATGTTTCTACCCGAAGCCAACAAATCAAAGTCCACGAACGCCACCGCGCAGAATGAGCCATGGGTACTGGCAGAACACGTGCACCAATGCTTCTTCATAACCGACCCATCCAGGCCTAGCCGTGTTATCGTGAGGAGAGGCAAGAGGACCATCGTCGGAATGGATGGAGTCGCCAACGAGGAAGACTTCGAAGGACAAGTCGGAGACCCAATGATGGAAGAATCCGAGGACGAAGACACAACATACACCACAAGAAGAAGCAGGACCACGCTACCGAGGTCAGGTCGACCCTTCAAAAGAAGAAGTCACGACACGGGGCTAAATTATTCAACGACGAGCAAGAAAAGCAAGAAGAAAGTGAAACACTCTTCTCAATCGATGATGTAAAACTTTATTTGCAATCTATAACTCATATTTTGTGTAATTCATAACTACTCATATGGTCATGGCCAATATTTTATGTATGACTAATTAATATTGTGTTGGTCAATATTTTGTGTGTATGTAACTCACATATCTTTTTGTTTTTGCATAATAACACTCATGCATATTTGCTTTGTTTTACTATAACACAAATATAATAGTCATGTATGTATAACTCACATATCTAAATAAAAAAACATAAAATAAAAAAAGAAAAAATAAATAAAAAATAACCAGGGCCTAGCTATCTGTGAATTGGGTTAAGTCGCAGCTATAGCAGACTAGTATTATTGCCGGCGCACCAGGGTATTGGTTCGCCGGGGACAACCTTGTCCCCGGCGAACCAATACCCTGGTGCACCGGCAATAAGACTAGTCATATGACTTAGTCATTTCGGCCGAAACCCCCATCTCTTCCCCAAACCATCTCTCACAACCCTAGCTAACAGCACCGCCGCCGTCGTGTCACCGCCGCACCTGAGACGCCGAGAGGAGGAGAGCCACCGAGAGGAGGAGGAGCAGGCGTCGGCCACCGTCACCTCAGAGAGGAGGATCGAGCAGGCGCCGGCCACCGTCGCCGCGGAGGAGGAGGGCGTCGCACACGCGCCGGCCACCGTCACCGCGGAGGAGGAGGAGGAGGGCGTCGCACACGCGCCGGCCATCGTCGCCACCGTCGGTAAGAATCGCCCCTCTCCCTTCCCCTCATCCTTCCCCGATGCCGCCAGGACCTCCGGCCTCCACCTTCCCCTCCCATCCCCCTCTTCATTCCCCTGTCCCTCCCCCAAATTAGCTATATTGTACCAATGGTTTCTCTCGGAATGAAAATTTCAATAGCTAATCCAGGATCATTGGTTGTATGAGTATGAACATACAGTCTGGTCACTATATCTTGCATTGTCACGAATCCAAAGTGAATTTCTAACTGTCAAGCTGTGTAACTTATAACTGTCATACTCTTGGACAATTGATTGATCAGTTTTTAGGTAACTTATAAATCTCCATATCCCCATAAACTAAGGTAGATTTAAGCTACCTTTGATGTCACCTTTAAGAAGAAAAAAAATCTGTTATGAAAAATCAGGCTTTAACCACAAATTTGTACATTGAATTGCTTGCAGTAAGAAAAATTGAAAATGAAAATCAAATGAAATGATGCTCAGATGCTTGCAAATGCTTGCATTTTGAAAATAAAATGGGGCATTTACCTACTGCTAAATTGGTTTTGCTATTGAACTTGATGCTCAGATGCTTGCAGATGGGGCATTTACCTAATGCAAATTTTAAAAAATGTTGTAGCTACTGGTTTAGTGTAGGTTTCATTCTCTGGTTCATTTAAAAAATGATGAAATGAGCACTTTAGTGTTTAATTCATTCTCTGGTTCATTTAAAACAAAATGAAAATGATGTACATGGTTCTCTGGAAATGAATTGGGGTTTTTTATTATAGTGGAAATGAAATGGAAATGCTACTGGTTCATTTAAAATAGTTCTCTGGTTTAGGATTTAAAATGCAGCAGGTCTAGTTGCTTGTTTAGGACAAATGATAAAAATTGGTTCTCATTTAGGTTTTGCTCTTGAAATGAACCTGTGAAAAAAGCTCATGCTCATGCTCATGTTACTGTCACATTTCAAAACCATGCCAAAGTTAAATAACCTGTATACATGTGTATTAAATGATTTAGGATTTAAATTGGTGCTATGCTAGTTGCTATTTGCTTTAAATGATGAAATGCAGTAGCAAATGCTTTACATGTTACTCCTACTGGTCATGCTACTGCTACTGCTGTTGTTGCTGAAATGTGTATTTTGTTTGGTTCAAAATGCTCATGCATGCTCACTGGTTGTAAATAAATTTGGCAAATGAAAATGCACTAAGCAGTTTGATGTAGCACTGCTTATTAGTAGGTTTAGTTGATAAAGTGGTTCTTCATTTAAATGCCTACTGCCAAGAATTGGTTGATATATAAAATTCACTATGTTCATTCTCTGGTTTTAAATGGAGGTTGTCAAGTGTTATTTTTATGCTGATGTAAAATGCCACTGTAATGTATATGCTGAAATGCTACTGTAATTTATATGGTGATGGTTATGGTGATGGCATGGTTATGGAGATGGTTATGGTTATGGTTGAGCTCCGGTGAAAATGTATATGTTTGCATTTCTGTTACAGGGATTGAGTTGCTATTGAGTGCCGGAATGTCGATTCATTTCCGTTCCGGCAATTCTAGCACTCGGCATGACCAATTTTTAGCAAAGGTCATGCCGAATTTTTCCGTGAATTCTAACTCTTTTTCATCTTCTATTAGTGCAAGCCACCATGGCGTCTCAAGAACAGTTAGAGGAGCACTACAATAGGCACTTCTTTAGGACGGAGGAGGATGCCGAGGCCGCTGGTGTTGGCGGCGACGAGGACCATGAGATGGAGGATGCCGCTGGGGGTAGTGCCGACGAGCCAAGCGGCAACGAGGCAAGCGGCGCCGCCGGGGGTAGTACCTACGAGCCTAGCGGCGATGAGGCAACCGGCGCCGCCGGGGGTGGCGGCGAGACAAGCGGCGACGATCCTAGCGGCGCCGCCGGGAGTACTGCCACCGGGACAAGTGGTTCCAAGAGGCCGCGGAAGGCAAGGCGCCAAAACACGGTCGCCACCGGCAGAGACACAATCAAAGAGGTGGACCCCGCCAGTGGTTTGCCGGTGGAGCCTAAGGATGTTGCCAAGGGGTACGGCAACCAACTGGCATGTATCCTCCGAGAGGTCATCAATCTCAACGAGACGGATCTCCGAGCTGAGAACAAAGCGCATTTGCGAGCCCAGCTCATTGCGAGGTTGCACTCACGATACAAGTTCCTAGGCGACTACGCCTCCACTCATGAAACCAAGAACATTGTGAACTCACAAGCCCTCCTGAAGTTCACCAAACACCTCAGCAGCTATAAGTACATGGTGCGGAAGATGATTGCTGATGGCAAAGGTTTCGAAGAGTGTTGGGCCTCCAAGAGCAGAGGTTTGTAGAACAGCAGCAAGTTTTCCCTTAAGTGGATCACCCAAGGTTTATCGAACTCGGGGAGGAAGAGGTCAAAGATATCCCTCTCATGCAACCCTGCAGCCACAAAGCAAGAAGTCTCTTGTGTCCCCAACACACCCAATACACTTGTCAGATGTATAGGTGCACTAGTTCGGCGAAGAGATAGTGAAATACAGGTGGTATGAATATATGAGCAGCAGTAACGGCGCCAGAAAATACTTGATGCTACAACTGGCGTGTGGTTGATGGTGGTAATATTGCAGGCAGTACAGATGCAGTAAAACAGTAAACAAGCGATGATTGCAGTATTTAGGAAACAAGGCCTAGGGATCATACTTTCACTAGTGGATACTCTCAACATTGATCACATAACAGAATAAATAAATGCTATACTCTACACTCTCTTGTTGGATGATGAACACCACTAATTGTGTAGGATTACACGAACCCTCAATGCCGGAGTTAACAAGCTCCACAATATTCGATATTCATATTTAAATAACCTTAGAGTGCATGATAGATCATTGCAATTACACCAAGTACTAACATAGCATGCACACTGTCACCATCACACTATGAAGGAGGCATAGATCACATCAATACTATCATAGCAATAATTAACTTCATAATCTACAAGAGATTACAATCATAACCTACGCCAAGTACTACACAATGCACACTGTCACCATTACACCGTGCAGGAGGAATAGACTTTAATAACATCACTAGAGTAGCACATAGATTAATAGTGATACAAAGCACATTGCAATCATAAAGGGATATAAATAAGCACTTCACTATGCTATTCATAACAGAATAAGTATTCTGTGAAATATAGCCTAAGAGACCCACACGGTGCACACACTGTCACCTTTACACACGTGGGACAAGGAGTCTCCGGAGATCACATAAGTAAAATTCACTTGACTAGCATAACGACATCTAGATTACAAGCATCATCATATGGATCTCAATCATGTAAGGCAGCTCATGAGATCATTGTATGAAGTACATAGGGAGAGAGATGAACCACATAGCTACCGGTACAGCCCTTAGCCTCGATGGAGAACTACTCCCTCCTCATGGGTGACAGCAGCGCCGATGAAGATGGCGGTGGTGTCGATGGAGGAGCCTTCCGGGCACTTCCCCGTCCGGCGGCGTGCCGGAACAGAGACTCCTGTCCCCCAGATCTTGGCTTCGCGATGGCGGCGGCTCTGGAAGGTTTCTCGTACCGTGGCTTTTCCGTATCGAAGATTTAGGTCAGGGACCTTTATATAGGCGAAGAGGCGGAGTCGGAGGGCTGACGAGGCGACGACACAATAGGGGGCGCGGCCCACCCCCTGGCCGCGCCGGCCTATCGTCTGGGGCCCACAGGGCTCTGGGCGTTGATTTCGTCCAATTCCGAGAATATTTCCTTACTAGGATTTCTGAAACCAAAAATAGCAGAAAACAAGAACTGGCACTTCGGCATCTCGTTAATAGGTTAGTTCCGGAAAACGCATAAAATCATCATAAAGTGTGAACAAAACATGTAGGTATTGTGCATGGAACATCAGAAATTATAGATACGTTGGAGACATATCAGCATCCCCAAGCTTAGTTCCTACTCGTCCTCGAGTAGGTAAACGATAAAAGAATAATTTCTGAAGTGACATGCTACCAACATAATCTTGATCATACTATTGTAAAGCATATGAGATGAATGCAGCGATTCAAGACAATGGTAAAGATAATGAGTAAACAACTGAATCATATAGCAAAGACTTTTCATGAATAGTACTTTCAAGACAAGCATCAATAAGTCTTGCATAAGAGTTAACTCATAAAGCAATAAATTCATAGTAAATGCATTGAAGCAACACAAAGGAAGATTAAGTTTCAGCGGTTGCTTTCAACTTTCAACATGCATATCTCATGGATAATTGTCAACATAAAGTAATATAACAAGTGCAGTATGAAAGTATGTAAGAATCAATGCACAGTTAACACAAGTGTTTGCTTCTAAGACAGAAAGAAATGGGTAAACTGACTCAACATGAAAGTAAAAGAAAGGCCCTTCGAAGAGGGAAGCATCGATTGCTATGTTTGTGCTAGAGCTTTCATTTTGAAAACATAAAGAGAGCATAAAAGTAAAGTTTTGAGAGGTGTTTGTTGTTGTCAACGAATGGTAATGGGCACTCTAACCCCCTTGCCAGACAGACCTTCACTAGTAGGAAAAGCCTCATCAGTGGCGCACGAAAATTTGATTCTGTGGCGCATGGAGGGTGCGCCACAGAAACATCGCCACAAAAATAAGCTTTCTGTGGCGCATCTGGCCGTGCGCCACAGAATTAAGGTTTTTGTGGCGCACTTGGGCCGGTGCGCCACAGAAATAAGTAGTTCTGTGGCGCATGTGATATAGCTGCGCCACAGAAATAGGTGCGCCACAGAATTATTTTTTGGTGCGCCACAGAACTATCTACAGGTATACTCGATTTTGTGCTCCCTGGTGTATTATACAGGTTTTATACTGGTTTTATACACAGTATACAGGTTATATACTGATATAATATAGACAGATATAATATGGACATATATAATCATCACATCATCATCACATTACTTAGAGCCCGATCGAGTTATACATATAGCTCCATACAACTCATAATCCATGCAAATTAAGAAAGTTCTCATCATCTCTAGATACAAACGAAGTGACACCGGCCGCCGCCTACACTAGGATGAAATAGAGTACCGCCGCGACGATGGTGAGCAAGAGCGAGAGCACAAGGAAGGTCTTCATCTTGCTCTTGTTCGCTTGGTGCGCCCTCCACTTGGCAACCGCCTCGTGTCTAGTCGGGTACCCTTTGTAGCAGTTGCCGCTGAACTTGTGCACCTGTTTCTTGCACTCCTCCCACTCCTCGTACACTCCTGGAACCCGCCCCTCGAACACGACGTAGTACGTCATCTCTATGGACACAAGGCATATTAGTATATAACGCAATGGAAAGAGTTAGAGGGTTCACATGCATACATATTCACAAGAATTAAAGCAAGGAAATAATAATAAACCTAAAAGAAATATAGCATCGGTATCACATAAGTAATATGGTTCAACGATAACGACTACAATAGAAATTGAAGTCCAACAACGACGACCACCGTTTCGAGCAAATTAAGCAAGTTTAGTTTACAACACGGTACAAATTGTCTATCGATTCAAAGTAATGCTAGGCACACCGGCCTCGGTCAACGAGACGTCTTCTTGAGCGGCTCCGGGAACGGCTTGTACAAGTCCTTCGTCGTCCACGTCCTTCCATCACCCTGCCTATGTAGGCGTTCTTCGATATCCCTCTTAGGCAACGCTCTGGCTGCGTGTAAGAGCCCCGATCCGTTGGATACATCTTGTAAGATAATTTCCGAGAGCTTTACTTGGATGCGATGGAAGTCTTCTCTAAGATCATCATCACTGATTTCCCCCGACATTTTAATGGGGTCTCGCTTACTAGGTGGCAGAGACATCATCTCTGCATCCTCGACAAACCCTTTAAGGTGATGGAGGACATAGAAGGCCTCCTTAATGCTGCCAGCTGGCTGCTTGATACAAGGGAAGTTGATCACGTGCTTGAACCCGATCTTTTTAGTGTCCGGCCTGATATATTGCCCATTCTTGTCGAAGGTGCCTCCACTTTTGGAGTAGCCAAGGATAGCCTCATCGAGAACACCCCTTATTCTCGTGTAGTCTTTCTTCGTCGTCGTACTCGACGAGTCGAAATACTGGGCTAGTGACCACTTTGGATCTAGGATGATGAGTGTGCAGTATTTGTCCCTGCTCAACACATGCAATTGAAATGGAATGTTGGAAATGATCGGCAATGGAAGAAATATATAAGAAAGCATAAGTTACGACGGCCGTGAGCGGATGTGTACTTACTCGGGAAAGACAGGCAGAAGAATGGTGTTGCTCTCTTTGTGCATGAGCATGAAGTTCTGGAGGTACCGCACCGCCTTGGTCCGTGTCCTTGAGCCGTCCTGGAGCTGGCTATCGCGCATGTAGTAGGGATCCGCTACCGCGATGTGGCGGGGTCTCTCTCTGTTGATCTTCATCTGAAGATTGATCGCGTATAGGCGGACCAAGTTATAGTCGAGCCGTTTCGAGTGAAATAGATTGAAGACGTCCTCGAACGCTATGAAGAAGATATCCGCGGGGTCTTCATTGACGAAGTTCTGGTCGGACGGCACCTTGACCGAGAACACCGGGTAATTTGGATCCTTTTCTTTAAGAAGGACGCTCTCTTGATAATGAATAGAGTGCTGCAAAGGGAGCATTTGTCCACTTGCGAGGTGTTCCATGTCCGGAGGCAGTATAGGTTTACCAGCTTCATGACACCGGGGCAAGCCATCCGGGGTAGGTGGTACCATGTCGTCGGCCCGGATCCTCTTAGGAGCAGGCTGGCTCGAAGATGCGCCCTTCTTGGCTCCTCTCTTCCTTCCCTTCTTCACCTGACCTACTGGGGGTGCTTGTGGTGCTGATGGTGGTGCTTCGGGTGCTGGTGGTGCTTCTGAGGTTGCTGGGGTTGATTTGGGTGGCTCCCCGATGATCGTCTTACGCAGCGTGTTAGGGCTGAAAACGGTAGCAGGCTTGACTTGAGCTGGATTGCCAGCCTCCGGAGGAGTGTCTTGAGAAAGACCCGTGAAGACCAGGCGCTGCTTCGTGACTGTAGGGGGACGAGTAAGTTGATCGCCGTGTGTGCGGAAGGCTTGTTCATCCATAGGAGGCATGTACATATCTTGGCTGCAGGCGCCAGTGTTGATGTAGGCATCGATGTCATCATCATCATCTACATCGTTGCCATCAAGTGGCGCCATGTCCTGGACCTTAGGTGGTGGCGGTTGCGATGCCGCCGCTTGGCGTACCGTGTGTCTAGTAGACGGTCGTTGCGGTAGCGCTCCCAACAACTGTTTGTGGCGTCTGGTGGTGACGGCGATCGTCGGTTCCTTCCGGGTGGCGGCGGCGACCGCCGGTTCCTTCAGGGTAGTGGGGGCGGCGACCGCCGTTTCCTTAAGGGTGTCGTCGGCGCTGGCGATCTTGGGCCGGATGATAGGGGAGGTGGCGCCGGTGCTTTTCTTACCACTCGGAAGACCCCCCCCAGACGAATCTGGTTCTTCGGCCATGTCATAAGCCATGAGGTGCAATCCCCAAGGGGCAAAACGTCGCCTTCGTCTGTGCCCGGAGGTTGAAAGGGGGGATGGCGTAGCGGTACTCCGGCACTACCATTACCAACTTGACCTTCGCCACGTCTTTCGCCAATGTAGTGCCGTGCATAACGCGGGAAGCCATGACATAGCCGCTAGCAACTTCCACCAACTTGCCGCCGGGCTCCACCGTTTGCAGAAGTATGCATTGTTCATCCTGAGTCAGGGGCGCCATGTTGGGCATCGTGAGATGGCAGTCACGAAAGGCATATATAGTTAAAGAAGATGACGCGAAGGAGTAACTAATGAGTTTACCTCCTTGATGGCGTCGATCTCGGCTACTGTCGATACAAGGGCGGCGGTTGGGGGCGTCGATGCGACCAGTTGGAGCTGCGGCGGCGGTTGGAGCTGCGGCGGCGTCTGGTGGAGCCCCGACGCCGGCGTCGGGTGGAGCGGCACCGTCGGCGACACGTGGAAGCTTGAGTTGCTGCCGCTAATGCTGGGCACATGTATCGGCCCCACTTGACCTCCCGCATTCCAAGCAGCTAACCCCTCCATCAACCCAGGGGGATGATCTGCCGGATCTTCTCGTCCAATAACTTGTTCATCATCTCCGTGTTCTCCAGAGGCTTTTCGGCCACCAGCTTCTCTAGTGACTCCACCTTCTTCTTCAGCTCCTGAACCTCGGATTTATCCTTTGCCGATGACCTCCTCTCCAGCTTTCTCGTCTTGGCATCCGATCCGTAGTACTCGGATAGCTTCATACTTGTGCCAAAGCCGGACACACGGCCACCCGACGTCGGTGGCTTGTCTAGCTCCCTCTCCTTGTATTTGTTCATCGCCCTGTTGAAAGGCGTGTCCCACGGTTCCGTCGACCCCTGGGACGACGGGCCAGCCTTCGTCAACTCTTCATCCTTCAGACAAAGGAACTTAAGGTTAGCCCATTTGGCTTCATTGCCTAATAAGATGAGCGAAATAATATAGAACTATCCTTACCAGGTACTTCTCGAAATCCTTCACGTCTTCGTGATCCGTAATAAATTCCCCCGTCTTCCAGTCTAAGTAGTAGCGGGACCGGACAAAGTTCCTAGCCTGTTCATCCTGGATTTTGTGCCAGGGGTTTTCTTTCCCCAGACGTACCATCTCGGCATCCTCCTTGTCCCAAGTGGGCTGTTTTCCTCGGTAACCGCCGCTTCCGCAATGGTGGGTCCCTAAGTTCAAATCCCGCATTTTCTTCCCCCAGGCGGTCCATTTTTTAACATCGTCACTCTCTAAGTAAGACTTGAATGCATTAAAGTCTTCTAAGGAGAGCGACGGGTCTTTGCTACTTATCCTCTCCCAGCTTTCACCGGCGTCGATCTTTTTCTTCAGCCGGTTCTTCCAGCTGCTCAAGGCGGTGCTCATCTTCGTGAGAGCTAAAGAGTCCACCTTCTTATTGAACGGCTCCGGGAACGTGTATCGTTGGTGAAGCTTCTGGAGGAGGGATTGGACGATAGCCTCGTTCTCCTTGCTTCTGAGGTCATGAGTTAGGATCGGCACGGTTTCACGGACGATGCACCCTAGTTGCATGCCGTACCCTTTGGCAACCCACGAAGGCTCCATCGGTAGGCCACTTTCGGAGACTACCGTGACAACATCGGTGACGTTGGCGAGCACTTGCGGCCTCCGATCCCTCCTTGGCCTCCTCGCCGTCCTCTTCTTCTTACCCTCCTGAGGGTTGCCGCCGCTATCACCTTCCGTGCGGTTGGCCGCGTTCTCTTCACCGGTCGTCTCTTCACCGGTCTGGGCGGCGTCGTCCCAGGTATCGTCATCGTCGCCGGTGTCGGCGGCGGCCCCCCGGCCCTCTCCCTCGGAGGCGGTGTCCCGGCCCTCTTCCTCATCGTCGGGCGACTCGGCGGCGGCCTTCCGGGGCTGCTCGTAGCCCTCCCAGAAGTCCTTGTTGGCCTCTCTCGCTTCTTCGTTCTGGCTCCTGGGCTTAGAAGTGTTGCCCGACATGTTTATTTTTGCACTTCATTAAAAAGAGGCAACAAGTTAGTACAAAAGTCAACCAAAAAATTCGGCATGACCTTTGCTATTTTTTCTACGTAGGAGTGCCCATTTCTCAACCGAAACGGAAGTTAATCAACGCTTCGGGAGAAATGGGCAACTCAATGAAATCCCTGCAAAACCTGGAGCCCACATTCATCACCATATTCACAGATTCTAACCATGTTCATCATCATACAAAATTGTATCCAAATACTACTACATCAAAACCTGGAGCTACAACTACATCAAAACCTGGAGCATCAAAAACCTGAAGCATCAAAACCTAGAGCATCTACAACAAAACCTGGAGCATCAAAAACCTGAAGCATCAAACCCTGGAGCTACAACTACATCAAAATCTGAAGCATCAAAACCTGAAGCATACAACTACATCAAAACCTGGAGCATCAAAACCTGGAGCATTACACTTATACTTACAGTAGCACTAACCACTTATACTTACAGTAGCACTAACCAAAGTAGCATCATTAGCTTGAACCAAGAATTGCTAACAAATCCTAGCTAGCAGTAGCTAGCAATAAAGAACATCAACATATAAAATTCCAGAGATAATTAAATAGCAGAAGCTTGAGCATCATATGGAAATGCTAGTGACTTACAGTAGCATTTCATGTACTAGTAGCATTATTATCTTGAAACCCCAAGCAGTAATTCAAAATCAACAAATCCTAGGCAGTAGCATTTCATTTTATTAACCCAAGCATTTTCATTTTCTAAACCTAAATTTTCTACTGCCAACAAATCCTAGCATCAATTCAAAATCAACTAGGCAGTAGCATTTCATTTTATTAAAAAACCTACTGCATTGTATTGAAAAACCTACTGCATTGTTCATTTTATTGAACCATTAGCTCTACTGCAAGCAATGAATTTAAAAAAACAGCAAGCAATGAATTAAAAAAATAGCAAGAACTTTATTAGCTCTAGTGCAAGCAATGAATTAAAAAAACAGCAACCAATGAATTAAAAAAATAGCAAGAACTTTATTAGCTCTAGTGCAAGCAATGAATTAAAAAAACAGCAACCAATGAATTAAAAAAATAGCAAGCAATAAATTAAATAGCATTTGACTGCATCATTTGCATTTACATTTAAACCAGTAGCATCATTTGCATGAACAAGAGAACCTAAATCAATTTCTAGCTTGTACATTTCATCATTTCATCATAGCATCATAGCATCATTTCATCATTTCCATTTAAACCAGTAGCATCATTAGCTTTCACCAAGAATTGCTAACAAATCCTAGCATCAATTCAAAATCAACTAGGCAGTAGCATTTCATTTTATTAAAAAACCTACTGCATTGTATTGAAAAACCTACTGCATTGTTCATTTTATTGAACCATTAGCTCTACTGCAAGCAATGAATTTAAAAAAACAGCAAGCAATGAATTAAAAAAATAGCAAGAACTTTATTAGCTCTAGTGCAAGCAATGAATTAAAAAAACAGCAACCAATGAATTAAAAAAATAGCAAGAACTTTATTAGCTCTAGTGCAAGCAATGAATTAAAAAAAACAGCAACCAATGAATTAAAAAAATAGCAAGCAATAAATTAAATAGCATTTGACTGCATCATTTGCATTTACATTTAAACCAGTAGCATCATTTGCATGAACAAGAGAACCTAAATCAATTTCTAGCTTGTACATTTCATCATTTCATCATAGCATCATAGCATCATTTCATCATTTCCATTTAAACCAGTAGCATCATTAGCTTTCACCAAGAATTGCTAACAAATCCTAGCAGTAGCATTGGAGTCATTATTCTATTTCATGAATGCTTGTTCAATGGAGATGTAGTGTCTGGCCTACATACTACACTACAGCATGCCACCAAAGTAGATATAGGTCATTTGTTTCTACATCTAGCTATGGAGCCCCTGAATTTCATCACATAGAAAGAATATAATGCCATAACCAAGAAATTAGCTACTGTTAGGATCATGGCAATTCTTTGATGGCTTGGATGGCTTGGATCATGGCAATGCAAACAACAAGAACATGAGACAATACAAAATCTGACCAATGTTGCCCTTCTTCTCCGAAATTCGGGCACAAGACAGTGGGGAGGGGGACAAGGGAGTGGGGAGGGGGAGAGGGACTCTCACCGAACGGCGGCGGTGGCAGGGCGCGGTGGTGATGGCGTTGTACGTCCTCCTCCTCTGCGGCGGCGGCTCGGGCTGCGCGTCCTCCTCCTCGATCTGCGGTGGCGGCTCGGGCTTGGGCGTCCTGCTCGGCGGTGGCGTGGCGGTCCTCCTCCTCCTCCTCCTCTGCGGCGGCGGCTCGGGCTCGCGCGTCCTCCTCCTCGATCTGCGGTGGCGGCTCGGGCTTGGGCGTCCTGCTCGGCGGTGGCGTGGCCGTCCTCCTCCTCCTCCTCCTCGGCGGCAGCAGCGCTAGGTGGCGGCGCTTGGCGGTGGTGGTGGTTGCAGTGGCGCTAGGGTTGTCGGGGAAGAAACTGCTGTTGTGAGTGGGGAAGAAAGGGTCGATCGAGTTATTTCACCAAGTGTCTAAATTCTGTGGCGCACCCCTCCATGTGCGCCACAGAATTAAGCATTCTGTGGCGCATCAACTATGACATGCGCCACAGAATTCCTTAATTCTGTGGCGCACCTAAAGGGGCGTGCGCCACAGAATTTAGACACTTAGCAAAACAAAATGGTTTACTGCTGTGTACTGACAGTTACTTAGCACTAGCCCAGTGGTTAAGGTCAATGTTAGCCCATTAGTAGCCAGGTTCGAACCCTGGCTGCCACACAATTTTTCTTCCTTTTTTCATATTTTAGTTACATTTCAATAAATAACACAACATTATTTAGTAATTAGTAGAGTATTATAAATTAATTGTCTCATACAAACATGTACGTTCTTGTTTCTCTCACACACACATGGATGTACTTGTCTAACACACACTCACACACATGTGATAGACCAAAAAAAGATCTTCTTCGTCCCGGCTCCGAGCTCTAGCTAGCGTCTCTTCGCAATCTTCTTGCCCTTTCGGTTGTTGGCGGTTGAATACTTTATGCCGGCCACCTTGAGATTTCTTCGCGTGAACGGACAACCTTTAGAGGGTAGGGAGGTCTTCCTTCTTACTTTACTAGTAGTAGGCATGTCGAAGTGCCTGTCGAATTCCTCCTCAATCTTCGGGTCACCGTTCTTGTCCAAGTCTTCCTCGTTGGCGTCTCCTTGCATTCCTATGATGCTCCTCTTGCCCCTCCTGACGACAACACGGCTAGGCCTCGACGGATCGGTGATGAAGAAGCATTGGTCAACTTGGCTACCGAGTACCCATGGCTCATTTTTCGCGGATGCGTTCTTCGATTTTGCATCGGGTATAACCATGGTTGTGAAATATCGGCCTTCTTTTTCGACCTTCTTGGCCCATCTCACACGAAACATTGGCACCGTCTCTCCACAGTAATTGAGCTCCCATATCTCCTCGATCCTTCCAAAAAATCTTTCATTGACATTAGTCTCGTCATCGGCGTATGACAGCATAGTTACTCCTGAGTTTTGATTTTCACTATTTCTGTCCTTTTCCTCGGTGTAGAATCTGTAACCGTTGATGTCGTACCCCTGATAGGTCCTTACGTTATGCGCGGGTCCCTGTGATAAGGTGTATATGAGTTTTTCATCTTCGGTAGAAGGCGTATTTCTCTGTGCTTCAAGCAGTTGAGTTTGCTTGAACCAACGCGTGAAGCTGGAGTTGTGCTTTTTGGTTACGTCTCCCATCTTCCTCGGCCGGCCCATATCGATGTAATTCTGCTCGACCATGCTTTTGTGCTCTTGCACGAAAGGTTCGATCAGTTTTAAGTGTTGTAGCGCGACCCGGTGAGCCCTGTCAAAGTCGTCGCGTCGATTTTCAATGCCGACATGGACTGAGCGGTAGCCCTCGCGGTGACCGACTCCAGCGAGCCTCCCGAGGTGTGTCCTGGGGGGTAGACCAACATGATCCTCGTCGTCCTCGGTGCTTAGATAATTCTGGCAGAAGGAGATGCACTCGTAGGTTAGAAACCCCTTGGCCATGCTTGCGTCTGGACGGGCCCTATTGCGAACGTATCCTTTCATGACACCGTTCTGCCTTTCGAAAGGCATCATGTTGTGGAGGAACGTTGGGCCGAGCTGCTTGATGTCTTCAACGACATGGAGAAGGAGATGGACGCATATATCACAGAATGCAGGCGGGAAGTAAATCTCGAGCTCACATAGTATCACCACGATCTCATCCTGTAGCATCTTGAGCTGCCTCACGCCGATCGACTTCCTGGTGATAACGTCAAAAAAGTTGCATAGGCCAAACAGCGTATCACGGACGTGCTCGTCCATTATGCCTCGGATCGCAATGGGAAGTATCTGCGTCATTAGCACGTGGCAATCGTGAGACTTCATCCCGGTGAACCTCTTCTTCGCTACGTCCAGATATCTGCTTATATTCCCCGAGTAACCGTGAGGAACTTTCACTCCTAGGAGGCACCTGAAAAACTGCTCGAGCTCCTCCGGACTCGTTGTGAAGCAGGCAGCGGGAAGCTGCACCGCGTTCTTCTTAGCCCTTTTACGGAGACGTTGAGTCCCTTCCGTCTGATCATCATCATCATCATCATCATCGTCAGTATCGGGGGCTTGAAGATCTTTCCTGATGCCAAAATGTTTAAGATCGTATCTTGCTTTCGGTCCATCCTTGGACTTTTCTGAGTTGCAAAGAGTGCCAAGCAGACTCTCGGTAACGTTCTTCGTAATGTGCATGACATCGAGGCTGTGGGGCGTGTGGAGGACCTTCCAGTACTCCAAGTCGTGGAAAACAGACCTCGCTTTCCATACACCGAGCAGCGGCTCTGGCTTCGGTCGCTTCTTTCCCGGCGCTGGGCACTCCTTCCAATTTTTCAGAAGATCATCGATTTCTGCGCCGCTCCTCGGGCGTGGGGGTCCATCGGGCTCATCTTTACCATTGAACAGATCACCGCGTTTTCTCCACGGGTGATCCAAGCGAAGCCACCTTCGAGCACCTGGGTAGACGGTTTTCGAGGACCCGGGATCCCTTGGTAGTTGTAGATGCGGGGTATCGTCCATGCACTTCACACAGCCGTTGAATCCGTGGCCCACCTGGGCAGATACATATGCGTAACCAGGATAGTCCGTGACCGTCGTGATCAACGCGGCTCTCATATCGAAATAAGTTCTAGTGTAGGCGTCCCACGTACGGGGTGGCGTCTTCCACAACGTGTCTAACTCCTCTTTCAGCAGCCCGAGATACAAATGCATGTCGACACCTGGTTGTTTCGGCCCCTGAATGAGAATACTCAGGTGTATGTACCTTTGCTTGGTGCACAGCCACGGGGGTAGGTTGTAAGGCCATACAAACACAGGCCAGGTGCTATGCGTGCTACTCTGGTTGCCGAACGGATTGAGTCCATCGGTGCTCATACCCAGCCTGATGTTCCTTGCGTCGCCCCCGAACCTAGGGAAGGCGATGTCCAATGCTTGCCACTGTCCAGCGTCTGAAGGGTGTGTCAGCATATAGCCCATCTCCGGATCTTCTTCGGGCTTCTGCCTTTCCGCGTGCCATTGCATGAGCTTTGCTTCCTTAGGGTCCACGAAATACCGCTGCAGACGGGGAGTGATAGGAAAGTACCATACCACCTTTCGAGGTACCTTCTTGTTCCCAACCTTGTACCGTCCGTGGCCACACACCGGACATGTGGTTCTGTCCTTGTACTCGCACCTATAAATCACACAATCATTAATGCAGGCGTGGTATTTTTCGTGCGGTAGGTCAAGGGGACACACGACTTTCTTGGCCTCCTCGGTACTACTTGGCAATGTGTTCCCCTCCGGGAGACGATCGTGCCAGAATTTTAAGTTCTTGCTGAAGCTGGAATCGGTCCACTTGTTCTGCGTCTTCATCTGCAGGTAATCAAGCGTTACATGCAAGCGCGTATCCTGCGGACGACACCCAGGAAAGATCGGAGTCATCCCGTCTTTCTCCATTTGCGACAGCTTGGCTCTCTCTCTAGCTGCAACTCTATCGTTGCTCGTCTCCTGGAGGAGAAGATCTTGAACATGAGAGTCCCGCAAGGCCGAAATTAGCGGGGTCGCGCCGGAATCTTCTTCTTCATCATGATGATGTTCTCCGCCGGCATCTTCTTCTTCATGATGATCTTCTCCGCCGACTTCTTCTTCATGATGATAGTCCCCGTCGGCATGATGATAGTCTTCTTCATGATGATAGTCATCTCGCTCGACATGGTCTTCATGCGCACCATTTGATGGGGCCGGCCGCGCCTGGTTGTCTTGCATGAAACCGCGCCTCAGCAGGTGCTCCTCCAGTTGTCCGGAATCAGGGTTGATCCAGCGCTCGAGTTTGCATGATCGACACGGACATCTTATCTGGCGCCTATTGTTCCGAATCATGTCCTCCTTCGCGTCTATCTTGTATCTAGAGATTCGAGCGGAACTCATCGAGAGGACCATGCTTGCCTGCAAATGGTATACATAGAACAGGAAATTAGAACCGCACCAAATGCACACACATGCATGGGCCGTACCTCTCCTCAAGGTATTACATGGAGCGGAAAAATTCGGCATGACCTCTCCTCAAAGTAGGACATATGGGTAGTGCAAAACTTGCCGAAACGGAAATGAATCAACATTTCGGCAAACATCCATGCACCACACCGGCACACACAAGCGCTTCACCTGCAACAAGCATCCATACACACGACGGCCACACAAGATCTACAAGCATATGCATGTCTCCTCCAAGCATATGTATGTCTCCTCCAACTACTCACCTTCTAGATTCGATACCGAGACGAGACCGCGATCGATGAGTTCGAGAGGAGGAGAGAGTATGGAGAGCCTTCTCCTCAACTCCAATTAAGTATCAACCAAAGTAAGTGCAATAAATACCCAAGCAAGTGAAAAGTAGAGTCAAAATGGTATGAGAGAGAAGGGGGGACGAGCTAGATGGAGGAAGAAGAATGACTTGTGTAGTGTGGTAGGTGGGAGGTTGGCTCACTTTTGTATATCTGGTTCGCTAATTCTGTGGCGCACCTGAACAAATGCGCCACAGAATACCTTATTTCTGTGGCGCACGAGCCAAGCTGCGCCACAGAATAGCTTATTTTTGTGGCGCACTGTGGCCGTGCGCCACGAGAATATCTTATTTTTGTGGCGCACTGTGGTACGTGCGCCATAGAAATAGTAAAACCAATGATTGGGGGTGTCAGCTGGTGGGGCCCACCAAGTTTTTGTGGCGCACGGTTCTTTGGTGCGCCACAAAATTAAGCTATTTTTGTGGCGCACCTTGCCTGGTGCGCCACAAAAAAAGTTTCTGTGGCGCATTTTTCGTGGTGCGCCACAGAACTAAGCTCCGCCTATAAGGGTTTTCCTACTAGTGCTTCAAAGAGCGGCTCCCATGAAACATTTTTATTTTTGGGTGGCACTCCTTCCAACCTTTACTTTCACCAACCATGGCTAACCGAATCCTCGGGTGCCTGCCAACAATCTCATACCATGAAGGAGTACCTTTTTATTTTAGTTTTATTTAGATGACACTCCTCCCCACCGTTGCTTTCTCAAGCCATGGCTAACCGAATCCTCGGGTGCCGTCCAACAATCACATACCATGGAGGAGTGTCTATTTTTTTTTGTAAAATTATTAAAGTTAATTAGTTTGGGACTGGGAATCCCATTGCCAGCTCTTTTTGCAAAATTATTGGATAAGCGGATGAAGCCACTAGTCCATTTGTTGTTGCCTAATCGACGGTGCCTCGGAGGAGGGATCCTCACGAGGGGGAGAAGAAGTAGGGGCCATAGGGCAGAGTGCACACGGGATGGTGGTACGCGATTTTCGGAACACCTGCACGATGATAGGGCCTACTGCTGCTTGCTGGAATTATCGGGCGCTTCGCGATGTTACAATGAGCTGAGGTTATTCCTCTAGGGTTCCCAGGATCCGGCTTATAAAGGCGCACGAATCTAGGTTTACATGGAGAGTTCTACCCGGATACAGGTTGCCTAACTACGATACAATGTCTTGCCGTGCACGTCAAGGATCCACCTTCCCATCTATGTCGTACCGGATCCGGGTTCCTTAATGGGCCTCCGTGGATCCGGGTTCCTCCTCGGTCGGTCGGATCCGGCTCCTCTGCTCCTGGGCCGGACTTCTTCCGTCAGGATCAACAGCAACTGCGCCGCCCGATGGGCCACATGCCACATCACCATCTGTGGGCCACCCGGGCTTGCCGGATCTAGGCACTGTCGATGGTACACCCATGAAGTTGTTATCACCAGAATTTGACCGAGTCAGAGGTGGGCCGCGATCAAGATGGGCTTGAAGAATATACATGGAAGAATATACGTGAATCGGCCTTATATGCAAAGTTTGGGCTAGTTTGCCCGTGTATCTGTAATATAGTAGGATACGTGTCGGTTAGTTAGAGTTTGGCTCGTGCACGGTTGGGATTGTTCCCACGGTAGAAAGTCTACGGACTATAAATATGTATCTAGGGTTTATGAAATAAGCAACAATCACGTTCACCACAAACCAATCTAGGCGCATCGCCAACTCCCTTGTCTCGAGGGTTTCTTCCGGGTAAGCATCATGCTGCCTAGATCGCATCTTGGATCTAGGCAGTAAGTTTATTCGTTATCCATGCGTTGCTCGTGAAGCCTTTTTGATGGCGAGCAACGTAGTTATCTTAGATGTGTTAGGGTTAGCATTGTTCATCGTATCATATGCTATCGTCGTGCAACCCTTAGACATCTAGCTGCCTTACACCTATCTTAGGTGTAGGGGCGGCACCCCGCTTGATCATTATTTAGTAGATCCGATCCGTTATGGTTGCTCCTTGTTCTTCAAGGATTAGTTTAATATCTGCATAGTTAGGCCTTACGAAGGGTTGAAGGATCCAGCGCGTAGGGTGTAGTTTGCTAGCCCTAGACAGGATGTTCCGGGGATCAACTTCGTGTTGGTTTTTAGGCCTTGTCTAGGATCGGCTTACGATCACCATGCGTGGCCGCAAGGCTCAATCACGAGTAGGATGTTCCGATTATGCGGTGAAAACCCTAGATCGTCGTAGATCGTTTTAGCTTTATTCATCAAGCAGGACCACCATATATTCGTACACCTCGTGCGAATCATGGGTGGATCGGCTCTTTGAGCCGATTCACAGGGATAACCTGAGAGCCGATCGAGGCTCGTATTTAATGTTTACGTGTATGCCATGCAGGAAACTAAGCGAGGCATCTCCATCACCTTCGACTAGGTATAGGTCAGGTCGCACGCCCTTGCACCAGCATCGGACGTGCGTGCCGGAGTCTTTGCGGGCCGTCGCTCGGAGGGACCAGGGCCAGCCGCAGCCCTAAGTTATTCCCGGCTCTCCTGTGTTGCCCGTCGCTGCTCGCCGGTGGGTTTCTGACCGCAACACATTCTGGCACGCCCGGTGGGACGGTCTTCGACATCAACCGCATCGCCATCTACATCTGAGATGGCAGACGGCACTCCATCACGTACGAGATTTGACCGAGGAGCTCAAGAAGAAGTATGACGAGGTCAAAGCAATCCTCGAAGCCGACCTCATCGGCTCTTTTCACAGAACCCGCTCACATGGCATCAGGTGGAAAGGGTTCTCACCTGAAGGCGCGCTCGATGGAGTGGACCTGTCTGCCCCATCAGAAGAACGCACCAGTCCCTGCGTCAGAGATTAACTACATGGTGGCTCACTCGCTGCACCGATTCGGAGAGCCTGGTGAACGCTTTGGAGCGTGTCGCTCTTCGCGTGATCCAGGAAATCATGAGCACCAGTACTCTCCGTCGGACCAGCTCTCGGGACATACCAAGGAGAGATGCCACTCCAGTCCTCCCACCGCTGCCATTCGCGTTGGCAGCACCCAGAAGTGCGGTTCACCGGCATACGTCATCTACAAGATCGGTGGTGACCCTAGTGACTACCAGTTCTTGCATGAGGCGCCTAAGGAGATCCCTCACGGGTACACGTGCACATACGTGCTGCATGAACGGGCACTCACAACCAGTGCACAACAGCAGGGACTTGGAACAACGAGGAACTTGAACGGATCTTGAGAAGCGAGACGTGGCTAGCTAAATATGCCACTCCGACAAACCTCCAGAGCTCAGCTCCTGCAGTTGGCTCGAGCTGGAAAAGCAAGCATGGTGGCTAAGTATGCCACTCCGCGAATCTTCGAGTTCACCGCACCAACACCGCAGATCAGATCGGTACAATCTGAGAGACCAGTTCGGCATGGTGCCGAAAAGGAGGACAATCGGCTATTCCAAGCCGTACCCCAACGAGTACGAGTTGATCCCGCTACCACCCAAATATCGGCTCCCTGATTTCTCCAAATTTAATGGATCAGATGGTTCCAGCTCCATCGAGCATGTGAGCCGATATTTGGCACAGCTAGGAACGGTCTCAGCATCGGATCCACTACGTGTGAGGTTCTTCGCACAGTCCCTCACAGGATCGGCTTTCGGGTGGTACACTTCGTTGCCACCAGACTCGATCCGGACTTGGAAGCAGTTGGAAGAGCAGTTCCACATGCAGTATCACTCGAGGCTTCCGAGTCTGGCCTTGCCGATCTAGCACAAGTACGTTAGAAGCGTGGAGAAACTGTGGCAGAATACGTCCAGCGCTTCAGAAATCTTAGGAACCGATGTTATTCGGCTCGTGTGACTGAAAAAGAAGCAGTCGAGTTGGCAGTGGTGGGCCTTGCATCACCAATCAAGGATATGGCCTCCCAAGCAGACTACCCTTCACTAGCGCACATGGTTCAGAAACTGACGTTATATGAACAGCGCCACCCGGACTTGTACCAGGACAAATTCAAGCGTGCGGTAGTCTTGGTTGAAGCAGATGAAGATGAAGGGTCCGCGGGAGATCAAGAGGTAGCAGTGGCTGAATGGACTCGGGGGCAACCCCCATATCCTGCAAATGGGTTAAGCCACTAGGTCCGCCCAGAGGGTTTGATTTCGACGTAACTAAAACTGAGCAAATTTTTGACCTCTTACTTAAGGAGAAGCAGTTGAAGTTACCCGAAGGCCTCAAAATCCCCACGGTACAGGAGCTGAACGGAAAGCCATACTGCAAATGGCATAACTCGTTCTCCCATACCACCAACGACTGCAGGGTGTGGCGTCAGCAGATCCAAATGGCGATAGAACAAGGACGTCTAATTTTCAACCAGTACGCCATGAAAGTCGACACTCACCCCTTCCCCGCCGTTAACATGGTGGAGTGCACTTACCCTGGAGGGTGCCAGCCAGGATTCTCGTTCAACATCAACATGGTAGGACCTGGACACCACTCGGTAAGACGGAGACGAGGGCAGCTGCTCTCGTAGCAAGGACATAGAGGAAGCCGTTCCACGCGATCGGCTCCGTCACGATGGCAAGCGCTACATCACAGAGGGAGAAGTAAAAAACATCAGCGACCTCTCTCCGATCACCTCCTCAACAAGTATGTGAGTCAATATGACCAACGCCGACGACCCAACGATGATGATGAAAGAGATCGTGGCTAGGGACGCCAGGAGACATCGTCGGCATGATCGCGATGAGGAGGAGTACGAGCGCCGTGCCAAGGAAAAGTCAAGGGAGCAAGACGACGAGGATAGGCCTTGTCCCTTCTTCAGACACTGCTGGGATTCAGGAATGAGCCGATTGCCTACAATCGGCAATTGTCCAGAATGTAAACAGAAGAAGAAGGATGCAGCTAACGTGTCCGTGGTCCAACGTCTAGGACCTCTCCCGCCTCGGAACAAGCACGCTGAGTCCCCTCGGGTGGAAGATCTCGAGGATTTGGAAGACGAGGATGAAGAAGAAGAAGACAGGTACCACCGGCCAAGGTGGTGCCCTGATGGACTCAGCCGTTCCCAAAAGCGTAGGGTTCAGACTGCGTGGCTTGGAGGAAGCCGAAAGGTTATACCTACACACGCTAAGGAAGGCGCGGCCTGATCTGGCCGCGAAAATTCAACGAACCCTGGATGAAGAGGGTCGACCACAAAAAATGGAGTGGCGCCCCAAGCAAAGGAAAGCCGATGATGAAACATCGGCTGGCACAAACATGGTGTTCATTCTTCCAACGGAGTTTAGTGCTCTAGGATTAGACGAAGCACCTGTGGCACAACTTGACTGCGGCCCACGGCCAGTTATCTTTGAGAAGCCACGAGAAAGAAGCTACAGACATCTGAAGGCCCTGTACTTGAGAGGTTATATCGATGGGAGGCCTGTCAACAAGATGCTGGTGGACACCGGAGCGGCAGTCAACATTATGCCATACTCCATGCTACGTCGGTTGGGACGCTCTAGCTCGGATCTGATCAAGACCAACGTGACATTGAGCGATTTCAACGGCCAAGCGTCTGACGCACAAGATGTTCTGAACGTGGATCTGACCGTAGGAAGGAAAACCATCCCTACGACGTTCTTTATTGTCGACAGCAAGAGCAATTATGCTGTCCTGCTAGGAAGAGATTGGATCCACGCCAACTGTTGCATCCCATCCACGATGCACCAATGCGTAATACAGTGGAATGGAGATGAGGTAGAGGTCGTCCATGTAGATGACTCAGCCGAGATTTCAACGGCTGGCATGAACGCTTGGGAAACAGCAGGCCAAGAGCCACTCTCAGGCATCAATTTGGACGACTGCGAGCGCATCGACGTGACAAAGGATGGGGTTAGGCTGGTCTTATCCACCGGCCTGACCGTGTAGCAAGAACAAACCGATGGGCAAACGTGGCGAGGCCGATCCTTGGGATCGGCCCCAAAGATCTATGGAGGAACATTGCAAAACCTTCATTGAGCGCTTCGATCAACATGGAGGCCGATTCCAGCAATCGGCCAAAATTATCCTCACATTACGTTCTGCCTGTGCTAAACGTCGATCTAATGGGCAGCGGTTTTACGTCGGCTGATAAGCTGGAAAATCAACATTGGTCCTACCGGAGCCGACGTACAAATACAGTGCCTTGGCTAACTATAGAGCCGATATCTGCAGTCACCTGACAGATTCGGCTCGGGGCACCTAATCGATGAACATGTGCGATACATGTGCGGTGAATATTGGGGGCCGATAAAAAATCGGCCAGTAAAAAAAATTCATGGTATACAGCCGATGCAAGGACATCGACTTTAGAGCTAAGAAACAAAGCCGATGCACAGCCATCGACTCTAGTACAATTACACAGGATCTACCTGCTGCGTGTTCAAGACACGGATTTCACCAAGTCCAGTTCAGCTGTGAGGCCCTCTGCTTCCTCGAGGGAGTGAACAATGAGAGCTTCCTCAGCTGCAATGAGCCGATTTTGGTGCCCGAACTTTCGAGGACTTCCAACCCTTTGCGCTAGTTCAGCAGTACTGTCAGAAGCGTCAGTTTTGGCATGCAAGGCAGCCTTTTGCTCATTAAGCCGTTGGTGTTTCGTCTACAATATCGGCTTGCAACGGAAGAAAAGGCGATCGATGGGGGCAAGTTTGGCTGACTTTGCATGGTGGCTGTCTCGGAATTACCCGAGTTCAAATCTGTGCATCCTCACCGTTATTCTCGCCTTGACTAAGGCTCGGGGGGCAGCTGGCCTGGTAGATGCTCTGTTTTAGAAGCCGATTGGGGTGTCATCGGCTGATCCTTCGTCGCAACCTTCTTCAAAAATGGTGAATTCTTGCAGAAGAGGATCACTGGACCTGGTGGGAGGAATTTAAGGGTTCTCTTGAAGACTCCACGTTATCCACCAGATCTCAAAGTCCTCAGTTGAAGAATTGAAGGATGGATGGTAAAGGACCGATGCGTTGATATCGGCTCATTAAGCATTGGCTAAGGGGACAAATCGGCAAAATCAGTATGAGGGGAAATCGGCTAAATTAGCTCAAGGGAAATCGGCAAAATCAAATTGGGGAAGTTCTTCATTGATAAGCAGGATTTCTTACATAAAGAGCTGATTGCTCTCAAAAGGAAGTACTAGGGGATACATTGCCCCATCTACCACTACTGATCCTATGCTAAGGGTCCTATCTATGGGCCGTCGCTGCCCTCGTCGTCGCCGTCGTCGCCGCTGTCGGCGCTACTCCCGGGCCTGCCGTCGCTGCTCCAGCGGCCGCCGGCCGGGCCTTCGTTGTGCTCGTCCTCCTCATCAGCGTCGTCATCGTCGCTGTTGAAGTCGTTGAGGTTCCCCGGCCAGGGGCAGAAGAGCTTGGCCGGCGGTTCGTCGGAGGAGGTATCATCTTCCTCCTCCTCCTTCTCCTCCTCCTCGGGGGAGGTGAAGTTGTCACAGGAGAAGCGATCGTCATCGCTCTCCTCCTCCGTTTCCCCGTCGGCAAGGAAGCGGAGGTCACTTTCCCCGTCGGTCGAGGACTTGTCGTCCTCGGACCAGATGGAGAAATCGTGACTGGATTCCTCCCCGGCTTCGATGGCGCGGCGGATGTTGGCCGCATGGGCCTCCTCCGGGTTCCACTCCGGCATCGGCTCGCGGGAGGAGGAGGATTGGGTGGAAAGATCCGATGAAGCAGAGGAAGAGGAAGACATGGTGGCGCAGGAGGGCTTTTGGAGTGCTAATACGAAGGGGATGAAGAAGCAAACTGTTTGGAGCGGTTAAATAAAAGGGGATATAGTGGAAATTCAATGCCATAGCAGTTTCCGAGGAAGTGGTGCCCAACGAAATTTTTTTTTGCCAGGACACGCGGAAGCGGAAGAGGCAAAGCATCATGATGAAGGATACTGCGACGGTTCTGCCACGACATGACCCGACAAAGAAAAACAGAGTGATTTTGGAATTATCAATTCCAAAAACAGGGGGGCATGTGTTATCACCAGAATTTGACCGAGTCGAGGTGGGCCGCGATCAAGATGGGCTTGAAGAATATACATGGAAGAATATACGTGAATCGGCCTTATATGCAAAGTTTGGGCTAGTTTGCCCGTGTATCTGTAATATAGTAGGATACGTGTCGGTTAGTTAGAGTTTGGCTCGTACACGGTTGGGATTGTTCCCACGGTAGAAAGTCTACGGACTATAAATATGTATCTAGGGTTTATGAAATAAACAACAATCATGTTCACCACAAACCAATCTAGGCGCATCGCCAACTCCCTTGTCTCGAGGGTTTCTTCCGGGTAAGCATCATGCTGCCTAGATCGCATCTTGCAATCTAGGCAGTACAAGTTTATTCGTTATCCATGCGTTGCTCGTACTGAAGCCTTTTTGATGGCGAGCAACGTAGTTATCTTAGATGTGTTAGGGTTAGCATTGTTCGTCGTATCATATGCTATCGTCGTGCAATCCTTAGACATCTAGCCGCCCTTACACCTATCTTAGGTGTAGGGGCGGCACCCCGGATCATTATTTAGTAGATCCGATCCGTTATGGTTGCTCCTTGTTCTTCAAGGATTAGTTTAATATCTGCATAGTTAGGCCTTACGAAGGGTTGGAAGGATCCAGCGGCGCGTAGGGTGTAGTTTGCTAGCCCTAGACAGGATGTTCCGGGGATCAACTTCGTGTTGGTTTTTAGGCCTTGTCTAGGATCGGCTTACGATCACCGTGCGTGGCCGCGAGGCTCAATCACGAGTAGGATGTTCCGATTATGCGGTGAAAACCCTAGATCGTCGTAGATCGTTTTAGCTTTATTCTGATCAAGCAGGACCACCATATATTTGTACACCTCGTGCGAATCATGGGTGGATCGGCTCTTTGAGCCGATTCACAGGATAACCTGAGAGCCGATCGAGGCTCGTATTTAATGTTTACGTGTATGCCATGCAGGGAAACTAAGCGAGGCATCTCCATCACCTTCCTGACCAGGTATAGGTCAGGTGGCACGCCCTGCACCAGCATCGAACGTGCGTGCCGAGTCTTTGCGGGCCGTCGCTCGGAGGGACCGGGCCAGCCGCAGCCCTAAGTTGTTCCCGGCTCTCCTGTGTTGCCCATCGCTGCTCGCCGGTGGGTTTCTGACCGCAACAGAAGTATACCCACAATAGTAGCCCCCAGAGTTCTCCGAGTTTTGCCTGCTGTTTCCGCCTTGCTAGCCCATCATGGTCTCCGGCAATGTTGGTAACGCGAAACTTGAAGAACTCCAACTTCACATTTTCTTCCTTTCCAACCTTCAGTCGGAAAAATGTTCTCATCCCGCGGGACTTCATCCATCGACGGTTCAAAACACGTCTCCGGGTTACTTCCCTGCTTGCGAACGAGAACTGCTTATCTTCACGCGAGTACCCGGAATCTTAAAAGACTCGAACGGTTCCGCCAATTCTGGCGCCATTTTCGCGCAATCTGCGCGGTAACTTATCCTTAGCCATTTTTACCGTTTAGGGTTGAAACACGTGTCACGCATCCAACGGCGCGACGCTTGCATTCCGACCACAGGATGCGGAGCACGAATCTCGTCCCTCCGGTCTATAAATATCCACCGTCAACCCTAACTTCTCATTCACCCCCCTTTCTCACCTCTCTACGCAGCGCCGCCCGCGAGCTCCTCCTCCGCCGTGCCGGAACCCGCCGGAAAACTCGCCGGAGCATCACCGGAGCGATTTCACCACCGTGGTGTTCATCGTGTTCTTAACTCCGGCGAGCCACCGTACGAAAACCTCGTCGCCGGTGACTCCGACCACCGCGGAACCCATTACGGTAAGTTCTCCGAGCTTCGATCCTTCACCGTAGCTGGTAGGGATGATCTTTAGGACGAAGACATAGATCCGGCTAAGTTTTGCATTTCCGCGATCTTTTCTATCTTCAGATGTCTTCCGCGACTCCGCCTCCAACCGCTGAGCCGATCATGGCAACGCCTCTCTCCTCCGCTCCGCCTCCCTTCGTCCCAGTCCAGCTGGATCCCACCAAGGATTCCGGCAAGGACACCGAAGGCACCTCAGCTATCCCGGAGAAAACCTCCGAGGCGGAGCAGAGAAGGCGGAAGAAATTGCTGCCAAGAAATCCAAAGCCCGCCAGCGGGATTCGGAATCCAAGGGGAAATGGTGGCCCTGCACCACCACCGAGACCGAGCTGAAGAACTTGGAGGGGGAAGGCTTCCTGCAACCCGGAAGCTGGAGGACAGTTCCGAATGCCTTAGCTCCAGCCCCTCAAGACAACGAGATGGTGCTGACAAAAGCGCTAGTGGAGCGAGGCTTCTCGTTTCCGCCTTCGGACTTCTTCTTGGAGATCCTGAAGGTTTATGGGCTCCAGCCCCATAACATTTCTCCGAACAGCGTGCTTGCAATCAGCAACCACGTCACCCTCTGCGAGGGCCATCTCCGGGTAACTCCCGAGCTCTCCCTGTTCCAATATTACTTTTCCGTCAAGAAGGAGAGGATCCGCCCTCCTCCGAGCTGGCGACGTGCGGATCCATTACTTTATGATCCGCCCTGGCCGCGTATACCCTCATACCGACCGCCACGAATCCGCACGGCATTGGTCTGGGGGTTTCTTCTACTTGAAGGACGTCTCCGACCCGGCGAGCAAAAGGAGATTGCCTCCGTTCAAGAACTGCCCCGCCACCGAGATTCTGGCATGGACGCACTGCCCCCACCTTTCCGAATCGCCCCAGCTGACTCGCGCCGTTAGGCGGATCTGCAAGCTTACGGAGGAGGGGCTGACAGGGAAGGACTTGACCCTTTCCTGGTTCACCAAGCGGATCCAACCGCTCCAACACAGGGACCGCCTGATGTTCCAGTACACAGGGCGCGACGACTCAATGCGTGCCCCAAAGGATAATCTCTCCGCCGACGCCATCGACAAGAGGATCCGGCTCCTCATCAAGATTCCGCGTGAACTTCATGTTCACGTGTGTAACAAAGATATCCACATGAATGGTTCCGGAACCGCGGTACGTCATCTTGACTTAGTCCACTGTTTCCTTTGCATTCGAACATTTTGTCTAAGTGTTAACTCTGTGCCTTAGCTCGAAGCCCTCGAGGAAAGCGAACTCGGAACTCTCGTCCCTACCACAGGCACCACGGATCCGGAGGCCGCATCGGAGGCGGAAGCTCACGATGCTCCGCGCCCTTCCAAGAGGAAGAGGGCCGCTCCCTCCAGCCCCGCCGCGAAACGCGCCCGCGAAGTGCTCAGCACTGCGGCTACTCGGAAAGCGGAGGCGGAGAAAAAGCGTCTCAAGCTTATCGATACCAGCAACAGAGGCCAACCTGATGTCCAGCAATTCTTCAAGCCTTCCGGGTAAGCGCTTAGTTTCCGGAATACAAATTATTCTGTTTTCACGAGCAAACCTTTACTTAGTCGCTATGCTTTTTTCTTTTACTGAAGTTCCAGAAGCCAGCCCCCAAAGCTCCAAGAGTCCTGAAGAAGAAAGTCAAGCCGTCTCCGGCTTCAGTCCCTGTTACACCTGAGGTGGAGGTCCCGCCCAAGGCCTCATCTGCCTCCAAGCCGGATCCCAAGGACGTCATCAACCTCGATGACCTTCCTGAAGATCCCATTGACCACGGCGATTCCGCCAAGGGCGCCTCCTCGTCTGCTCCTCCGCCTGATCAACCAAGCGCCACTTTCGCGGAGCCCACAGAAGAAGAGTATGAGGAGAAGGTGCAACTCATCCATGCCTCCAACACGGTCCAGGCCAACCCTCAACCAACTCCGTCTCTGCAAAAGCGTTCCCTCGCGGAACGCCACGCGGAAGTTTCTGCCATGTTGAACACAGTGTGGGGGAAGGCGGACGAGGAGATGCAAGAGCTCACCGATCTGGAGGACGGTCTGAAAGTGTTTTTCGCCAAGCACAAGGATGTGCGCCAGGTAACACTAGCCCCCAAGCATTGGGCCAGACATTTTTTCCATGGAACATGTGTTAGCCGATGCTTTCTCCAATATGTACCTTAGGCGGAAATTTAAAATTTTATACCTCCAAGACTTTGAATTCCTCGCCAGCCCCCAAGATTTTAAATATCCTGCTAACTCCTCTCTGCTTCCCAGACCACGCGGAAATTGCATGAAGATCTGCGCGTTCATGTGCTGGAGCAGATCACGGAGATTGAAGGGCTCCGCCAGAACGCGGAGAACAGCCAAAAGGCTATCTAGCATCTTGAGACCCGCCTCCGGGGTACGATATCCGAGTTTTGATTTTTTATGCTGATATAACTGTTCATGATGCATAATAAGTGCAACTTTCTGCCTACAGAAGAAACTACCAAGCACGCTGCCTTCGATGACCTGTCTGCCAAAGTCAAGGTGCTCGAGGCGGAGAACGAGTCCCTCAAGGCCTTCATCAAGGAATCCTCCGACAAGGAGAATGAGGCGAGGAAGGAGCTCTCCGAGAAGCACGCTCGCGACCTGGCGGAACTGAATGACAAACTAAAGAAGAGCCAAAGTCGGGTAACTTCCTTAGTGGCCAAAAACAAGGTTCAAGAAGCGGAGTCGGAGGCCATTGACAAGCTCATCTTCCGTAAGCACTTCCTCCTTGGTGTTGTTCCGACTTCGACATATGTTGTTCTGTCTTCGAAGAAACTGAACCCCATTTTTCCACAGCGAGCCTTGGCTTTGAGTGATCAAAAGATTCAGCCCTCAAGAGGACGGAGGCCTATGACGAAGCGCGGAGTTCCATTGATGCGTTATTTGCAGCCTGTCGCGGATTTGCCAAGACCTTGTCCTTGAAGAGGGCCAAAACCACCGTTATTGACACAATGACCAAGTTGATGGAACAAGTGCCGGAGTTCATCAAGGACTGGCAGGAGTCTTCCGCTCGCGGAGTTGCCTCCCTGGTCTTAGCCACCTGCAAGGCTCACTTCCCTTCACTCAGCTTTGCGGATGTTGCGCGCGGAACTCCAGAGGGTTCCGACATGGGCGCCATCCTCTCGGAAACCAAAGGATATGAGCAGCTGTTTGTCAGGCGAGTGAACCACTCGTTCTGGTATCACAAGTACGATCTGCCCAAGGGGTTTTCCGATGCAGAGGAGGAAGAAGGGGAGCCGGAGTACTACGCGGAAGGCTCCGGGTCAAGCATCGAGCATTCCGGACAAGGCTCCGATGATGACTCCGAGGCTGGCTCCAGCGACAGCGACGGCGATGGCTCCGCCTACCAAGAATCTGAAGAAGAGGACTCCGAGTAGAGTTCCTGTTTGAATAATGAAACAATGTTGCATCATTTTGGCCCCAGAGTGGGTTTGTAATATGACTTAAATTCTTAAGTAGCTAGGGAACGAAACAACTATGCATGGGCGGAAACACTTATCCTGCTATCCTCAAATTATTTGCATGTTTCGTTTTGTGTCGGAAAGCAAGTGCTGACTTCATTGTTTTCCGACTTGCCCGTTTGACCTTCCGCGAGCCGGAAGACCTTAGCCGGAAACACTCGCCAGCGGCGACGAAGCCCAATGGCAATCCGGCAATAACCGCGGAAACAAGCCCCCAAGCATAGGTGCCGGAAATCGCTACTAGGAATCCACGAGTTCGCAACAGAAAACAATTCAATCAGAAAACTTAAGCTTACGTCCTAACGGACGATTTTTTGAAAAATCACAACTTTTATACACGCCTAGGCGAAAATATCCAGCTCTGCGGTTTTAGTCGGAAAACATACATGATCTAAAAATGAACAAGTAAAGGAGGTAAAAGACTCAGAGAGTGAACCACAAGCTTTATTTCATTGATCATGTATAACTATTACAAAGTTTGCAACTCGGAAAAATTATGCTAAGTGTAGAAAGGACGTAGCTGTGCAATATTCCAAGGATGATCTGTCTCGTCGTAGATGTCATCCGGATCCTCACGCTTGCGTTTCCGGTGCCAATTAGCAGGTCTGTCCTTCAGCTCCCGGAAATCAACAAGGTAGTATGACCCGTTATGAAGCACTTTGCTAACGACGAAGGTCCTTCCCACGGAGATTGCAGCTTATGGTCTTTCACCTGCCGGCGCGGAGGACCAGGTCTCCAGCCATGAAAGAGCGGTTCCGAACTCGACGACTGTGATAGCACCGGAGCTTCTGCTAGTAGATGGCGGAGCGCTGGTCAGCTAAATTCTGAGCCTCTTCGATCAGGTCCACAGATAGTTGTCTGGCCTCGTCAGCTATTTCTTCATCATAGGCGGAAACTCGCGGTGAATCGTGGATGATGTCGGAGGGAAGCACGGCTTCGGATCCGTATACCAGGAAGAAAGGAGTAAATCCTGTTGACCTGTTAGGGGTGGTTCGTAAACTCCACAAAACAGCTTCCAACTCGTCTGCCCAAGCTCCAGCTGCTCGTCGCAGCGGTTCTTCAAGGCGTGGCTTAATTCCTGATAATATGAGACCGTTAGCCCTTTCAACTTGGCCATTGGATTGTGGATGAGCCACAGATGCAAGGTCCAGTCGAATCCCTACTGTCTCACAATAATCCTTCAATTCTCCCTGTGCGAAGTTTATGCCATTATCTGTGATTATGCTATGTGGGATGCCGAATCTCATCACGAGGCTGCAGACAAATTTTAGTGCCGTAGCACCGTCGGCTTTTCTCACTGGCTTTGCCTCGATCCACTTTGTGAACTTGTCAACAGCGACCAAGAGGTATTCAAAACCGCCAGGAGATGATCTTTTTAACTTACCAACCATATCGAGCCCCCAGACCGCAAACGGCCAGGTGATAGGTATGGTCTTCAGCTCTTGGGCTGGAGCATTTGGTTGAGTAGCGTAGTACTCACAACCTCGGCAGGTCTTGACTATCCTGTCAGCATCTTGTTTAGCTGTGAGCCAAAAAAAATCTTGTTTAGCTGTGAGCCAATAAAAACCTAGCCGAAAAGCTTTTGCAACGAGTGACCTGGGGGCAGCATGATGCCCGCAATCCCCTGCATGGATCTCTCTGAGGATTTCAATGCCATCTTGATTAGAGACGCATTTGAGAAATACCCCTGTTGCACTTCGCTTGTAGAGCTGTCCATCAACAATTGTGTAGGATCTTGCTCGTCTGATGATCTGTCGTGCGAGGACCTCGTCCTCCGGCAACTTCTGATCAATGAGGTAGTCCAGGAAAGGCTGTGTCCAGGCCGGAATGACAGCCATCACATCTTTGGCCGGAGACACTGCCACCTCTGGGTTTCCCGGGTTAGCGCCCTTGACCGAGGGTATCCGCAGATGCTCCAGGAAAATACCAGGCGGAATTGGCTTCCTGCCGGATCTGAGCTTGGATAGCATGTCTGCCGCTGTGTTGTCGTCTCGCCTGACGTACTTGACTTCGTATCCGAGGAAATGTTTGGCGATCTCGTCAACTTCGTCTCTGTAAGCCGCCATGATGGAGTTTCTGGCGTTCCAGGTTCCGGCTACTTGTTGTGCCACCAGGTCTGAATCTCCGCAACATATGATGTGCTTGATCCCTAACTCCTTGGCAATGCGCAATCCGTGTAGTAGAGCCTCGTATTCCGCAATATTGTTTGTAGCTTCGAAGTGTATCTGCAAACGTCTGCAGTTCTTCTCCTAGGGGACTTCAGGGTGACTCCGGCTCCTGAGCCTTGATGCTGCTTGGATCCATCGAAGTGCATAACCCATGTCTCTGGTTCCGGCTCCAAATTCATATCCGGAGCTTCTGTCCAATCTGCGACGAAATCTGCCAAGACCTGGGATTTGACCGCGGTCCTGGCTTTGTAGTTGATGTCGAAGGCGGATAATTCAATGCCCCATTTTGCTGTGCGTCCTGTTGCGTCAGCGTTGTTGAGAATTGTTGACAGCGGAGCTTTGCACAACTGTTACTGGATGCTCCTGGAAGTAGTGTCTTAGCTTCCTGCTACCTAAGAATACTCCATAGGCTAGCTTCTGAAAGTGGGGGTAGCGTTGTTTGGACTCCGTAAGGACTTCGCTAATATAGTAGACTGGCCTTTGGACTCCATACTCATGACCTTCTTCCTGTCGCTCCACGACGATGACGAGGCTGATGACTCTGTTGGTGGCTGCCAGGTAAAGGAGCATAGGCTCTGACTCTCCTGGAGCTGCTAGGATAGGTGGGGAGGTGAGTATTTCCTTCAACCCTTGAAGTGCTGCATCTGCTGCCTCATCCCAGACAAATTTGTCTGTTTTCTTCAATAGCTTGTATAGGGGTAGTGCCTTCTCGCCAAGACGGCTAACAAACCTGCTGATTGCTGCGACACAACCAGTTAGTCGTTGCACATCTTTGAGACAAGTTGGCCTTTTGATGCACAGGATTGCCTTGATTTTTTCCGGGTTAACTTCAATGCCCCTATTAGAGACAATGAAGCCAAGGAGTTTTCCAGCTGGTACGCCAAAGACGCACTTTAGCGGATTCAACATCATCTTGTACCGATGGAGATTCTCAAAGGTTTCTGTAAGGTCGCTGATCAAGTCGGATCCTTTCCGAGTCATGACCGCGATGTCGTCGACGTAGGCGTGTACGTTCCGGCCAATCTGGTCCTTCAAGCACCGCTGCATCGTACGTTGGTAGGTGGCACCTGCGTTTTTCAAGCCAAAAGGCATAGTAACATAGCAGTAAGTGCCAAATGGGGTGATGAATGAGGTCGCCTTTTGGTCGGACTCCTTCATCCGGATCTGGTGATACCCGGAATACGCATCAAGAAAACACAGAAGCTCCGCCCTTGCCGTCGAATCAATGACTTGGTCAATGCGCGGCAGGGGAAACGGATCTTTCGGGCAATGTTTGTTCAAGCCAGAGTAATCGATGCACATTCTTAGTATTTCAGAATTCTTTTTGGGTACAAGGACGGGATTTGCGATCCAATCAGTGTGGATAACCTCTATTACAAAACCTGCCTCTAGTAACTTTTCTAACTCCATTCCTATGGCGCGGCGCTTCTTGTCTCCAAAGCGTCGCATAGCTTGCTTCACCGGTTTAGCCCCCGGGTTTATGTTGCGGTAGTGCTCGGCGAGTTCCCTTGGTACTCTGGACATGTCAGAAGGCTGCCATGCGAAGATGTCCATGTTAGCGCGGAGGAACTCGACGAGCGCGTCTTCCTATTTGGGGTCCATGTTGGCTCCGACTGAGACCTGCTTGGAATCGTCGCCTTCCTTGAAGTTGACTTTCTTGGTCTCTATCACGGCCTTAAAGGAGTTTTTGTGCTCGGAGATCTGCTTCTTGATGGTCTGCATTTCAGTCGGATCCACCGCGGCTCTGTAGCCTTTCAGCTCTTCTCCAGATATCACAGACTCTGCGAAGGCGGCTTCGCCCTTCGCACTCATGAGCCTTTTTGTAGTCTCTGGATACGGTAATCATACCATTAGGACCCGGAATCTTGAGCTTGTTGTAGATGTAGCACGCTCTTGCGTGAAACTTGTGGTAGGTGGGCCTGCCGAAGATGACGTGGTAGGAGCTCTTGAAGGGCACAACTTCACGTGATCTTCTCTTCGCGGAAATTGTGAACATCGCCGAAGGCCACGGGAAGTGTGATGCTGCCGAGGGAATTCGCCTTTTTACCCGGAACCACGCCATGAAACTCAGTGTTGTTGTGTTTGAGCTGTTCCTTGGTAAGGTTCATCCGCTCTAGAGTCTCCAGGTACATGATGTTCAAGCTGGCTCTGCCATCCATGGGGCACTTGGAGAAGTCATACCCGTCTATGCGGGGACTTACAACCAAGGCGTAGCATTCTTTTGGCACAATGGTAGGGTGATCCTCCCTGTCAAATGTGCACGGGACTTCCGACCACCTGACATACTGCGGCACAGCCGGAACTGTGGCGTTCAGGATCCGGATAGCTGATTTGGTAGCGCGGACTGTTGGGGTTCCGAGAAAGGTGTGATAAGCACCCACACTCTTTTTCTCGAATGGGTTGGATTTACCTACGGACCCTGCCTTGGGATCCGGCGAGTTATCATCCTCGTCCATCGGCTCGGAACTGTCCTCTTCTTTGTCCTTGTTCTTGCCCTTGCCTCCTTTGCCACGTGGGCGGTGCTTCCGGGCTCGCTTGTATCCTGCTTCCGGGTCGTTCTTCAAATCATTGACCCACTTGCAGTTGCGGTTGGTGTGAGTGGACTTCCCTGTAGCCGGATCCAGGTGGGCCAGGCGGGCATGTCTCTGTACTCCTCGTAGGTTTTCGGGGCGCGGGATCCGGCAACTGTGACTTCAGTGCCATGCTGCTGGCCCCTGCCGGCTCCGCCTCCACGGCCGCGTCCTCTTCCGCCTACTGGACCTCCGCGTTGGAACTCCATGGCGACCATCTCGGATCCGCCACTCTTCTGGTCATCAGGGTTTTTGCGCTTGTGGCTGCTGCTATTGCCGTTATCACGGTTCTTCTTTTGTTGGTGTAGGGGGATTGCTGTAGCTGCGAGATCTCCGCCTGCGTCATCATCGGCGGCAGTGTGATCACTGGCAATGGAGATCATGTCATCCAAAGTCAGTTTATTTGCATTGGCCAAACATGTGAGCTTGTGCCTCAGCAATCCTCCTCTCTGCAGTCCACCAATGAAGGCGTACATGGCAGTGGTGTGGTCGACATTTTCGCACTCGTTCCTGCATGCCAACCATCGTGTGAGGAAGTGTCTCGAGGATTCTCCCTTCTTCTGGATACATGCTTGTAAGTCGCTTGTTGTGGCAGGTCTTTTGTAGGTGCCCCTGAAGTGTTTCTCGAAAGCGGTCTTCAGGTCGAACCAGCAAAAGATGGAGTTCTTCTCGAGGTCGCTGAGCCAGATCCGGGCTGGACCTACAAGGTACAACTGAAGCATGCGGCAGGCGATATTAGGGGTTCCTCCGGCAAAGGTTACTGCATTGTAGTAATCCTCTATCCAGGTATCCGGCCTTTCAGTGCCATCATAGTGCTTCAGGTTTCCGGGTAGCTTGAGGTTCATCCTTGGCTTCGGTTCCTCTCGAATCATCCTGCTGAAGCACTTCGGTCCGATGTAGTCAGTTCTGTATTCGTTGAGGTGTTCCCGCGCGTCACGCGAGCTGTGGCGAGGAGATTGTGAGCGAGAGCAGGATCTCCGGCCGCCACCTCCGACTCCACCTCCGCCGCCACCGCTAGGTGGTGGTGAGGGAGACCTGCGAGGGGGTCGATCCGACTTCTTGCTTCCGCCTTCAGATTCTCCTCGGCCCTCCCGATGCTGGCTCCGGCTCCTGTGGCTGCCTTCGCCTTGGCGCTGGCTGCCATGGTCGTTCCGGCTCCGGCGAGGCTCTGGGTCGTGCTCTTCATTCCGACTCCTCCTAGGCTTGGGCTCACGATCGTTGTTCTAGTTCCGGCGAGGTTCCGGCGTGCGCTCCCTGTTCCTGTTTCTCGAGGGCAGCACGTTGTCGCGGATGACGATTCCACCATGCCCATGGGGCCTGGTGTTTCCGGCTGGACTACGGCGGCGAGGGGGACGCGGGTAACCGTTGGGCGGAGGAGAGGGGTTGCGGTACTTGTCTCTTCCAGAGTACATTGCATCCTTTCCCTTTCTTGGATCTGACGGAGGCGTCCTTGATGGTACTGGGATTGGATTTGGGTGTTCTCTGGCTTTCCTTCTGCGTTCCGATGATCCGGTTCGCGACTCATCATCTCGATGGCGATTGTCGTGGGCGTCCTTCTGCGCAGTAGAGACGCAATGCTCTGGGTTAGACTCCAGTTTGCACGAAGTGTCTGCCTTGCTCTACTGCCTCATTGCTGAAGCAACGAGCGTGCGGACGTAGTCGATGTCGGTCTCCTCGTCCTTTTTCTTCAAGATCTCCGCTGCCTTCTTCATATTGTCCTTTGGAGTGGCGTACGGCTGCTGCTCAGTCGGAGTTGCGAAGGTGATCTTGCGGGGAGCTATCAACTCTCGCCGGACTCTCTCGACCTCCTGATGAGCTTCAACGATCTTGTCCTCCCAATGCTTTCGGAGTTCCTTGACTTTCGCCATTCCTTCGTCCACCTCCTGCTCACGCTGGATGAAGTCTTCCACAAAAACCGCGGCGTGTTTCCTTTCCTCCAGCATGGCGGCTGCGGTGTCCTTGAACTTCTTGGCTGTGGCCAGCATCTCCAGTCTCTTAGCTTCTAGTGCTTCGACATCTTCAGGAGTGATGGGTTTGTTAAGAATATCCGAGCGATAGATTGCATCCATGCCTGCTTGAGCAACCATCTCCTCTGGCGACAGGAGGTCCTCGGAGGAGGAATCCTTACGGGGTCGCTCCCGCGACATTGGAGATCCTTGACGGGATGGCTGAGGGTCGGATTGGGTGTTTGCATCTTCTGATCCAGGTTCTCCCAGCGCCGCCACAGTCGCAAGTACCTGCTTAGGCTGGGCGGATTCAACTTCAGGCTGATCACCGAAACCGTACTCCCCTAGCTTGCGGTTGAACTCTTCAGTATCCATGGAGGGGGTATCCCCGGAAATTGGGCTTAAGTTCCCCAAAATCGACTCTTCGGCCGGAGTTCCGCTCTCTCCGACAGGTTCAACCTGATCCGGAGCAGCGTCGTTTTCCGGTGCCTCGACCTGCTCGGGACCAGCTCCGTCTATAGGGGCGGTTCCGGCGGTATGGGCAAGAAGTGTACGAAGGCACCTCTTTTCTAACACCTGGGAGACCCATGCGGATCTGCATTGGTCTTCCACCTTTATTTCCTGCTCAGGGGCGGATTGGGTGGGCCTTGAAATTTCCAGATCCGAGGCGGAATCTTCCTTGGGAAGTTCCTGCATCTCAGATCAGATCTTCGCGACGCGTCCAGTCGGCGGTCGCGTCTCTTACTTACCAGTGGGTTTCCATTGGAATCGACGGTTTCCCCGATGAAGATGTGTATGCCGCCAACTGGGACGATGGAGAGCTTGACGGGGTTTGTCTTAGCCAGAATCCAGCACTCATCCGGAGGGACGAATGGCAGATTTCCGGCGTAAAGGACGCGCCCCACGACGATGGTGTCGTCGTAGCTTCCCATGGCGGAACCCTCCCGGTTCCGGCCTCCAGACGCCGTCAGGCCCCACGGTGGGCGCCAGCTGTCGTTGCCCTAATCGACGGTGCC
Organism: Lolium multiflorum; assembly: GCA_030979885.1. Lineage (NCBI taxonomy): Eukaryota > Viridiplantae > Streptophyta > Magnoliopsida > Poales > Poaceae > Lolium > Lolium multiflorum. The sequence continues at coordinate 89,057,244 of CM061747.1, forward strand.
TCGGAGGAGGGATCCTCACGAGGGGAGAAGAAGTAGGGGCCATAGGGCGGAGTGCACACGGACGGTGGTACGCGATTTACCGGCTTCGGAACACCCGCACGATGACGGGCCTATCCGCTTGTCCGAATTATCTGGGCGCTTTCGCGATGTTACAATGAGCTGAGGTTATTCCTCTAGGGTTCCCAGGATCCGGCTTATAAAGGCCCACGGATCTAGGGTTTACATGGAGAGTCCTACCCGGATACAGGTTGCCTAACTACGATACAATGTCTTGCCGTGCACGTCAAGGATCCACCTTCCCATCTATGTCGTACCGGATCCGGGTTCCTTAATGGGCCTCCGTGGATCCGGGTTCCTCCTCAGGGTCGGTCGGATCCGGCTCCCTGCTCCTGGGCCGGACTTCTTCCGTCAGGATCAACAGCAACTGGGCCACCCGATGGGCCACATGCCACATCGCCATCTGTGGGCCACCCGGGCTTGCCGGATCTAGGCACTATCGATGGTACACCCATGAAGTATACCCACAACAGCATTGGTGAAAGTTGCCCAACAAGATTGAAAGATAAACACCACATACTTCCTCATGAGCTATAAAACATTGACACAAATAAGAGGTAATAACTTTTGAATTGTTTAAAGATAGCACTCAAGCAATTTACTTTGGAATGGTAGAGAAATACCATGTAGTAGGTAGGTATGGTGGACACGAATGGCATAGTTTTTGGCTCAAGGATTTGGATGCATGAGAAGTAATCCCTCTCAATACAAGGCTTAGGCTAGCAAGGTTGTTTGAAGCAAACACAAGTATGAACTAGTACAACAAAACTCACATAAGAACATATTGCAAGCATTATAAGACTCTACATTGTCTTCCTTGTTGTTCAAACACCTTACCAGAAAATATCTAGACCTTAGAGAGACCAATCATGCAAACCAAATTTTAGCAAGCTCTATGTAGTTCTTCATTAATAGGTGCAAAGTATATGATGCAAGAGCTTAAACATGATCTATATGAGCACAACAATTGCCATGTATCACATTATTCAAGACATCATACCAATTACTACATGTAGCATTTTCTGTTTCCAACCATATAACAATTAACGAAGCAGTTTCAACCTTCGCCATGAACATTAAAAGCTAAGAACACATGTGTTCATACGAACCAGCGGAGCGTGTCTCTCTCCCACACAAGCATGAATTTATTCAAACAACACAAAACAAAAACATACAGACGCTCCAAGTAAAGTACATAAGATGTGACCGAATAAAAATATAGTTTCAAGGGAGGAACCTGATAATTTATTGATGAAGAAGGGGATGCCTTGGGCATCCCCAAGCTTAGATGTTTGAGACTTCTTGAAATATGCAGGGATGAACCACCGGGGCATCCCCAAGCTTAGACTTTTCACTCTTCTTGATCATATTGTATCATCCTCCTCTCTTGACCCTTGAAAACTTCCTCCACACCAAACTCAAAACAACTCATTAGAGGGTTAGTGCATAATAAAAAATTCACATGTTCGGAGGTGACACAATCATTCTTAACACTTCTGGACATTGCCCAAGGCTTGAAAGTTAATGGAACAAAGAAATCCATTCAACATAGCAAAAGAGGCAATGCGAAATAAAAGGCAGAATCTGTCAAAACAGAACAGTCCGTAAAGACGAATTTTATTGAGGCACCATAATTGCTCAAATGAAAATGCTCAAATTGAATGAAAGTTGCGTACATATCTGAGGATCACTCACGTAAATTTGCAGATTTTTCTAAGTTACCTACAGAGAACCCGGCCCAAATTCGTGATGGCAAAATCTGTTTCTGCATCCAATTCTAGTATCAATCTTACTGTCAAAGACTTTACTTGGCACAACAATGCAATAAAATAAAGATAAGGAGAGGTTGCTACAGTATTAACAACTTCCAAGACTCAAATAAAAAAAATTGCTGTAGTAAAATAAACACATGGGTTATCTCCCAAGAAGTTCTTTCTTTATAGCCATTAAGATGGGCTCAGCAGTTTTAATGATGCACTCGCAAGAAATAGTATTTGAAGCAAAAGAGAGCATCAAGAAGCAAATTCAAAACACATTTAAGCCTAACATGCTTCCTATGAAAAGGAATCTTGTAAATAAACAAGTTCATGAAGAGCAAAGTAACAAGCATAGGAAGATAGAACAAGTGTAGCTTCAAAAATTTCAGCACATAGAGAGGTGTTTTAGTAACATGAAAATTTCTACAACCATATTTTCCTCTCTCATAATAACTTTCTGTAGCATCATGAGCAAACTCAACAATATAACTATCACATAAAGCATTCTTATCATGAGTCTCATGCATAAAATTATTACTACTCCCAACATAAGCATAATCAATTTTATTAGTTGTAGTGGGAGCAAATTCAACAAAGTAGCTATCATTATTATTCTCATCATCAAATATAGGAGGCATATTGTAATCATAATCAAATTTATCCTCCATAACAGGCGGCACCAAAAGACTACTATCATTATAATCATCATAAATAGGAGGCAAAGTATCATCAAAGAAAATTTTCTCCTCAATGCTTGGGGGACTAAAAAGATCATGCTCATCAAAATCAGCTTCCCCAAGCTTAGAATTTTCCATATCATTAGGAACAATGGTGTTCAAAGTGTTCATACTAACATGTTCCATGGGTTTTTTAATTTTCGCATCAAACCATCCATGTCTTAACTCAGGAAATAGAATAAAAAGCTCCATGTTGCTTTCCATTATGCCAAACTAGTGTAAAACAAGAAACAAAAAGATGCAATTGCAGGATCTAAAGGAAATAGCTTCGAGCACTTACAACGGCGCCGGAAAATAGCTTAGTAGCCGAGATCCGGAGTGTGAGTACCTTTACCTTTCCTCCCGGCAACGGCGCCATAAAATAGCTTGATGTCTACGTACACTCTTTTCTGTAGACAGTGTTGGGCCTCAAGAGCAGAGGTTTGTAGAACAGCAGCAAGTTTTCCCTTAAGTGGATCACCAAGGTTTATCGAACTCAGGGAGGAAGAGGTCAAAGATATCCCTCTCATGCAACCCTGCAACCACAAAGCAAGAAGTCTCTTGTGTCCCCAACACACCCAATACACTTGTTAGATGTATAGGTGCACTAGTTCGGCGAAGAGATAGTGAAATACAAGTGGTATGAATATATGAGCAGTAGTAACGGCGCCAGAAAATACTTGATGCTACAACTGGCGTGTGGTTGATGGTGGTAATATTGCAGGCGGACAGATGCGGAAACAAGAACAAGCGATGATTGCGGTATTTAGGAAACAAGGCCTAGGGATCATACTTTCACTAGTGGACACTCTCAACATTGATCACATAACAGAATAAATAAATGCTATACTCTACACTCTTGTTGGATGATGAACACCACTAATTGTGTAGGATTACACGAACCCTCAATGCCGGAGTTAACAAGCTCCACAATATTCGACATTCATATTTAAATAACCTTAGAGTGCATGATAGATCATTGCAATTACACCAAGTACTAACATAGCATGCACACTGTCACCATCACACTATGAAGGAGGCATAGATCACATCAATACTATCATAGCAATAATTAACTTCATAATCTACAAGAGATCACAATCATAAACTACGCCAAGTACTACATGATGCACACACTATCACCATTACACCGTGCAGGAGGAATAGACTACTTTAATAACATCACTAGAGTAGCACATAGATTAATAGTGATACAAAGCACATTGCAATCATAAAGGGATATAAATAACCACTTCACTATGCTATTCATAACAGTGAATAAGTATTCTGTGAAATATAGCCTAAGAGACCCACACGGTGCACACACTGTCACCTTTACACACGTGGGACAAGGAGTCTCTGGAGATCACATAAGTAAAATTCACTTGACTAGCATAACGACATCTAGATTACAAGCATCATCATATGGATCTCAATCATGTAAGGCAGCTCATGAGATCATTGTATTGAAGTACATAGGGAGAGAGATGAACCACATAGCTACCGGTACAGCCCTTAGCCTCGATGGAGAACTACTCCCTCCTCAAGGGAGACAGCAGCGGCGATGAAGATGGCGGTGGTGTCGATGGAGGAGCCTTCCGGGGGCACTTCCCGTCCCGGCGGCGTGCCGGAACAGAGACTCTGTCCCCGATCTTGGCTTCGCGATGGCGGCGGCTCTGGAAGGTTTCTCGTACCGTGGCTTTTCCGTATCGAAGATTTAGGTCAGGGACCTTTATATAGGCGAAGAGGCGGAGTCGGAAGGGCGACGAGGCGACGACACAATAGGGGGGCGCGGCCCACTCGCTGGCCACGCCGGCCTATCGTCTGGGGCCCACAGGGCTCCCCTCTGGTGGCTCTCGGGTGTTCTAGAAGCTTCGTGGAATTTTAAGACTCTGGGCGTTGATTTCGTCCAATTCCGAGAATATTTCCTTACTAGGATTTCTGAAACCAAAAACAGCAGAAAACAGGAACTGGCACTTCGGCATCTCGTTAATAGGTTAGTTCCAGAAAACGCATAAAATCATCATAAAGTGTGAACAAAACATGTAGGTATTGTCATAAAACAAGCATGGAACATCAGAAATTATAGATACGTTGGAGACGTATCAATTGCTGACGGCAAAGGTTTCGAAGAGGTCCACTCTGCCTTTCCGCATGTCTCCCAGGCGGACTTTGATGTTTTTGTGGCCAATGAAGAGCTACAAGCGACGAAGAATCACAAGTTGTGGGGGAAGGAAATGCGGGAGCTTAACATCGGCAACCACAACCTTGGGAGCCGTGGGTACGAGGGAAAGGAGCCCTATTGGGCGAAGGAGGACGAGGCGTATGTAAATGCCGGCATTGAGAACCCCTGGCTCAAGTACAAGGACCTGCTTGAAAGAAGATTCATCAGGTCCCGGTACCATAAGAAGAAACTAACCGGGGAACTTGTCACGGACCCCAATGTCGTAACCGACATAATTTGGTTCACGAACGACCAGAAGGTCCTGTCGTTGGAGAAAAAACTGGTAAGCAATTTACCGGTTTTATTAGATCAAGTATCGTTCATATAATAGTAGCAACATTTCTAAATGGTTCACGTTTCTTCCGCAGGAAGAAGAAAGACAAAGACTTTCTCAAGGTGACGAAGGCTCCTCGTCCCAGGCGTCGACGGGCAGGGTAGCATGGGACAAGCCTCTCGTACGGGCGCTAAACATCGTCAATGAGCATTCACCTACGAGAAGGCCGCATAGAGGCCGTGTGGCTGGCGCCGGTACAGGCCACAAGCATGATCACTACGGCTTGTCGTCTGCGGCCGATAAAAATGCGCGCAATGAGAGGAAGCAGCGGGAGGCGGAGGAAATGAGGGAGTCAATCCTAGCCCAAGTCCAAGCTGGTTTGGTACCGCAACTGGTACCGCAACTCAAAGCTACACTCGTACCTGAAGTCAAAGCTGAAGTCGCCGCTTCAGTCCAAGCAGATTTCAACGCTCTACACGCGTGGTATGAGGGTGGCAAACAAGCCCCCCGAAAATGCAAGTGGTTAGCTTCGACGGCAGCAACTCGATGGCGCCGCCGTCCGCCGGCAATGACAATGTTATAATGGAGACTCCTCCGGCCGCCGGCAATGTCGCTGGTGCTAGGGATTCACCGTCCATGCCGGGTAGCAGCCCCTCCATCACTTGCACGCCCGCCGCCGCATGTGCCGGCCCGTCGACATTAGCCGAGCTCAACGCCCTCACGGTAATTAACTAATGTGTACATCAAGTTAATATATTAGTTTCATCATCTTTGCCCTCTCTCTAACGCCATACACATGTTCTCGCAGGCGCTCTCAACGCCATGCACCTTCCCGATGAGAGTAAACGACGAACTCAAAGACGTCGCGAGGGGGTCCATCCTTCGGCCCCTGGATAAGAAGTGGCACACACGAGATATGGCGGATGACGTTTACCGGGTTGAAGTGGATCGGGCGTTACCGGGCTATGAGGATTTGTTTCCTCCTAATCAACCGCATGGTGCCAATGACGATAGCACGTTGAATCTGGCCTCACTGAAGGGTTGGGTACTGCTATGGCCGAAGACCCTAATTCGGATCAACACCTACTCGGGGTCGACGGCAAGCAAAGACAAGCACCTTGCGGCGCCACATGTCAGCGTCCCTCCACGACAGCCAGCGGCGCCGGTGGTCATCGCCCCACCAGAACGGCCAGCTGCGCCAGAGGTCAGCGCCCCACCACTACAGCCAGCTGCGCCAGAGGCCGAGGAATACGAACGTGAGAACTTCCAATGGGATATTCCTACGTCTTTACAAGTTGTCCATGAGGATGCGCCGGCCTCGAAATATGTGTGCTCCAAGAAGCTATTCTATTCTCAAGAAATGGCTGAGGAGGAAAATCCTGAGGAGGTCGCCACCACCGCCGTCAAAAATATGCTGAGCCCAAACACACTCCGTGCTACGGCCACTATGGCGATGGAGGGTCCAGTAGTACAACCCAAGAAGAGGAAGAGGCAAAATAAGAAGGACGCCCAAGACAAGGCGGCGGCCAAATCCAAGGACAAGGTCCCACTCCTTGACAAGTTGCCAAACAATTGGCGACCTCTGCATCACTTGGGTGAACCGATGCTGCCGGAGCATGTCGTGAAGAAACTCACCCCGGATATGAGGAGCTTGCATGAGACTGTCGTGCATGTGGAGAACCTTCTTCTCAAATCAAAAGATCCTGGTTACCCTCTCTTCGTGGCGAAGGTGCCAACTGGCATGAACTTCGTCGAGAAGTACCCCGCGGACTTGTGCTTCATCCGGTTCAACGACATCTTCAGCATCTATCGCATGCAAGCGCTCCACTTTAGTGTGGTTCGCCTAGTTGCTCTTAGCTTGTCTTCCCAAATTGTTAAGGAGGGGACGCCGACCATCGCGATAATGGACCCCTTCTATATGCGGGAGAGCATCATCTGCAACGCTGGGGATCGGGCGATTGCCACCCAGCAGGTCGAGGATTTCATGTTGGCGAACATTAAAAAGGGCGCCATTCTCATCCCTTACTTCCCCGAGTAAGTAATCACTCGCTAGTCCCCCATTACCATTCTATCCTATATCTCCATTTGCATTTCCAAAGGTTAATCCGTGTGTTTTCCGCAGAGACAAGTTCTGCACCCTCATCGTCGTGCACCCGCAACACTCGCATGCAGTCTATCTCAACTCGGGTAGGGACCACAAGAAAGACTACACCCACATCAAGGCCCTTCTCAATGATGCTCTCACCGGCTTCGCCAACAAGGCAGGCCCCCTCAAAGTAGAGAGGAAATCTCGAGGAGGCTTGGTCTTAACCCACACAACCACTTCCTGCCTCAGGCAGTCGACGCACGACAATGGGATGGACGCGTGGTACGCCATCCTTCAGATGCAGGAGTACATAAAGTACGCAGATGACATGTTGCCAGAGAATCTCAGAAACAGGTTTGCAAACATGGCGGATGTCCCTGATAGAGAGATTAGAAAGAACTGGGTCGCATCCAGCAGTTCATTTGCACGATAATCCTGCAGGATGTCAACAATAGGTCTGGCGAGTTCTTCTACGGCTACGGTCTACCACCTAATGACGAGATAGAACTCCGCTTGGAGATGTCGCGTGATGAGAGGCCGTTCAACTCGCTTGAGGGCTGCCGTCCATTCCCCCCTAGGCGTACAACCTGATCCTACGACGAGAACACTTGCTAAAGCTTGAACGATATGTCCTTGAACTTCCGTATTGTAATAATTGCTATATATTCCCATAGAATCGACTAGTTGGTTTTATTTAGTTGTATGAATGTGCATGTGAACATGTGTCTATAGTTTCATTTACTTTGCTATATATTTCAAGATTATGGCGTACATAGCTTAATAATTATTTACATTTACTCGACCACTACTGGCCTCGTATTTGGAGTTCGCCGATGATTAGAATGTTCGGTCACTCATACACTCGGGGGTGGAGCCAGTGAGCCTTGGTGCGACGGCCACAAGTATCAATCTATTGTGCATCCTACCTAGCCTCACTGACTCCATCCCTGGATGTTAATATTTGTTTCGACCGACAAAGTATGAGGCACGCTATTTAATTCGTACTACTTGTCTTTTATTTGAGTTCACACTTCTTAATTGCATTGGCCGATGATTAAAATGTTCAGTCACTTGTACACTCCGGGATGGGGCCAGTGAGGCTTGGTGTGATGGCCACAAATATCAATCTATTGTGCATCCTACCTAGCCTCGCTGACCCCATCCCTGTATGTTATTATTTATTTCGACCAACAAAGTATGAGGCACATGCTATTTAGTTCATACTACTTGTCTCTTATTTGAGTTAGCACTTGTTCATTGCATTGGTACTAACGTTTTACTTGTCTTGTGAATGGAGATGCCGACGACATATGTCGTGTACAAGGGGAGGGTTCCTGGAGTCTACGACGACTGGGAGGACTGTCGGAGACAGGTGCACCGCTTCAGCGGCAATAGCTACAAGGGATACCCCACTAGGGTGGAGGCGGAAGGAAGATACGCCCGTTATCTAGCGGGAGAGATGAGGGACATGAGGAGGAACCGGATGAAGACCATGGCCTTCGTGATGATGGTCATCATGACCATGTTGGTCATGTTCTATGTGATTGTAGTTTAGGTTAGGACCTACATTGTGAGGTGTATGACGATACTTGTGACGACTATGTATCGAGACTTCTAACTTTGTGAAACTTCGTTGTTCGGTGTTGCATATGCACATGTGTTGTATGAATCAACACATTCCGAAAAGAGACTTGCGTATTTGTGTATTGATACCGAAATGAAACTTGGCTCTCTATGTGCTTCTCATATTGCATGTACTGCTGTCTAAATGTGAACTGTTATATACTGCTATATAAATATGCAAATATGAATTGTAATATGCTGGAAAAAGCGCCAAAATTGAATTTTCGAATATTACTGCCGGCGCACCTACATGCCCTACTGCCGACGCACATCGCACGTGCCAGTGCTAGCAGCCCTACTGCCGTCGCACGTGCCACTGCGCCGGTGGAACAAGCCTTTGCCGGCGAAGCAACGCTGGTGCGCCGGCAGTAGATGAACTTCCACCGACGCACAGGGTGGTGCGCCGGCAGTAGCCACTTACCACCGGCCCGTTCGCACCGGCGGGCTTTGGTGCGCCGGCAGTAGACAAAAAAGGTGCGCCGGCAATAGGCCTTTTCCTTGTAGTGCGATGCGCACACTGTCACCATCACACCGTGGAGAGTGACTCCGGAGTTCATATTAATTAAAGTAACCTCTAGAGTGCATAATAGACAAGAGTAACATCTACATATTCAACTAGATTACAAAGCTCATGATCACATAAATATCACACCATGGGAGAGAGAGATGAACCACATAGCTACCGGTAGAGCCCTCAGCCTCGGGGGAGAACTACTCCCGCATCAGTCCGGAGGCGGGCATGGTGATGTAGAGCCCTCCGGTGATGATTCCCCTCTCCGGCAGGGTGCCGGAGGAGATCTTCTGAACCCCGAGATAGGGTTGGCGGCGGCGTCTCTGGAACTGTTCTCGTATTTTGGCTCTTAATAGGGTTTTGGAGACGAAGGAATAAATAGGCGAGGCAGGGGGAGCCAGGGGGCTCCCTCACCACACCTTGGCGCGGGGGGCCCCACTGCCGCGCCGCCCTATGGTGTGGGCCCCCTGCTGGCCTTCCTCGACTCTTCTTCGGTCTTCTGGAACACTCCGTGAAAATAGGGCCGTGTGCTTTTGTTTCGTCAATTCGAGAATATTTGTAAACCAACTTTTCTCAAATCAAAAATAGCAGAAAACAGGAACACACGTGGCATCTTGTTAATAGGTTAGTCCCAGAAAATGCATAAAAACATTATAAAGTGTGAATAAAACATGTAGGTATTGTCATAAAACTAGCATGGAACATAAGAAATTATAGATACGTTGGAGACGTATCAATGTATCACTTTCGCTTTACCCGCATTATTTGGAGGGTTATGCCTTTCAATTTTGATATTCCCCACCATCCAATATAGAAAATATGTTTGGGCTTTAGAATGAGATTGAATAGAAAAATAAAGCCAAGATTTTTAGATACTCCCTCCGTTCCTTTCTATAGTGCCTATTGTTTTTTGGCACGGAAATTAGCGCGAGCCATTTTTTGGCACAAAACCCCCTAGCGATATCACAGATAAAATAGGAAACTAAAAACAGATCTCAGAAATACATGACCATATCGGTTTCCAGATTTTCTGGACTTGACCTGATCGGTGGAAGGGGTTCTTTGCAAAAAAAACATAGTTTTACTCTTATATTCTGAAACAAATGCGAAAAAACAATAGGCATTATAGAAAGGAACGGAGGGAGTACTATTTTGAATTGTGTTAATGATATTTTGAACAAAGTTGGAACTGCCCACTTTTGTTATATGTTATCCATATGGCTACATATTTGAATACACATATGGTATTACCTTCTTCCGGAGTTGCAGCTAGCACATTTGGACTCTCAATGCAACCGTCCTATCAGGACCATGGAACATAGGGTACCCACAATCCAGAGAAGCGTGGGCCACATCGACGAGTCCTGCCCTACAAAGGGAATAATTTGAGGATATATAATGTCTATGCTAACAACATCAAGGCCAATATTCATTAGAAACATCACAGTGAGATCTAAAAGTCAAGTACTGTTTGGTGCTCACTGATGGTCGGACAGAGCTCTTGGCAGGGAGGTCCCACTGCACCATAGGCATGAACACCTCGGTACTTACTGTCCATGGGAATGGCCCGCGTCAGGAAGAGGTGCCATAACCCTGATGCCACCTGGCGCTAGTTTCGTGCCCGGCGAGCGCTTTCTCCATGGACGGAGCGGGAAAGATTGGATGGAATGAGCCATCCCATCCATGCGAGTGGGGAAGTAGCTATCCGTTGCCACGTCCCCAGCCGGATGTTGTGGTTGGTGCCAAGCTCGCTGGCATGCGCCATGGATAGAGCTACGCACTAACGCGTGGGGGTGTAGGATCGTTTGTGTAGCGATGTACGGTGACCCCTTGTTTGTACAAAAGGATGGCCTAGGCTAAGGGGAAAGGATGTTCGGACCATAGAGGACCGAGGAATCAAGTGAGTCTTTGCTTCCTAGCTTAAAGCTTAGAATGGAGAGGGTGAGGGTGAGAGGCCTCCACATCAAGCCAAGTTCATAGTTGTACATTTGTGCACAACAACCATAATATTAGACAAGTAGGACATAGCGCAATGGGCTCACAAGAGCGGCCTTAACCTTGGACCTTGGTAAAGAGCTCATGTCTCAGTGTGTTCTTTGAGCGGGTGGGGATCTCCCAAAGCAAGCTAACGCCCTATACTGAACTTAAAACGGGGGTGGTTTCACCCTCTATATCCACAAACACACCCACGTCACGACTGTTGACAATCCACGAGCTATCCTCAGCAAAGGTAGTTGACAGCATATAAAAAAAGCATGCTGCATCCGTGTTTCGTACTTTAGATTATTCTTGGGCATGTGTTACAATTTTTGAACAAGGGATAGCTCGGAGAAGAACCCGATACCACAACCTTAGCTGCATTGTCTTTTTCCCTTAACCATGTCAAACCGTTAACAAATAGATTAAGTACGTCACTTCAGGGATTACGCTGAACCTAAACAAGGTGGTCCGAGCATGAGAAAATCTATTACAACAGTCGCACACTCTACCTAATTAGTTAGATCCACTAGTTCAGGAGCAAAAACCTAGCCCTCCAACCCCTTTTTTGAATGATAGCGTATGACCCAACATGGTGTCTTGATTCACTCAGAATCAACCACACACTTTATTACTTGATGTGCATATAGGTATGAGCCACAAGTGGATTGAGAAGCGCCTCTCTCATCATTGCCACATGGCTATGACAGGAAAACCCTAACCTTCTCTGCTAGTACCCCAACCCTCCCTTATTCTCCACCGCCTTCGCTAGAGGGCGCGACTGGGCGAAGCCGGGTCGTCGACATCAACAAGAATTTTTTTCTTTCACTGGAGCGCCTAGTTTGATGCGGGAGATCTTCTCCATGCTATGGTAAGGTGTGGATGTTGGGCACCACGGCGTGGCAGCTCTCCGAGACATGGTGATGCATTGGTGCAGCGACAACATGGTGGACATCGGACTACGAGGTGTCTCGATAGCAGAGACAACCTAGTCTTTGCGGCGTTGGGGCTGCTAGGGCCTGATCTGGGTCCGTGGTGCCTGATCTTGGGATGGCTAGGTGCATATGTTCTATCATGCAAAGTCCGTTGTTTTTATGCGCTGCATAGCGGTCGAGTCAGTGGCGACCCTAGATCTCGGTCTACTGGATCATACTATGGAGGTGCGCGACGCCGTTTTCCCTCGATGGGGATTATATTTGGATCAGGTTGTTGTTGGAGGGATCCTAAGGTGAAGCAGTGTGTTTTCTCCCGTGTCTTAAATAATGAATCTCTGCGGCCTGGCATAGCATGTCCCGATGACATGCGCATGATGATGGACACGTGCAGGGCGGTGGCACTAACAGGGTTGGCAAAGTGAATTCGTTTATCCCTACCCATATGATGAGTTTGGGGAAGGCAGCGGTGGCGACTTCTGGAGAATGCGCTTACGTTGCGTGCCGAGGGTCTTGAATAATACTCCCTCCGTTCCTGAATATAAGCCATATAGTTTTTTGAGAAAAAATCCAGAATATATACTTTAGTGCGACACATCACGTGTATGGAATTTATTTTTAGGGATTTGGTTATATTTTCTTAACTTACGCAAAGTCCTCTACTTTCTCATGTCAAATGTATAGGGGTAATCCCACTCAAACCTGGTGTAATTCTCTCTCAATATGCATTTTTAATTTCCGTACCAAAAATTATATGTCTTATATTTAGGAATGGAGGGAGTATGATAGAAAGGAGGCTTCCAGCACAAGTGAAGTCTTGTTTAATCTAAATATCTAGTATCACCTGTGTCCCTAATTATAAGATGTTTTGTTTGGCTAAAATGAGGGACTGAGCTACTGAGGTAGTATTTGAGTACAGCGTGGCCGACGGTGGATACTTCCCTCTCTGCTCCAAGGGTCGAAAAAAATGCTAACACGAAAAGTAAAACCATATGGTCTGCTCGTCCGTGCAGAATCTATTTTGGGAACGAGGAAATAAATGTTTTATTCAAGCTCGCTGCCTACGCGCGGAAGTGCCGCATCGGCCTCACTATATATACAGCCGTGTGGGCAACTAGCTATCCAGCACCCTGAAAGTAGCGAGATAGCTTGCATGGCAGACATGGTGGTTCTGGTGGTAGCGGCCTTGTTCCTCGCCATGGGAGGCAGCATCAATGCGGCGGTGGTGGAGCACACCTTCCTTGTAAGGCCTCCCTAGCTAGCTCCCCATGCATACATTCATGTTGTCCGTGTCCGAAACAGAGATGTGATGTTGTTGTTTTTTTTTATGTGTTGATCTATGAAGGTGAGCGAGGTTACCTTGAGGCACCTGTGCCGCGATACGGTGGCGACGGTGGTGAACGGGCAATTACCAGGCCCGGCGCTGGAGGTGACAGAAGGGGACTCCGTGGTAGTTCACGTGGTGAACCAGTCACCCTTTGGAGTAACGATCCATTGGTAGGCACTCCTCCTTGAGCAATGCATGAGCATGCATCTGCTAGCTAGCGCGATATGGTTATCGGCCTTACCGAGTCGCATTGGATCGGATGATATTGCAGGCACGGCGTGAAGCAGCGACTCACCTGCTGGGCGGACGGAGCTGGGATGGTGACGCAGTGCCCCATCGCCCCCAACACCACCTTCACCTACCGGTTCGACGTGGTCGGGCAGGAGGGCACCCTGTGGTGGCACGCGCACATCTCCACCCTCCGGGCAACCATGCACGGCGCCATCATCATCCGCCCAAAGTCCGGCTCCTATCCCTTCCCCAAGCCGCACCAGGACGTCCCCATCGTTATAGCGGATTTCTGGCAAAACGACCTGAGGCAAGTGCAGAAGGACTTGGAGCTCTGGATAGCCGATGGAGATCATTCTAAGGATGGACCAGCTTCAGCAACCATCAACGGCAAGATTGGGGATCTCTACAACTGCTCCGGTACGTACGACAGTACTGTTTGATGCATGCATCCACAACATATATATACATTTACTACTATTCCTTCCATTTCATATTATATATATTAGTTATCGTAGATTCAGATGTATCTATACATGCATTATCTGAGAATCCGAGGTCAATGATGCAGGGGTAGCCCAAGACGACACCTTCGTCCTCGACGTGGAACCCGGCAAGACGTACATGCTCCGCCTTGCCAACGCTGCACTCAGTAACGAGTACTACTTCAAAGTGGCCGGCCACAGGCTCACCGTGGTCGGCTCGGACGCCAACTACCTCCGCCCCTACAACGCCACCGGCGACGTCGTGGCCATTGCACCAGGCGAGACGCTGGACGTGCTCATGGTCGCCGACGCTCCTCCGTGCCACTCCTATTACATGGTCGCCCTCGGCACCCAGTCGCCCCCGCCTGCGCCGCAGACAGCCACCAGGCTCGCCAGAGGGATTGTTCGGTACCCCGACAGCCACGGCGAGGCCATGGAGCCCCAGATGCCCGACCAGCACGACCGTACCACGTCCTTCCACTTCCATGGCAACATGACGGGCTACCCCAACAACCCCTTGCTGCCTCAGGTCCGAGGTCACGTCCACGACAAGTTCTTCCTCACCCTCGGCATGGGCACCATACGCAACCACACCGTGCATGTGGCCAACATAAACAACGTCTCCTTCCACCTCCCCCAGGGGAGGTCGCTCCTCGAAGCACGCTACCACGGCGCTGAGCTGGTTACCGCAACGGAGGAGATGTCCGCCAGGCCTCCCCTTGAATTCGACTACACCGACCCGGTGCTCATCAACTTCTTCAACCGCAGCGCCAAGCTCCTGGAGCTAGAGCCGTCGCGCAGGGCCACCACGATGCGGCACATCGCATACAACTCCACGGTGGAGGTGGTGTTCCAGAGCACCACCCTCATGGAGGACAGCCCTAATCCGATGCACCTCCATGGCCACGACTTCTTCGTCCTCGCCCAGGGAATAGGCAACTATGATGCCGCAAGGGACACCGCATCCTACAACCTCGTCGACCCGCCGGTCAAGAACACGGTCATGGTCACCGGGCTTGGCTGGGCGGCCGTCCGGTTCGTCGCCGACAACCCCGGGAACTGGTTCCTGCACTGCCACTACGAGTTCCACATGGGCATGGGCATGGCCACCGTCTTCGAGGTAGGCAACGGGCCAACTCCGGAGACGGCTCTGCCTCCACCTCCAGCAGATCTGCCAAGATGCGACAGGAGCATCGCATACGAATAAAGGCACAACTCATCATGGTCTGGGAATAATGTTTGCTGCTACTATCTTTTTACCGGTTGTACAAGTCCTCTGGGTTTTGAACTGTTATGGCCTGTAATAAATCTACCAATAGGGTTTAGTCCCATGGTACTAGATGTCATCTACAGATCTACTACATTAATGGGCGTCCTATTAAATAGTACTCCTACCAAAGTTCGCTTTCCCTTTCAGTCACTCTCGGGTTTTTTTGAGAGCAACCCTTTTGAGTAATAAACATAATGGATGGTCATGTGAATCATGTTTTTCTACCTATTTTACTCGCCATTTGGGTTTTTGCACTTTTATGTTATGTAATACTTCTACCAACAGATTTTAGTGACGTACGTAGTACATGTCATCTACAATAGGTTTCATGTTCCTGCCCCAACTCATTTTCTTATTCTTTCACTCTCCATTAAAAAAAACATCTCGCTTTCCCTTTTGTTTTTTAGAAAATATTTTTTTTAGATCAACTTGACCAGTATAAACTTCCTTTCTTAGAATATACTAGTAGATTATGAAAGTGAAGAATATTCTCTGATCTTGCAAGAAAAAATAATAATTCATCCATCAAAAGTCAAAAGCAATACGAGAGTAGACCAGCGCGGAACAACAACCCATTGAAACTATAACTAGATGGAAGTAACCAACACAGACAACTAGATCTAATTTTTTCACTCCCTTAAGTTATTAACAGCCACCCTATATCATGTAGAGGGCCATGGGTGCAATTAAGCATAAAATGGAAAATCTATCAAACGAATCTAGGTTTGACCTTCTAACTTTGTCCGTTCTTTTGTAACAGGAACAGTGACAACCTTGCATTTCATAAGTTTAATCACCTTAAGTTGCAAGAGGGGTAGTTAATACCTTGGAAGCAGGAAATTTCAAGGATAAGTTGACAACAAAAGTTAAGGACAAAAAAGAGGAAGATTATGTATAATCTTAATCGAGGAGATATCTAGCTCATTTATCCAGGGAAGACTTTGATGCCACTAGGATATATCTAGCTCATTTATTTAGAGAATCTCGGATAGATGATGTAAAAATAGTTTGTGCCAAAATAAACCGTTTGTTAGAATCAAAAAAATATTTAGGTTTATTTATTCTCAAGCTCTCCATCAACCAGCCGTTCGCCTCTCCTCAGCGTTGTACACAACGGCAGTGTCGCGGTCCTCGGCACCTCACAAATGACCACCGCCCCACCCTTCACCAGAACATCCCTAACGTAGTGGTTAAGCAACCATTTAGCTTATTTGGAGCAATAGTATTTCCTTTCGGGATTGATTACTAGCCTCCGCAGCTTCTGCCCAAACCCCTAGTCCATCAAACCTTATCGCACACCACTAGATAAGACCGTCTCCTTTGTGGTCGATCCGCGGCTGCGGCCACACTTCCTTGGCTTTGCTAGTGTACCTCAGTGCAACTTCACTCGTCGCTTCCGTCATATTAGGTTGCTGCTTTCATATTGGTCGAATGAATAGTTGTTGCTCGATCGAGCAACACAACCTAGCTAGGGTTGGCTACCTGGCCGATCGGAGTCCCTATCACGAGCTGAAATTCAATACCAGGATCACACATCCCCTTGGATGAGGAGGCTACACACAAGGGTTGAGGCTCGTTCCACCTTCAATACGAATGCCGATCTGCAACCCTCCTCTATGAGACGCGCGGGTCCATGCCCCTACTAAGGCCTTTCATAATACAAGTTTCTTAGCACCATATCTTAACTAAAATGCTCATGTGGTGTTATATTTGATGATGAAGGATATGGTGGTGCTATTAAAGAAAATAAAACAATTGCTAGACCAATCCAATTGATGCATCTGGCCAATATTATTATATTAAGGTCCACACTTAAAAAATGTATAATTGTTTCTTAACTTACTCTACTGCTGTATGTAGTACACAAAGAAAGGATGTGTTATGAAAAGGTTATACTACTCTTAATAAGGTATCACAGATAGTATCATATATTTCATGCATTTAAAAAATTAATATGTCACTATAAGTAATGACAAGAGATATCACAGTGGTCATAAATATACTTTTTGGTATAGCATAAATAAATATCAAATATATTTTGTACATCGTGTATTAAAATTTACAATTCAATGAAAATAGGAAGACTATATATATAATATTAATATACGATACTAGTATTATAAAAAAAATATCGTGCAATAATATTATATACACGACACTGGTATATGATACTCTTTCTGTCCACGAATAAGTGTATGTTTTCCTTCGGGAAGTCAAACATTTCTCAAATTTCACTAAATTTTCACAAAAAAAAGCAATATATATGACATCAAATAGCAATATTACTAAATTACATATTAAGATGAATCTGACCGTATTAGTTTAGTGCCATAAATGCTACTACATTTTCCTAGGATGATGGTCAAATTAATAATATTTAACTTAGGGTATCTCCAACGGGGCGACGCATTTCAGACGTCCAAATTATATGCGCGCGTCCATTTCCGTCGTCTCGCGGACGCAAAAATGTCTATTTTTGTCCGCGCACCCGTTTGCGCCTGGGGGTGCTTCCAGCGGCCCGATGCATTTTTTCTACTTATTTTTTTTCCTCTTCTCCATTTATAAACATAGTTCCAAACATTACACAAACTAATACATAATTGGGAACATGGTTTTACATAAACTAATACATAATTGGAAACATGGTTTTACACAAACTAACACATAGTTTGGACATGGTTTACACAAACTAATACGTAGTTCAAACATTGCAAAATGAGAAAACCTAACTAGTGTCGGCTTCGCAGATTTTGTATGTTCACTGCGAAGAAAGAAAACAGTTTCAGGCACTGTTAGTCACCTAAACTGGAAAATCCAGCTGGTCCTTTGCAAGGAGAATATACAGAATCCTCCGTGACCATTTTCGCTGCGAAAAAATAACACTCGGAGTGTTCAATCGTGCTCCTCTTCATGGTCCCCGTGGTAGTGCCGGCGGCAGGACGTGTCGTCGAATACCTTCATGCTCATATCCGCGTAGGTACGAGAATGCGAGCACACAGTCGGCTTGGAGGTCGTGTTAGCGCGCGAACTTCTCCTAGCAGGTGTGGAGGTACATCTTGCCGCGCCCGTCGAAGAGCACATCCACCGGCCACCGGCAGTGGCCGTATCCAGCCTCCCACAGATGCAGTGCGGGTAGCTCGTTACCGGCGACGAACTCGGTGAACTTATCCGGCAACCTCTGGATGCCGAGTGGGTCGCCATTGAGGACGATGACGGACTCGAACAATACTTGGTGCTCTTGCTGCAGATACGACGATGAAGACGACGACGGTGCAGGCGACAACGAATGTGGGGACGTAGCTGCTCCACCTCGACGGCCCCGGCCCCGGGGGCAGCCACGACCTCGACTGCCTCGCCGGCCACCTGGACCCGCCATGGACTTTCTCGCGGGGCTGGCTCCGTCGCATGAAGAGCTAGGCGGCGCTACGGTGGAACTTGTGGCGGCTAGGGTTTGTCTGGATGAGTGGATGAGGGAGAAGAGCGCGCGCCCGCGGCACGTGTGGCATCGCCATTACTGCGTTGGCGGAGGTGGGCGGCAGCCGCTCGGTAGACGAGACATCGCCATTAATGTGGCACAGACTGCCGAAACGACGCAGCGCGCCAGTCGCTGGCGCACCTGAGAAGACGCATCGAGCCAGGATCGCTGCCACGTGGGCCCGATGAAATGTCCGCCAGACCCGAGCGGACACTTTGCGTGTCTGGGTAGCGTCCGCAGAGACACATCCGAGGCGCATATTTGAGTCACATTTCCATCGCCGCGAACGGCCCAGTTACTATGCGTCGCCCCGCTGAAGTAGATCCCAACACATTTTTGACTCTGCAGACGCAAACAGTCACTGAGCTTCCATCGCTGAGCTTCCGTTTGCGTCACCCCGTTCGAGATGCCTTAGAGCATCTCCAGGCGCGTCCCCCAAACTGTGCCCCAAACGGCGCCGGATCGATCGTTTGGGGGACGTCGCTCCCTGATGTCTACGCACGCTTCTATTCCTGTAGACAGTGTTGGGCCTCCAAGAGCAGAGGTTTGTAGAACAGCAGCAAGTTTCCCTTAAGTGAATCACCCAAGGTTTATCGAACTCAGGGGGGTAGAGGTCAAAGATATCCCTCTCAAGCAACCCTGCAATTAAGATACAAGAAGTCTCTTGTGTCCCCAACACACCTAATACACTTGTCAGATGTATAGGTGTGCACTAGTTCGGCGAAGAGATAGTGAAATACAAGTAATATGGATGATTATAAGTAGTAATTGCAATCTAAAATAGAAATAGCAGCAAGCAAAAATGTAGCAGAACTTGTTGGAAACGGTGTTTCAATGCTTATAAACAAGGCCTAGGGATCATACTTTCACTAGTGGACACTCTCAACAATGATCACATAACTGAATAAATAAATGCTACTTTTAAACACTCTCTTGTTGGATAACAAAAACCATTCATTGTGTAGGGCTACAAAGCACACCTCAAGCCGGAGTAAACAAGCTCCACAACTTCATAAATGAATCACACACGATGTGCACACTGTCACCATCACACCGTGGAGAGTGAATCCGGAGTTCATATTAAAGTAACCTCTAGAGTGCATAATAGACCGTTGCAATTTAGACCGAGTACGAACATAGAATACACACAGTCACCAATAGCTATGAAAGGGGAATAGATCACATCAATACTATCATAGTAATAGTTAACTTCATAATCTACAAGAGATTACAATCATAACCTACGCTAAGTACTACATGATGCACACACTGTCAACTTTACATCATGGAGGAGGAATAGACTACTTTAATAACATCACTAGAGTAGCACATTGATTAATAGTGATACAAAGCTCACGATCACATAAAGATCACACCATGGGAGAGAGAGATGCACCACATAGCTACCGGTAGAGCCCTCAGCTTCGGGGGAGAACTACTCTCTCCTCATCATGGGAGACAGCAACGGCGATGAAGATGGCGATGGAGTCGATGGAGATGGATTCCGGGGGCACTTCCCTGTCCCGGCGGCGTGCCGGAACAGAGACTTCTGTCCCCAGAAACTTGTCTTCGCGATGGCGGCGGCTACGGAACTCTTCGTGGAATATCGTCGATTCTCGTAGGGTTTTCGCGACGGGTAGAATATATAGGCGAAAGGGCGGAGTCGGAGGAGCCAGGGGGTGGCCTACCCACCTGGTGGCGCAGCCAGGGAGGGGCCCGCGCCCAGGTATGGTGTGGGCCCCCCTTGGCCCCCCTCCGGCCCTTCTCTGGCTCTCCGGGTCCGTCTCGGCAAAATATTCACTTCTGTCTTCGTGGGGTCCAATTCCAAGAATATTTCCTGTGTAGAATTTCTCAAACCAAAAACAGCAGAAAACAGGAACGGGCACTTCGGCATCTTGTTAATAGGTTTTTCCGAAAAATGCATAAAAACGATATAAAGTGTATATAAAACATGTAAGTATTGTCGTAAAACTAGCATGGAACATAAGAAATTATAGATATGTTTGAGACGTATCAAGCATCCCCAAGATTAGTTCCTACTTGCTCTCGAGTAGGTAAACGATAACAAGGATAATTTCTAAAGTGACATGCTACTATCATAATCTTGATCAATACTATTGTAAAGCATATGAGATGAATGAAGTGATTCAAAGCAATGGTAAAGATAATGACTAAACAACTGAATCATATAGCAAAGACTTTTCATGAATAGTACTTTCAAGACAAGCATCAATAAGTCTTGCATAAGAGTTAACTCATAAAGCAATAAATTTGTAATAGAAGGTTTTGAAGCAATACAAAGGAAGATAAAAGTTTCAGCAGTTGCTTTCAACTTTCAACATGTATATCTCATGGATAATTGTCAACACAAAGTAATCAATGCACACAGTTGACACAAGTGTTTGCTTCTAAGATAGAGAGAAGTAGGTAAACTGACTCAATATAAAGTAAAAGAAAGGCCCTTCGCAGAGGGAAGCAGGGATTACTCATGTGCTAGAGCTTTTTATTTTGAAAACATGTAAACAATTTTGTCAACGGTAGTAATAATTCATATGTGTTATGCATAAAACATCCTATAAGTTGCAAGCCTCATGCATCGAATACCAATAGTGCTCGCACCTTGTCCTGATTAGCTCCGATTTCCATGGATTATCATTGCATTACATATGTTTCAACCAAGTGTCACAAAGGGGTAACTCTATGCCACATGTACAAAGGTCCAAGGAGATAGATCGCATTTGATCTCTCAATTTTGATAGATCTCAACTTGAGGACATCCATACCGGGACAACATAGAAAACAGATAATGGACTCCTCTTTTATGCTTTAAGCATTGATACGTCTCCGACGTATCGATAATTTCTTATGTTCCATGCCACATTATTGATGATATCTACATGTTTTATGCACACTTTATGTCATATTCGTGCATTTTCTAGAACTAACCTATTAACAAGATGCCGAAGGCCAGTTCCTGTTTTCTGCTGTTTTTGGTTTCAGAAATCCTAGTAAAGAAATATTCTCGGAATCGGACGAAATCAACGCCCAGGTTCCTATTTTGCCCGGAAGCATCCAGAACACCCGAGAACCGCCAGAGAGGGGGCACAGGCCCACCAAACCCTAGGCCGGCGCGGCCAAGGGGGGCCCGCGCCCCCTATAGTGTGGTCGCCCTTCGACCTCCTGACGCCGCCTCTTCGCCTATAAGAAGCCCCTCGACCTAAAACTTCGAGACGGAAAAGCCACGGTACGAGAAACCTTCCAGAGCCACCGCCATCGCGAAGCCAAGATCTGGGGGACAGGAGTCTCTGTTCGGCACGCCGCCGGACGAGGAAGTGCCCCGGAAGGCTTCTCCATCGACACCACCGCCATCTTCATCACCACTGCTGTCTCCCATGAGGAGGGAGTAGTTCTCCATCGAGGCTCGGGGCTGTACCGGTAGCTATGTGGTTAATCTCTCTCCTATGTACTTCAATACAATGATCTCATGAGCTGATTTACATGATTGAGATTCATATGAGTTTTGTATCACAATTCATCTATGTGCTACTCTAGTGATGTTATTAAAGTAGTCTATTCCTCCTCCATGATGTAATGTTGGCAGTGTGTGCATCATGAAGTACTTGGTTTATGCTATGATTGTGATCTCTTGTAGATTATGAAGTTAACTATTACTATGATGGTATTGATGCGATCTATTCCTCCTTTCATAGTGTGATGGTAGAAGTGTGCATGCTATGTTAGTACTTGGTTTAGTTGTGTTGATCTGTCATGCACTCTAAGGTTATTTAAATATGAACATTGAATTGTGGAGCTTGTTAACTCCGGCATTGAGGGTTCGTGTAATCCTACGCAATGGTGTTCATCATCCAACAAGAGAGTGTAGAGTATGCATTTATCTATTCTGTTATGTGATCAAAGTTGAGAGTGTCCACTAGTGAAAGTATGATCCCTAGGCCTTGTTCCTAAATATTGCTATCGCTGCTTGTTTGTTTCTTCGCTACTACTGAGCTTACCGCTTGTTTACTGTCTGGGCAAAGCACTTTTTCTGGTGCCGTTGCTACTACTTATTTATACCACCTGTATTTCACTATCTCTTCGCCGAACTAGTGCACCTACTAGGTGTGTTGGGGATACAAGAGACTTCTTGCTTTGTGGTTGCAGGGTTGCATGAGAGGGATATCTTTGACCTCTTCCTCCTGAGATCGATAAACCTTGGGTGATCCACTTAAGGGAAACTTGCTGCTGTTCTACAAACCTCTCGCTCTTGGAGGCCCAACACCGTCTACAGAAAAGGAGGGCGTAGACATCAAGCTATTTTTGGCGCCGTTGCCGAGGAAAGGTAAAAGGCACTCATACTCCGGTTCCAGGTAAAGTACTTTTCTGGCACCATTGTGTTTGTGCTCGAAGCTATTTCCTTTAGATCCTGCAATTGCAACTTTTTGTTTCTTGTTTACACTAGTTAGGTATAATGGAAAACACCAAAAATATGAGAGATCTTTATGAGCTTTATCTTGAATTAGGACATGATGTGTTTGAAGAGAGAATTAAAAAACCCATGGAACTTTATATGCATGCTAATGGGAATGTTATTAATATGAATGCTTTGAACACTATTGTTGCTAATGCTATGGAAAATTCTAAGCTTGGGAAGCTGGTTTTGATGAGCATGATCTTTTTAGTCCCCCAAGCATTGTGGAGGAAATTTTCTTTGATGATACTTTGCCTCCTATTTATGATGATTATAATGGTAGTAGTCTTTTGGTACCACCTGTTATGGAGGATAAATTTGATTATGATTACAATATGCCTCCTATATTTGATGATGAGAATAATAATGATAGCTACTTTGTTGAATTTGCTCCCACTACAACTAATAAAATTGATTATGCTTATGTGGAGAGTAATAATTTTATGCATGAGACTCATGATAAGAATGCTTTATGTGATAGTTATATTGTTGAGTTTGCTCATGATGCTACTGAAAGTTATTATGAGAGAGGAAAATATGGTTGTAAAAATTTTCATGTTACTAAAACACCTCTCTATGTGCTGAAATTTTTGAAGCTACACTTGTTTTATCTTCCTATGCTTGTTACTTTGCTCTTCATGAACTTGTTTATTTACAAGATTCCTATGCATAGGAAGCATGTTAGACTTAAATGTGTTTTGAATTTTCCTCTTGATGCTCTCTTTTGCTTCAAATACTATTTCTTGCGAGTGCATCATTAAAACTGCTGAGCCCATCTTAATGGCTATAAAGAAAGAACTTCTTGGGAGATAACCCATGTGTTATTTTGCTACAGTACTTTGTTTTATATTTGTGTCTTGGAAGTTGTTTACTACTGTAGCAACCTCTCCTTATCTTAGTTTTCTGTTTTGTTGTGCCAAGTAAAGTCGTTGATAGTAAAGTTCATACTAGATTTGGATTACTGCACAGAAACAGATTTCTTTGCTGTCACGAATCTGGGCAAAATTCTCTGTAGGTAACTCAGAAAATTATGCCAATTTACGTGAGTGATCCTCAGATATGTACGCAACTTTCATTCAATTTGAGCATTTTCATTTGAGCAAGTCTGGTGCCCCTTTAAAATTCGTCTTTACGGACTGTTCTGTTTTGACAGATTCTGCCTTTTATTTCGCATTGCCTCTTTTGCTATGTGGGATGGATTTCTTTGTTCCATTGACTTCCAGTAGCTTTGAGCAATGTCCAGAAGTGTTAAGAATGATTGTGTCACCTCTGAACATGTGAGTTTTTGATTATGCACTAACCCTCTAATGAGTTTGTTTGAGTATGGTGTGAAGGAAGTTTTCAAGGGTCAAGAGAGGAGGATGATATACTACGATCAAGTAGAGTGAAAAGTCTAAGCTTGGGGATGCCCCGGTGGTTCATCCTGCATATTTCAAGAAGACTCAAGCATCTAAGCTTGGGGATGCCCAAGGCATCCCCTTCTTCATCGACAAATTATCAGGTTCCTTCTCTTGAAACTATATTTTTATTCCATCACATCTTATGTGCTTTGCTTGGAGCGTCGGTTTGTTTTTGTTTTTGTTTTGTTTGAATAAAATGGATCCTAGCATTCATTGTGTGGGAGAGAGACACGCTCCGCTGGTTCGTATGAACACATGTGTTCTTAGCTCTTAATTTTCATGGCGAAGTTTCTTCTTCGTTAAATTGTTATATGGTTGGAATTGGAAAATGATACATGTAGTAAATTGCTATAATGTCTTGGATAATGTGATACTTGGCAATTGTTGTGCTCATGTTTAAGCTCTTGCATCATATGCTTTGCACCTATTAATGAAGAAATACATAGAGCATGCTAAAATTTGGTTTGCATATTTGGTCTCTCTAAGGTCTAGATAATTTCTAGTATTGAGTTTGAACAACAAGGAAGACGGTGTAGAGTCTTATAATGTTTACAATATGTCTTTTATGTGAGTTTTGTTGCACCGGTTCATCCTTGTGTTTGTTTCAAATAGCCTTGCTAGCCTAAGCCTTGTATCGAGAGGGAATACTTCTCATGCATCTAAAATCCTTGAGCCAACCACTATGCCATTTGTGTCCACCATACCTACCTACTACATGGTATTTCTCCCATTCCAAAGTAAATTGCTTGAGTGCTACCTTTAAATTTCCATTCTTCACCTTTGCAATATATAGCTCATGGGACAAATAGCTTAAAAACTATTGTGGTATTGAATATGTACTTATGCACTTTATCTCTTATTAAGTTGCTTGTTGTGCGATAACCATGTTCACTGGGGACGCCATCAACTACTCTTTGTTGAATTTCATGTGAGTTGCTATGCATGTTCGTCTTGTCTGAAGTAAGAGCGATCTACCACCTTATGGTTAGAGCGTGCATATTGTTAGAGAAGAACATTGGGCCGCTAACTAAAGCCATGATCCATGGTGGAAGTTTCAGTTGTGGACAAATATCCTCAATCTCATATGAGAAAATTAATTGTTGCTACATGCTTATGCATAAAAGAGGAGTCCATTATCTGTTGTCTATGTTGTCCCGGTATGGATGTCTAAGTTGAGAATAATCAATAGCGAGATCCAATGCGAGCTTTCTCCTTAGACCTTTGTACCCCTTTGTGACACTTGGTTAAAACATGTGCATTGCGATAATCCCGGTAGTCCAAGCTAATTAGGACAAGGTGCGGGCACTATTAGTATACTATGCATGAGGCTTGCAACTTGTAAGATATAATTTACATGATACATATGCTTTATTACTACCGTTGACAAAATTGTTTCTTGTTTTCAAAATCAAAGCTCTAGCACAAATATAGCAATCGATGCTTTCCTCTTTGAAGGACCTTTCTTCTACTTTTATTGTTGGGTCAGTTCACCTATTTCTCTCCACCTCAAGAAGCAAACACTTGTGTGAACTGTGCATTGATTCCTACATACTTGCATATTGCACTTATTATACTACTCTATGTTGACAATATCCATGAGATATACATGTTACAAGTTGAAAGCAACCGCCGAAACTTAATCTTCCTTTGTGTTGCTTCAATACCTTTACTTTGAATTATTGCCTAATGAGTTAACTCTTATGCAAGACTTATTGATGCTTGTCTTGAAAGTACTATTCATGAAAAGTCTTTGCTTTATGATTCAGTTGTTTACTCATGTCATTTACATTGTTTTGATCGCTGCATTCATTACATATGCTTTACAAATAGTATGATCAAGATTATGATGGCATGTCACTCCAGAAATTATCTTTTTATCGTTTACCTGCTCGGGACGAGCAGGAACTAAGCTTGGGGATGCGATACGTCTCGATGTATCGATAATTTCTTATGTTCCATGCCACATTATTGATGATATCTACATGTTTTATGCACACTTTATGTCATATTCGTGCATTTTGGAACTAACCTATTAACAAGATGCCGAAGTGCCAGTTCTGCTGTTTTTGGTTTCAGAAATCCTAGTAAAGAAATATTCTCGGAATCGGACGAAATCAACGCCAGGTTCCTATTTTGCCCGGAAGCATCCAGAACACCCGAGAACCGCCCGAGAGGGGGCACAGGCCCACCAAACCCTAGGCCGGCGCGGCCAAGGGGGGGCCGCGACCCCCTATAGTGTGGTCGCCCCTTCGACCTCCTGACGCCGCCTCTTCGCCTATAAGAAGCCCCTCGACCTAAAACTTCGAGACGGAAAAGCCACGGTACGAGAAACCTTCCAGAGCCGCCGCCATCGTGAAGCCAAGATCTGGGGACAGGAGTCTCTGTTCCGAACGCCGCCGGACGGCGAGTGCCCCGGAAGGCTTCTCCATCGACACCACCGCCATCTTCATCACCGCTGCTGCTCTCCATGAGAGGGAGTAGTTCTCCATCGAGGCTCGGGGCTGTACCGGTAGCTATGTGGTTAATCTCTCTCCTATGTACTTCAATACAATGATCTCATGAGCTGCTTTACATGATTGCGATTCATATGAGTTTTGTATCACAATTCATCTATGTGCTACTCTAGTGATGTTATTAAAGTAGTCTATTCCTCTTCCATGATGTAATGTTGGCAGTGTGTGCATCATGAAGTACTTGGTTTATGCTATGATTGTGATCTCTTGTAGATTATGAAGTTAACTATTACTATGATGGTATTGATGCGATCTATTCCTCCTTTCATAGTGTGATGGTAGAAGTGTGCATGCTATGTTAGTACTTGGTTTAGTTGTGTTGATCTATCATGCAGTCTAAGGTTATTTAAATATGAACATTGAATTGTGGAGCTTGTTAACTCCGGCATTGAGGGTTCGTGTAATCCTACGCAATGGTGTTCATCATCCAACAAGAGAGTAGAGTATGCATTTATCTATTCTGTTATGTGATCAAAGTTGAGAGTGTCCACTAGTGAAAGTATGATCCCTAGGCCTTGTTCCTAAATACTGCTATCGCTGCTTGTTTACTGTTTTACTGCGTTACTACTGCTGTGTTACTACTGCTTGTTTACTGTCCTGGGCAAAGCACTTTTCTGGTGCCGTTGCTACTACTTATTTATACCACCTGTATTTCACTATCTCTTCGCCGAACTAGTGCACCTATTAGGTGTGTTGGGGACACAAGAGACTTCTTGCTTTGTGGTTGCAGGGTTGCATGAGAGGGATATCTTTGACCTCTTCCTCCTGAGATCGATAAACCTTGGGTGATCCACTTAAGGGAAACTTGCTGCTGTTCTACAAACCTCTGCTCTTGGAGGCCCAACACTGTCTACAGGAAAAGGAGGGGGCGTAGACATCAAGCATTCAACAACAGATAATATTCTCATAAGAGATTTGAGGATTAATGTCCAAGCTGAAACTTCCACCATGATACATGGCTTTGGTTGGCGGCCCAAAGTTCTTCTCTAACAATATGCATACTCAAACCATTTAACTCATGGCAAATCTCCCTTACTTCAGACAAGACAAACATGCATAGCAACTCACATGATATTCAACAAAGGTGTAACAGTTGATGGCGTCCCCAGAAACATGGTTACCGCTCAACAAGCAACTTATAAGAAATAAGATACATAAGCGACATATTCTTTACCACAATAGTTTTTAAGCTACTTTCCCATGAGCTATATATTGCAAAGACAAGGAATGAAATTTTAAAGGTAGCACGCAAGCAATTTACTTGGAATGGCAGAGAAATACCACATAGTAGGTAGTTATGGTGGACACAAATGGCATAAGTTTTGGCTCAAGGTTTTGGATGCACGAGAAGCATTCCCTCTCAGTACAAGGCTTTGGCTAGCAAGGTTGTTTGAAGCAACACAAGTATGAACCGGTACAACAAAACTTACATAAGAACATATTGCAAGCATTATAAGAATCTACACCGTCTTCCTTGTTGTTCAAACACTTTTACCAGAAAATATCTAGACATTAGAGAGACCAATCATGCAAACCAAATTTCAACAAGCTCTACAGTAATTCTCCACTAATAGGTTCAAACTACATGATGCAAGAGCTTAAACATGATCTATTTGAGAGCTCAAAACAATTGCCAAGTATCAAATTATTCAAGACAATATACCAAATACCACATGAAGCATTTTCTGTTTCCAACCAAATAGCAATGAAACGGCTTTCAACTTTCGCCATGAACATTAAAGTAAAACTAAGAACACAAGTGTTCATATGAAAAAGCGGAGTGTGTCTCTCCCACACAAGGATTGCTAGGATCCAATTTATTCAGAGAATGAAAATAACAAAACGAAAATAAAAGCACACAGACTCCAAGTAAAGCACATAAGATGTGACGGGATAAAAATATAGTTTCACTAGAGGTGACTGATAAGTTGTTGATGAAGAAGGGGATGCCTTGGGCATCCCCAAGCTTAGATGCCTGAGTCTTCTTGAAATATGCAGGGATGAACTACGGGGGCATCCCCAAGCTTAGACTTTTCACTCTTATTGATCACATTATATCATTCTCCTCTCTTGACCCTTGAAAACTTCTGCCACACCAAACTCGAAGTAGTCTCATTAGAGGGTTAGTGCATAATCAAAAATTCACATGTTCAGCAAGGACACAATCATTTCCAACACTTCTGGACATTACCCAAGGTTACTGAAATTTAATGGAGCAAAGAAATCCACTCAAACACAGTAAAAGAGGCAATGCGAAATAAAAGGTAGAATCTGTCAAAATAGAACAGTCCGTAAAGAGGAATTTTTGCTAGGCACTTAACTTGCTCAGATGAAAAAGCTCAAATTGAATGAAAGTTGCGTACATATCTGAGGATTACTCATGAATTGTTGCAGATTTTTTAGACTCTCCTACAAAGAGATCAACTCAAATTCGTGACAGCTAAAAATCTGTTTCTGCGCAGAAATCCAAATCTAATATCAACCTTCTATCAAAGACTTTACTTGGCACAACAATGCAATAAAATAAAGATAAGGAGAGGTTGCTAAAGTAGTAACAACTTCCAAGACACAACAAAATAGTAGCAAAATAAAAACATGGGATATCTCCCAAGAAGTGCTTTCTTTATAGCCATTAAGATGGGCTCAGTAAATTTAATGATGCACTCGCAAGAAATAAGAGTTGAAGCAAAAGAGAGCATCAAAAGTAAATAAGATACAATTTTAAGTCCAACCCACTTCTTATGAAAAATAATCTTGTAAATAAACAAGTCATGTAAGCATAATGCAACAAGCATAGAAAGGCAACACAAGCGCAACTTCAAGATTCTCAACATAAAGAGGGGAAACTTAATATTATTAAGATGCATATAACTGATAACCCACAAGTATAGGAGATCGCAACAGTCTTCGAGGGAAGTAAAACCCAAATTTATTGATTTGACACAAGGGGAGGTAAAGAATACTTATAAGCCTTAACAATTGAGTTGTCAATTCAGCTGCACCTGGAAAAGCACTAGTAATAGGGGTGATGTGAAAGCGCAGTAATATGAGAGCAATAGTAATAATAACACAGCAGCAGTA
The DNA here is from genome assembly GCA_030979885.1 of Lolium multiflorum. Taxonomy (NCBI): domain Eukaryota; kingdom Viridiplantae; phylum Streptophyta; class Magnoliopsida; order Poales; family Poaceae; genus Lolium; species Lolium multiflorum. Next base: position 89,087,648 of record CM061747.1, read on the forward strand.
GCAGTAACAGAGGCAATGGCACCAGAAAATAGTTGATACTACTTCCAATGACATATAGAACGAGTATATGATGATGAGAGATGGACCGGGGGCGATCTACACTAGTGGTAACTCTCCAATAACAAGTGATAAGTGTTGGGTGAACAAATTACAGTTGGGCAATTGATAGGATTGAAAGCATTAAGACAGAACATCAAGATTATTAATCATGTAGGCATGTTTTCCATATATAGTCATACGTGCTCGCAATGAGAAACTTTTACAACATCTTTTGTCCTACCAGCCGGTGGCAGGGCCTCTAGGAATCTACTGGATATTAAGGTACTCCTTTTAATAGAGTACCGAGCAAAGCATTAACACTTGGTGAAAACATGTGATCCTCATATCTACGCCTTCCCTCCAGTTGTCCCAATTTCTGTCACTTTGGGGCCTTTGGTTCCGGACATAGACATGTGCATACAACTTGTAGATACAATCTAAGCAATGATTATAGAGCTTAAATCTAAGATCATGTCACTCGGGCCCTAGTGACAAGCAATAAGCATAACAAGATTGCAGCAACAATAACTTCACAAACTTTATAGATAGACTAATCATAATGTATCATCCATCGGATACCAACAAACACAACACCGATTACATCAGATGGATCTCAATCATGTAAGGCAGCTCATGAGATCATTGTATTGAAGTACATGGGATAGAGAGTACCAACTAGCTACAGCTAGAACCGTAGTCCATGGGGGAACTACTCACGGAGCATGATGGAGCGGTGGCGTTGATGGAGATGGCTTCCGGGGGCACTTCCCGTCCGGCGGGTGCCGAACAGAGACTTCTGTCCCCCGAATTGGAGTTTCGTGATGGCGGCGGCGCCCCTGGAGTCTTTCTGGAGTTTCGTCAATTCGTATCGCGTTTTTAGGTCGAAAGGGCTTATATAGGCGAAGAGGCGGTGCAGGAGGGCGATGGGGCCTCCTCCTCATAGGCCGGCGCGGCCAGGGTGGAGCCCCCGCGGCCCTGTCGTGTGGTGGCCCCTTGGCCCGCCTCTGACTCTCCTTCGGTGTTCTGGGGTCTTCCGGGAAAAATAAGATACCGGGTCTTTGTTTCGTCGAATTCCGAGAATATTGCCCGAACAGCCTTTCTGGAACCAAAAACAACAGAAAACAGGAACTAGCACTGTGGCATCTTGTTAATAGGTCAGTTCCGGAAAACGCATAAAAACATTATAAAGTGCGAGCAAAATATGTAAGTATTGTCATAAAACAAGCATGGAACATCAGAAATTATAGATACGTTGGAGACGTATCAACATCCCCAAGCTTAGTTCCTACTCGTGCTCGAGTAGGTAAACGATAAAAAGAATAATTTCTGTAGTGACATGCTTCTTACATAATCTTGATCATACTATTGTAAAGCATATGAGATGAATGCAGTGACTCAAGGCAATGATCTATAGTTTCCAACAAATAGATAACATATTGCAAAACTTTTCATGAATAGTACTTTCAAGACAAGCATCAAAAGTCTTGCATAAGAGTTAACTCATAAAGCAATAGATTCAAAGTAAAAGCATCGAAGCAACACAAAGGAAGATATAAGTTTCAGCAGTTGCTTTCAACTTTCAACATGCATATCTCATGGATAATAGTCAACACAAAGTAGAATAATAAGTGCAATAAGAAAGTATGTAAGAATCAATGCACAGTTGACACAAGTGTTTGCTTCTAAGATGGAAGGAAGTAGGTAAACTGACTCAACATAAAGTAAAAGAAAGGCCCTTCGCAGAGGGAAGCAGGGATTAAATCATGTGCTAGAGCTTTTTAAGTTTTGAAATCATATAGAGAGCATAAAAGTAAAATTTTGAGAGGTGTTTGTTGTTGTCAACGAATGGTAGTGGGCACTCTAACCCCCTTGCCAGAAAGACTTTCGAAGAGCAGCTCCCATGAAGGACGCTAGCTCTACCAGCAAGGTAGATCATTCCTCTTCTCTTTTGTTTACACATGTACTTTAGTTTTTATTTATTTATGGTTGACACTCCTCCAACCTTTTCTTTCACAAGCCATGGCTAACCAAATCCTCGGGTGCCTTCCAACAATCTCATACCATGGAGGAGTGTCTATTTGCAAAATTAAGTTGCTTACTGATGAATCAGAGCAAAACATGTGAAGAGAATTATTAATGAAAGTTAATTAATTGGGGCTGGGAACCCCGCGCCAGCTCTTTTTGCAAAATTATTGGATAAGCGGATGAAGCCACTAGTCCATTGATGAAAGCTGCCCAACAAGATTGAAAGATAAAACACCACATACTTCCTCATGAGCTATAAAACATTGACACAAATTGAGAAGCATTTTGAATTGTTTAAAGGTAGCACACGAAGTATTTACTTGGAATGGCAGGAAATACCACATAGTAGGTAGGTATGGTGGACACACATGGCATAGGTTTTGGATGCACGAGAAGCATTCCCTCTCGGTACAAGGCTTTGGCTAGCAAGGTTATTTGAAGCAAACACATGTATGAACCGGTACAGCAAAACTTACATAAGAACATATTGCAAGCATTATAAGACACTACACTGTCTTCCTTGTTGCTCAAACACTTTTACCAGAAAATATCTAGATCTTAGAGAGACCAATCATGCAAACCAATTTCAACAAGCTCTACGGTAGTTCTCCACTAATAGGTTTAAACTACATGATGCAAGAACTTAATCATGATCTACTTGAGAGCTCAAAACAATTGCCAAGTATCAAATTATTCAAGACAATATGAGGCATTTCTGTTTCCAACCAAATAACGACAAGTGCAGTAGCTTCCAACTTTTACCATTGAACATTAGAAGTAAAACGAAGAACACAAGTGTTCATACGAAAAAGCGGAGCGTGTCTCTCTCCCAAGAAGGATTGCTAGGATCCATCTTTATTCAAACAAAAACAAAAATAAAAACACACAGACGCTCCAAGTAAAGCACATAAGATGTGACCGAATAAAAATATAGTTTCAATAGAAGTGACCTGATAAATTGTTGATGAAGAAGGGGATGCCTTGGGCATCCCCAAGCTTAGACGCTGAGTCTTCTTGAAATATGCAGGGATGAACCACGGGGCATCCCCAAGCTTAGACTTTTCACTCTTCTTGATCGTATATCATCCTCCTCTTTTCACCCTTGAAAACTTCCTTCACACCAAACTTCTCATAAACTTCATTAGAGGGGTTAGTACTCAAACAAATCTTTAATTCACCTTAGTCCTGTAGTGACACATTGCAAGAACTCAATAAAACATTAGCTACAGCTCTCTATGTCTAGAAAGCCTTGCTTAAAGTCCACAAGAGACAATGCAAAAAACAGAGACAGAATCTGCCAAAACAGAACAGCCAGTAAAGACGAATTTTTAAGAGGTACTTACATTGCTCAAATCCGAAAACTCAAAACTAATGAAAGTTGCGTACATATCTGCGGAACACGCACGTAAATTGGCAGATTTTTCTGAGTTACCTACAGAAGGCCCTGCCCAAATTCGTGACAGATAGAAATCTGTTTCTGCGCAGAAATCCAAATCTATTATCAACTTTCTATTAGAGGCTTCACTCGGCACAACAATGCAATAAATAAAGATAAGAAGGGGTTGCTACAGTAGTAACAACTTCTAACACACAACAAAACAGTAGCAAAATAAAGACATGGGTTATCTCCCAAGAAGTGCTTTCTTTATAGCCATTAAGATGGGCTCAACAATTTTAATGATGCTCTTGCAGGAAATAAGAGTTGAAGCAAAAGAGAGCATCAAAAAGCAAATTCAAAACACATTTAAGTCTAACCCACTTCCTATGCATAGGAATCTTGTACACAAATAAATTCATGAAGAATAAAGTGACAAGCATAGGAAGATAATACAAGAGTAACTTCAAAATTTTCAGCATGTAGAGAGGTGTATTACTACCATGCAAATTTCTACAACCATATTTTCCTCTCTCATAATAATTTTCAGTAGCTTCATGAACAAACTCAACAATATAACTATCACATAAAGCATGTTTCTCATGATCCATAAACACATAATTTTTATCAAGCTCAAAAATAGTGGGATTAAAACTTTCAAACCCACTTTTATCAATAATATAACAAGATGATTGATCAATCTCAAGAGATATGGAACTCATAAATTCAAGAACTCTCCAATCCCATTTTCATTAGTAGTACAATTAATATTATCAAGTAACATAGGACCATCATCTAGAGCTTTATCATAAACATTTTCTACGCAAAACTCTTTAGTACCATGCATTTCGACATCAGGCACAAACAAAGCATTATCATAAGATTTATCAAAATAGCATGGATTATCATAAATAACAGTAGCATAATTATTCTCACAAGTTTTACTCATAGGGAATATTTCAAGAGAATCCACAGAACATAACATTCATCCACCTTTGGTAAGCATGGAGGACAATCCAATAGTGTAAGAGATAAAGAGTTACTCTCATTAGAAGGTTGGCATGGGTAGCTAATCCATTCTTCCTCCTTTTGTTCATCACTCTCCTCTTCTTTTTCATCCAATGAGCTTTCAGGTTCATCAATTTCCTCCTCTTTTTCATCCAATGAGCTTTCAGGTTCATCAATTTCTTCTTCCACAGGTTCCTGCAAATTGTGAGTACATTCTTGTGCATTAATGAGTCTCTCTTTATAATCAATGATATAAGGATTATCACTTTAACTTTCTACGCAAAAATTAAGGATAGAAGAGACATAATCTTTAAGGTCCTTACAAACAACACAAGTTTCATAATTTTTAGCCATGAAAGATTCGATCTCAGAAGCTCCCATAAATAAGACAAATTGTTCTACTTCTTCGAACCAAAGATGAATATAGCTATTCCAATTGTAGTTCTTAATTAAAGCTTCCTCACTAAAGCAACATTGAAATTTAAGATGTTTAGTTTCCTGTTGAGAGCAACAGTTTATATCATGGCGTTTAAGCAAGATTTTAGCAATTGTATTCAATTTTTCTATCACAGCACTCATGACTTTACCAGTTCTTGATTCTCTATAATTATTATATAATTCTATGAGCTCCAACATGGTTATGCCTTCTTCCATAACATCAGTTTTTAATTTTTCGATTTTTCAAATTTTTATGGATTTTTGGGTATATGAGAAAAATAAAATAAGACAAAAACAAACTAGACAAAAGTAAACTAAGCAAAGTAATACTAAATAGAAATAAACTAAGCACAAATAAACTAGACAAAAGTAAACTAAACAAAACAAAATAAAATAAAACAGAGAGAGAGGTAGAGTGTACTCCCCAGGTGAACTTATGAGTAGAGCTATGCCTCTCCGGCAACGGCGCCAGAAAATAGTCTTGATAACCCACAAGTATAGGGGATCGCAATAGTCTTCGAGGGAAGTAAAACCCAAATTTATTGATTCGACACAAGGAGAGTAAAGAATACTTATAAGCCTTAACAATGAGTTGTCAATTCAGCTACACCTGGAAAAGCACTAGTAATAGGGGTGATGTGAAAGCAGCAGATATGAGAGCAATAATAACATAACACAGAGCATGTAAGTAACATAGAGCAATGGCACGGAAAATAGTTGATACTACTTCCAATGACATATAGAACGAGTATATGATGATGAGAGATGGACCGGGGTTCCCAGTGATCTACACTAGTGGTAACTCTCCAATAACAAGTGACAAGTGTTGGGTGAACAAATTACAGTTGGGCAATTGATAGGATTGAAAGCATTAAGACAGAACATCAAGATTATTAATCATGTAGGCATGTTTTCCATATATAGTCATACGTGCTCGCAATGAGAAACTTGTACAACATCTTTTGTCCTACCGGCCGGTGGCAGGCCTCTAGGAAATCTACTGGATATTAAGGTACTCCTTTTAATAGAGTACCGGAGCAAAGCATTAACACTTCCCCTCCAGTTGTCCCAATTTCTGTCACTTTGGGGCCTTTGGTTCCGGACATAGACATGTGCATACAACTTGTAGATACAATCTAAGCAATGATTATAGAGCTTAAATCTAAGATCATGCCACTCGGGCCCTAGTGACAAGCATTAAGCATAACAAGATTGTAGCAACAATAACTTCACAAACTTTATAGATAGACTAATCATAATGTATCATCCATCGGATCCCAACAAACACAACACCGATTACATCAGATGGATCTCAATAATGTAAGGCAGCTCATGAGATCATTGTATTGAAGTACATGGGATAGAGAGTACCAACTAGCTACTGCTAGAACCCGTAGTCCATGGGGGAACTACTCACGGAGCATGATGGAGGCGGTGGCGTCGATGGAGATGGCTTCGGGGGCACTTCCCCGTCCGGCCGGAACAGAGACTTCTATCCCCCGGGTGGAGTTTCGCGATGGCGCGGCGCCCTGAGTCTTTACGGAGTTTCATCAATTCGTATCGCGTTTTTAGGTTGAAAGGGCTTATATGGCGAAGAGGCGGCGCGGGAGGGCGCACAGGGCCTCCTCCTCATAGGCGCGACCGGGTGGAGCCGCGCGGCCTGTCGTGTGGTGGCCCCCTGGCCCACCTCCGACTCTCCTTCGATGTTACGGGGTCTTCCGGAAAAATAAGATCTGGGTCTTTGTTTCGTTGAATTGAGAATATTGCCGAACAGCCTTTAGGAATCAAAAACAACAGAAAACAGGACTGGCACTATGGCATCTTGTTAATAGGTTAGTTCCGGAAAACGCATAAAAAAATTATAAAGTGCGAGCAAAATATGTAAGTATTGTCATAAAACAAGCATGGAACATCAGAAATTATAGATACATTGGAGACGTATCAATAACCATGTTTCCCTCTCTCATAATAACTTTCAGTAGCATCATTGATGAAATCCACAATATAACCATCACTTAAAACATTCTTATCATGGTTCATATGCATAAAAGTATCATTAATTTTGGTATAAGAAGAACTCTTCTCATTAATAAGAATTGGAGCAGGATCATTATCAAGAATTTGAACATGGTAAACAAGTTGCATACTAAGGGAATGGTTTTTGGCAATCCCATCATAACTATGACAAGTTTCATAAGGATAATTATAACCTATGTCATAGCATTCTTTATAATAATTGTCAAAGATTGGAGGCATAGTGTCATCATAAGAAATAGAATAGTTATCTTCCACAGTGTGTTCATCTGTAAACATACCATCATTGTTACTAGAAGGAGATGTATCAAACATATAATCATCAGTAGCAAAAGGATTTTCAAACACCTCATCCACTAGGAAAAGGCCTACCGCCGGCGAACCTAAAAGGCCCATTGCCGGCGCACCACGAGCCCGGGTGCGACCGGTGATAATGGCCATTGCCGGCGCACCAGGCAGTGCGCCGGCGATAATAGTACTGCCGGCGCGCCACAAGCTTCGCCGGCAAAGGACAAGTTTCACCGGCGCACCATCAGCTGCGCCGGCAGTAGTGCTTCCAGCACTGGCGCATGCCACGTGCGCCGGCAGTAGGTCATTTAGGTGCGCCGGCAATAAATTCGAAAATTCTTTTTTCAGTTTTTTCCAGCATATTACAATACATATTTGACAGCAGTATATATTTACAACGCAGTTCATATTTATACAGCATTACATGCAATATGAGAAGCACATAGAGAGCCAAGTTTCATTTCGGTATCAATACACAAATACGCAAGTCTCGTTTCGGAATGTTGATTCATATGCAACACCGAACGACGAAGTTTCACAAAGTTAGAAGTCTTGGTACATAGTCGTCACAAGTATCGTCATACACCTCACAATGTAGGTCCTAACCTAAACTACAATCACATAGAACATGACCAACATGGTCATGATGACCATCATCACGAAGGCCATGGTCTTCATCCGGTTCCTCCTCATGTCCCTCATCTCTCCCGCTAGATAACGGGCGTATCTTCCTTCCGCCTCCACCCTAGTGGGGTATCCCTTGTAGCTGTTGCCGCTGAAATGGTGCACCTGTCTCCGACAGTCCTCCCAGTCGTCGTAGACTCCAGGAACCCTCCCCTTGTACACGACATATGTCGTCGGCATCTCCATTCACAAGACAAGTAAAACGTTAGTACCAATGCAATGAACAAGTGCCAACTCAAATAAGAGACAAGTAGTATGAACTAAATAGCATGTGCCTCATACTTTGTTGGTCGAAATAAATAATAACATACAGGGATGGGGTCAGTGAGGCTAGGTAGGATGCACAATAGATTGATATTTGTGGCCATCACACCAAGCCTCACTGGCCCCACCCCGGAGTGTACAAGTGACCGAACATTTTAATCATCGGCCAATGCAATTAAGAAGTGCGAACTCAAATAGAAGACAAGTAGTACGAATTAAATAGCGTGCCTCATACTTTGTCGGTCGAAACAAATATTAACATCCAGGGATGGAGTCAGTGAGGCTAGGTAGGATGCACAATAGATTGATACTTGTGGCCGTCGCACCAAGGCTCACTGGCTCCACCCCCGAGTGTACGAGTGACCGAACATTCTAATCATCGGCGAACTCCAAATACGAGGCAAGTAGTGGTCGAGTAAATGCAAATAATTATTAAGCTATGTACGCCATAATCTTGAAATATATAGCAAAGTAAATGAAACTATAGACACATGTTCACATGCACATTCATACAACTAAATAAAAGCAACTAGTCGATTCTATGGGAATATATAGCAATTATTACAGTACGGAAGTTCAAGGACATATCGTTCAAGCTTTAGCAAGTGTTCCCGTCGTAGGATCAGGTTGTACGCCTAGGGGGGAATGGACGGCAGCCCTCAAGCGAGTTGAACGGCCTCTCATCACGCGACATCTCCAAGCGGAGTTCTATCTCGTCATTAGGTGGTAGACCGTAGCCGTAGAAGAACTCGCCAGACCTATTGTTGACATCCTGCAGGATTATCGTGCAAATGAACTGCTGGATGCGACCCCAGTTCTTTCTAATCTCTCTATCGGGGACATCCGCCATGTTTGCAAACCTGTTTCTGAGATTCTCTGGCAGCAACATGTCATCTGCGTACTTTATGTACTCCTGCATCTGAAGGATGGCGTACCACGCGTCCATCCCATTGTCGGGCGTCGACTGCCTGAGGCAGGGGAAGTTGATTGTGTGGGTTAAGACCAAGCCTCCTCGGGATTTCCTCTCTACTTTGAGGGGGCCTGCCTTGTTGGCGAAGCCGGTGAGAGCATCATTGAGAAGGGCCTTGATGTGGGTGTAGTCTTTCTTGTGGTCCCCGGCGGCATCCTCCATCTCATGGTCCTCGTCACCGCCAACACCAGCGGCCTCGGCATCCTCCTCCGTCCTAAAGAAGTGCCTATTGTAGTGCTCCTCTAACTCTTCTTGAGACGACATGGTGGCTTGCACTAATAGAAGATGAAAAAGAGTTAGAATTCACGGAAAAATTCGGCATGACCTTTGCTAAAAATTGGTCATGCCGAGTGCTAGAATTGCCGGAACGGAAATGAATCGACATTCCGGCACTCAATAGCAACTCAATCCCTGTAACAGAAATGCAAACATATAAATGCCATAACCATAACCATAACCATCTCCATAACCATGCCATCACCATAACCATCACCATATAAATTACAGTAGCATTTCAGCATATACATTACAGTGGCATTTTACATCAGCATAAAAATAACACTTGACAGCATCCATTTAAAACCAGAAAAGGAAATATTTGCAACTTAACACTTTAAATCCCATTACTGCTAGCATAGCAGTAGCTAGCAACTTAGCATTACTGCTTATTTACATAAACAAATGAAATATTTGCAACTTAACACTTTAAATCCCTGGCACCTACTGAGAACCTTGCATACTAGCTACTGCTAGTAAACCTACTGCTAGCAAATTAAGAAATGAAGTAAATCCCTGGATCAGTAGCATGCACAATTAACTAAACAAAATCAATTTTCATTTTAGCTACTGCAAGTAAAATCAATTTTGAACCAAACCTCTATTTCATTTTCTTTTTTTGGCAGTAGGTAATGATGCATTTTCATTTTGAACCAAATTTATTTACAACCAGTGAGCATGCATGAGCATTTTGAACCAAACAAAATACACATTTCAGCAACAACAGCAGTAGCAGTAGCATGACCAGTAGGAGTAACATGTAAAGCATTTGCTACTGCATTTCATCATTTAAAGCAAATAGCAACCATGCATAGCACCAATTTAAATCCTAAATCATTTAATACACATGTATACAGGTTATTTAACTTTGGCATGGTTTTGAAATGTGACAGTAACATGAGCATGAGCATGAGCTTTTTTCATAGTAGCATTTCACCGGAGAGCAAAACCTAAATGAGAACCAATTTTTATCATTTGTCCTAAACAAGCAACTAGACCTGCTGCATTTTAAATCCTAAACCAGAGAACTATTTTAAATGAACCAGTAGCATTTCCAGAAAATGAATTAAACACTAAAGTGCTCATTTCATCATTTTTTTAAATGAACCAGAGAATGAACCCTACACTAAACCAGTAGCTACAACATTTTTAAAAAATTTGCATTGGGTAAATGCCCCATCTGCAAGCATCTGAGCATGAAGTTCAATAGCAAAACCAATTTAGCAGTAGGTAAATGCCCCATTTTATTTTCATAATGCAAGCATTTGCAAGCATCTGAGCATCATTTTAACCTACTGCTAGCATTCAAAAAATGCTAAGGAAAAACAATACTGCTACTGCTAGCATTTGAACCTACTGCTAACATGAATTAAACCCTAGCAACCTGCAACTAAAATCATTTTCTTGTTTGAACCAAACCTCTGTTCATTTTTCTTTTTTCATGTTTGAACCAAACCTCTGTTCATTTTCTTTTTTCCTACTGCAACCTGCAACTAAATCAAGTGGCATATATATGGTTCATTTTAAAATTGGTTTAGTTTCAAACAAGAGAGCATACAACATACAGAGCTTGTACCCACTTATAATAGCATGGACTGCAACAACAAGATTATCCAGAAATTCTTCTATGCACCAACAATATCATGCATTATTCCAATATCAGCCATTCTTCTATGCACAAAAAGAACCAAAACCAGAGAACAATACTGCTAGCATTTGAAGCTACTGCTAGCTTTTCAAACCAATTTTAGCATTCAAACTTCCTTTTTGGGCAATTTTGTTGGACATCAAATTTAAATTAAGTAAACAAACTTCCTTTTTTGCTACTGCTAGCAATTAACCTCCTTATAAGCTGATATATTTCAATGAACCAGAGAATGATGGACAGAACAGGAGGGGATCGAGCATACTGCAAGCATTTAAATGAACCCTAAATCATCAATTTCATAGCAATGCAGGGTACAGGAGGGGATCGAGCATCAATTTGAACCAATTTCATAGCAATTGGAAGCAATTTGAAAATTTCAGGGAAGGGGGAGGGGAGAGGGAAGGGGAGAGGGAAGCTCACGGTGGCGGCAGCGTGGTCCTCCTCCAACGGCGGCGACAGAGTGTTCCTCCTCCAACGGCGGCGGCAGCGTGGTCCTCCTCCGACGGCGACGGCAGCGTGGTCCTCCTCCGACGTCCCCTACTCCAACGGTGGCGGCGGCGTGTATGGGGCAGGTGGTGGGGGCTGGTGGAGGGGGATGGTGGCGAACGGTCGAGGACGGCGTGGCGGGGCAGTGAAGCTCACGGCGGCGCTCACGGTGGCGGTTAGGGTTTGTCGTCGATGAATTGGGAATGGGGAGGGAGAAAGCTAGTCTCGCGTGCGGTTAAGTCCCAAGTATACACGGGGTACACTTATTGCCGGCGCACCAGGGCTTTGGTGCGCCGGGGACATGGACCCCACCAAAGCCCTGTGCGCCGGCAATAAGTGTACCCCGTGTATACCTGGGACTTGGCCCAGATCACATGCAATGACCTCCCCAACTCATATTTTCTTTTGTTTTTCTTTATTTCTTTTCTGGCCTTTTCTATTATATTTATGTTCTTATCTTTTCAAGATAATAGCCAAGAAATATGCATGAGTTATATATGCAAAAACAATTTCAAAATCTTAATTAGGCATTACAAAAAAATATGAGTTATATATACATACACAAAATATTGACCAACACAATATTAATTAGTCATACATAAAATATTGGCCATGACCATATGAGTAGTTATGAATTACACAAAATATGAGTTATAGATTGCAAATAAAGTTTTACATCATCGATTGAGAAGAGTGTTTCGCTTTCTTCTTGCTTTTCTTGCTCGTCGTTGAATAATTTAGCCCCGTGTCGTGACTTCTTCTTTTGAAGGGTCGACCTGACCTCGGTAGCGTGGTCCTGCTTCTTCTTGTGGTGTATGTTGTGTCTTCGTCCTCGGATTCTTCCATCATTGGGTCTCCGACTTGTCCTTCGAAGTCTTCCTCGTTGGCGACTCCATCCATTCCGACGATGGTCCTCTTGCCTCTCCTCACGATAACACGGCTAGGCCTGGATGGGTCGGTTATGAAGAAGCATTGGTGCACGTGTTCTGCCAGTACCCATGGCTCATTCTGCGCGGTGGCGTTCGTGGACTTTGATTTGTTGGCTTCGGGTAGAAACATGGTGGTGAAATACCGGTCTTCTTTTGTGACGCTCTTAGCCCATCTGATACGGAACATCGGCACTTTCTCCCCAGCGTAGCTAAGCTCCCAGATTTCCTCGATTCTTCCGTAGTATCTAGTCTTTACGTCACCCGTCCAGGAATCCATCGTTACCCCTGAGTTCTGGTAAACACTGTTCTTGTCTTTTTCTTCCGTGTAGAATGTGTACCCGTTGATATCGTACGCTTGGTAAGTCATGATGTTGGGCGCGGGGCCATGTGACAAGGCCAATACTAGTTTATCCTTGTCAGAATCCATTGGTGGGGGATTAGCATCAATGTGGTCTTTGAACCAGCGCGCGAAAGAGGAGTTGTGCTCTCTGTATATTTCTGCTTCCGTCATCATCGGCTTGCCACTGTTCTCTATCATGGTTTTGTGCTCTTTCAACCAAGGATCGATCAAGTCAATGTGTTGTAGCGCTACTAAGTTGGCCCTGTCAAAGTCGGAAGTCCGACCAGACATGTGCACGTGTAGTTCCTTCCTTCCATTTTTGTGGCCTACTCCCTCGAACCTGCGGAGGTGCTTGTTTTGAGGCAAACCAACAGGGTCCTCGATGTCTAGATAATTCGTGCAGAAAGAGATGCACTCTTCGGTGAGCCAGCCCTGGACGATGCTTCCATCCGGATGTGACCTGTTACGAACGTATCCTTTAATGACCCCATTCATTCTTTCAAACGGCATCATGTTGTGTAAGAATGCCGGCCCTAGACTGACGATATCATCCATGATATGGATCAACAGATGGACCATCACGTCAAAGAATGCAGGCGGGAAGTACATCTCCATCTCACATAGGATCACCACGATCTCTTCCTAGAGCCTTGCGAGTTTCTTCACGCTTATCGACTTCCGAGTTATGACGTCGAAGAAGTTACAGAGCCCAGTCAGTGTTGCACGGACATGGTCATCCATTATACCTCGGATTGCAACCGGAAGAATCTGCGTCATCATCACGTGACAGTCATGAGACTTCATGCCGCTGAAGTTTCGTTTCTTGGGGTCCATGTATCTGCTTATTAGCCCGAAGTACCGAAGGGCACTCTGACTCCTAGAAGGCAATTGAAAAATTGATCGACCTCGGCCGGACTAAAAGTGAAGCAGGAGGGGCGACAGTAATAGTCTGGCTGCTTAATCCTTTTGCGCTTCTGACCGCCGTCCGCCTCCTCCTCCGACTGTCCCTCTTGGGCCGGCGGGATCTGAAGCTCTTCCCTGATGCCCAAAACTTTCAGGTCGTGTCTTGCTTTCGGCCCATCTTTGGTCCGGTCCGGCATGTTGAGAAGAGTGCCAAGCAAGCTCTCGCACACGTTCTTTGTAATATGCATGACATCAAGGCAGTGAGGTGTATCGAGAATTTTCCAGTACGGCAAGTCCCAAAACACGGACCTCCTTTTCCATACACCAATGAGCGGCGTCGTTTCCTTTTTCTTCTTCTTCTCTCTAGGCTTTTGACGAATCTTTCCCGGCGCAGGGCACTCCTTCCAACCTTTCAGTAATGTATCGATCTCTTCGCCGCTCTTCTTACGTGGAGGTCCTCGGGGTTCATTTGTACCATCGAACAGATCTCCACGCTTTCTCCACGGGTCAGTCTTCGTAGCCACCTTCAATGCCCCATGTAAACTGTTTCGAGCCGGGATCCTTACCAAGCTGCAAAAACATCGTCTCTTCCATGCACCTGACACATGCCTTGTGTCCATGGCACACCTGGCACGAAATGTAACCGTATCCGAGGTAGTCCTGCACCGTCGTGATCAACGCGGCTCTCAAAGGGAAATATTCTTCCGCGACGGCGTCCCATGTATCTACCCCTTCCTCCGCCCACAACGTTTCAAGCTCCTCCTTTAATAGTTCGAGATACATGTTGATATCGTTTCCTGGCTGTGTCGGCCCTTGAATTAGCATACTCATCTGTATGTACTTCCTCTTCATGCACAACCAGGGCGGGAGGTTGTAGATCCATACAAACACGGGCCATGTGCTATGTGTGCTGCTCTGGTTTCCGAACGGATTGAATCCGTCCGTGCTCGCACCCAACCTGATGTTTCTGGGATCTGCCCCAAAACTTCCGAATTCATTGTCTAATGCTTTCCACTGGCTTGCATCCGAAGGGTGCGTCAGCACTGGGTGCTCAATCCGCTCTTCATCATTCAACACTGCCTCCTTTCTTTCAGCGTGCCAGCGCATGAGCTTTGCTTCCTTGCGGTCCGCGTAGCCGTTGAAGCCGGGGGGCGAGCGGGAAGTACCACACAACTTTCCGAGGAGCTTTCTTCTTCCCTTTCTTGTACCGTTCAGCTTCACACACAGGACATTTGGTCTTGTCCATGTGCTCCTTGCGATACATGATACAGTCGTTGATGCAGGCGTGATACTTTTCGTGGGGTAAGTCGAGAGGGCACGTGATTCTCTTGGCCTCGGCTAGACTACCAGGACACGTGTTCCCGGCAGGAAGGAGATCTTTCACGTATTCCAGGATGTCGTCGACGCTTGTGTCCGTCCATCCGTGTTTCGCCTTCATCTGCAGCACATCGAGAGCTACTCTCAAGCGAGACTCCCCCAACCCGCGACCTGAGTCGTACAACGGAGTATTCGAGTCTATCTCGAGTTGCTCAAGCTTTGATTTCCGCTTGGCGCCTTTCGTCTTTTCGAGAAGCAGATCTTGAAGATGAGGGTCCCGCACGACTGAAGCTAGCGGCACCTCTTCGTCGTCGTCAAGGTTATTGTCGTCGTCAAGGTTATCGTCCTGTGCGACAAGCTCTTCATCATCATCAATATCATGATGCCCTCCTTCTTGCCGGCCATTATTACCACCTGCTGCCGTCGCCCCATTGACCTCCGCGCCATCATCACTCATCCATTGAGTGTGTCCATGCATGAAACCATTAGTGAGCAGGTGCCCCTGCAATTTGCCTGAATACGGGTCAAACCATTTCCCTCGTTTGCATCTCCGGCACGGACACAATACCTCCGTGCGGTTATTTTCATACATGTCGATGATCGCGTGTTTCAGATATCTCATCACGATGCTTTCACTCATCTCGATAACCATTATCGCCTGCATGGTAAGATTACATAATTGATTAGAACCATGCATCCGTCGGTAGTTTTCACGGAAAATTTTGGCATGACCTTCCTACACGGTAGGACATAGGAGCGCCAGAAATGTGCCGAAACGGAAACTTAAAGAATCAACATTTCGGCGCAACGTTGGCAACTCATTTTCAACGCCAACACACACAAGCACAAGCACAACATATATATATGCCACACACGAGAGCTTTGCTTCAAATGTCCAACATACGTCGATTTCATTCCTCAATTTGTTCATTAATCACCTATTTGTTTGATATATTCGTCAACGAGATCGAGACGTCGCGCCGCTACCACGGCGTATGGAAGCCGACTTTCTAGATCTAGATCTAGATTGAGCGGTCAATGCGGGATAGTAGATCTAGATCTACATAGGGGGATGTGGGAGATGCATGTAGGAAGGGAAGATTTGGTAAAAAAATATGATTTTGTTTGGTCAAATTGGCTAAATTTGGGGTAGAAATGGGCAAAAAATAGGTGGGTTGGGAGAAGGGTCGGGTTGTGTGGAGGAGTGGAGTGGTAGTAGTGGGGGAGTGGTTGTTGAGCAGAAATAACTGCCCAGGTTACTGCCGGCGCACCAGGGCATGGGTGCGCCGGCAGCACATAGCCCTTTCGGCTATATCACCCCCGGGCCAGGCCCAAGAATCATTGCCGGCGCACCCGGCCAGTGCGCCGGCAATAGCCGCTTCGCCGGCGCACCACCTGGGCTGGTCGCCAGTATTTCTTGGGCCTGGCCCGAATCGCCGGACCATGCCGGGATTGTCCCCGGCGCGTCTTTCCAGTCTTCTTGTGCGAGTAGTCTTCATCGCCGGCGCGGCTGCAAAGTGGTGCGCCGGCAACACTTTCCACCGGCGCACGTCCTAGGTGGTGCGCCGGCACCACTTGCCTCCACCTATAGGCTTTTTCCTAGTAGTGATCCCCAAGCTTAGAGCTTTCTATATCATCATGGGAAGAAACATGGATAGTACTAATACTATGGCAATTATTAACATCATCATTTTCAGAATTAGTGTCCCAGAGATCTTCAATATCAAAAGTAGTGTGCTCTTCCAAATCATGATCACTAATGTAGGTAAAGGGCATAGGAAGATCATTGTACTCAGATTCATTATCATAATAATCATTAGGAGCAACATACTTACGGTTACCTATCGTTATCTCATACACGCGGGGATATGCCGTTACCTCTTTCTTTTATTCCCCCTCTTCTTCTTCTTCTTCTTCTTCTTCTTCTTCTTCTTCTTCGTTCCTTCTTCTTCTTCTTTTTCTTTCTCCCTCGTTCCCTTCTTTAGGAGGAAGAGGTTTGAAGGGAGGCTTATCCACATAACCTGATTTATTTCCAGAAACAATAGAAGAAACTTGGGAGGATTCCTCCTTTTCATTAATAAGTTCAAAACACACAGCGGTCCTATCATATTTTGGCAAAGTGTCATCTTCTAAAATATTTTGTATGTAAGTATTTGTGTGGCAATTATCAATGCAATAAGAAAGACACCCATGCAGGACACTATTAATATCAAGAGCACTCATATCCACCAAAGAAGTTTTTCTCAATAACTCTTCACACTCCAAAAATAATGTAAGTTCATCATGCTGATTAGAAGTGATTTCACCATCACAATACAAATTTGCAGCACTCATGAGGTTCGAATTATCATTGGAGGAGCATTGAAAATTAAAATGACCCACTCTATGGCAAAGTTCACAAATAAAAGGATAGAGGGCATGATGTCTACGCACGCTTCTATTTTTGTAGACAGTGTTGGGCCTCCAAGAGCAGAGGTTGTAGAACAGCAGCAATTTTCCTTAAGTGAATCACCCAAGGCTTATCGAACTCAGGGATGTAGAGGTCAAAGATATCCCTCTCAGCAACCCTGCAATTAAGATACAAGAAGTCTCTTGTGTCCCCAACACACCTAATACACTTGTCGAGATGTATAGGTGCACTAGTTCGGCGAAGAGATAGTGAAATACAAGTAATATGGATGATTGTAAGTAGTAATTGCAATCTGAAATAAAAATGGCAACAAGCGAACATGTAGCAGAACTTTTTGGAAACGGTGTTTCAATGCTTAGAAACAAGGCCTAGGGATCATACTTTCACTAGTGGACACTCTCAACAATGATCACATAGCTGAATAAATAAATGCTACTCTCAAACACTCTCTTGTTGGATAACAAACACCATTCATTGTGTAGGGCTACAAAGCACCCTCAAGCCGGAGTAAACAAGCTCCACAACGTCATAAAGGAATCACACACGATGTGCACACTGTCACCATCACACCGTGGAGAGTGAATCCGGAGTTCATATTAAAGTAACCTCTAGAGTGCATAATAGACCGTTGCAATTTAGACCGAGTACTAACATAGCATACACACTGTCACCAATAGCTATGAAAGGGGAATAGATCACATCAATACTATCATAGTAATAGTTAAATAATCCACAAGAGATTACAATCATAACCTACGCCAAATACTACATGATGCACACACCGTCAACTTTACATCATGGAGGACAAATAGACTACTTTAATAACATCACTAGAGTAGCACATAGATTAATAGTGATACAAAGCTCATGATCACATAAAGATCACACCATGGGAGAGAGATGAACCACATAGCTACCGGTAGAGCCCTCGGCCCCGGGGGAGAACTACTCCTCCTCATCATGGGAGGCAGCAGCGGCGATGAAGATGGCGATGGAGTCGATGGAGATAGATAGGGGCACTTCCCCGTCCGGCGAGCGTGCGGAACGGAGACTTGTCCCCGAAACTTGTCTTCGCGATGGCGGAGGCTACGGAACTGCGTGGAATATCGTCGATTGTCATTAGGGTTTTGCGAGGAGAATATATGAGCGAAAGGGCGGAGTCGGAGGAGCCGGGGGGTGGCCTCCACACGGTGGCGCAGCCGGGGAGGGCCGCGCCAGGTATGGTGTTGGGCCCCTTGGCCCCCTCAGGCCCTTCTGCTCTCTCGGGTCAGTCTCGGCAAAATATTGACTTCTGTCTTCGTGGGGTCCAATTCCAGAATATTTCCTGTGTAGAATTTCTGAAACCAAAAACAGCAGAAAACAGGAACTGGCACTTCGGCATCTTGTTAATAGGTTAGTTCCGGAAAATGCATAAAAACGATATAAAGTGTATATAAAACATGTGAGTATTGTCATAAAACTAGCATGGAACAGAAGAAATTATAGATACGTTTGAGACGTATCACTCCCCAGCCGCGTCCCCCAAACACGGCGCCCAAACATTAAAATACTCTTTTTTTGTTATTTTTGCATTTTTATTTCAATAAAGAGGAGAAACATTCCACAGACTAATACATAATTGGGAACATGGTTTACACGAAGACATAATTTGAAACATGGTTTTCCACAAACTAATACATAGTTTGAACCATGGTTGACACAAATATAAAACATTGCAAAAAAACTAAACCTAACTAAGCCGGGCATTGAAGGTTTCGTGTGTTCGCTGCCAAGAAAGAACACTCGAGGCACAGATCACCCAAAGCTGGAAAATCCGGTGGTGAGGGTGCCTGTTGGTTCTTCCAAGGAAGAACAACCAGAAATCTCCGTGCATATATTCGCTGCGAAGAAACAACACTCGTCATCCTCCTCGACGCTGTCGCCGCGGTAGTGTTGGCTGTAACGCGTCTCGTCGAACACCTTGACACTCCTGTCTCTGTTGCCAAAGTAGGAGAACACGAGCACGAAGCCGGCTTGGAGGCGGTGGTAGCGCGTGAACCTCTCCCAGCCGATGTGGAGGTACATCTTGCCGTGCGCGTCGTAGATCACGTCGATGATCCACCGGCAGCTGTCGCAGCCAGCCTCCCGCAGATGTAGCGTGCCCGGGCGCCATCGCCGGCGACGAAGTCGGCGAAGGCGTCCGGCAGCCTCTGGATGGCATATGGGCCGCCCTTGAGGACAACGACGAGCACGGGCTCCTCCTCGTCCTGCATGTCCGACGATGAAGACGACGACGTCGCAGGCGACGGTGAGCGTACAGCTCTACCGCGGCCACGACCACGACCACGCCCGCGAGCTCGGCCTGCGCCTCTACCAGCCATGGCGTCGACTCTTGAGATGGTGGCGGCTAGGGTTGGGGAGAGAGGCTCTAGGGTTTGTGTGTGAGAGGGACGATGAGAGGCGGCCTTTTTATAGAGGTGGAGGGCGGGGGAGAGGTGGCGCTCATTAACACCGGCACACAGAGCTAGACGCGACGAGACGCTTCACTGCGCCTCTGCGGAACTGCACCATCGTTGCGCGCCAATAACATCTATCGCGAGGTAGGCGACGGTTAGGTTAAAATTCAATGTGCGCTAACGCGTCGGTCTGCCACTCCCCCTCGCTTTTTGAGTGTCAGGTTTCCGGAGCATCCCTTGTGTAGGAGCAGCTCACAGATGCAGGACCTCCGTATCGGACGCGTCGGATAAAATCGGGTTTGGGGACGCGGCTGGAAACATTTTTTATTCGGCGCGTCGCAAATCCCTTTAGAAATGATTTGAGGAACGCAACTGGAAGATGAATTAAGGGTGTGTTCGGTTTGGGGATGGGGTGGAACGGAATGGAACCGTTCCGCACCCAGAGCCCGTTCTGCGTTCGGTTGCAAAATGGAATGGAATGAAGTGGTTCCTCCAAATGGAATATTCCCTCTAGATCCAATGGAGTGGTTCCTCCGATTCGGCCGGACGAGGTGGAACGGGTGACTGTCACACGCTGATTAATTAAGTTTAGCAATAATTAACCAAGTTTAGCAATAATTAATCAAGTTTAGCACTACTTAATCATGTTTAGCAAATAATTAATCGAGTTTAGAATAATTAATCGGGTGATTATCTCACCCATTCCATTCCATTCTCATCCCATTTCAAAACCGAACACAGGGATGGAACCGTTCCGTGACAATTTTTTTGTCCAAACCGAACACAGGGATGGAACGGTTCCGTGACAGTGAATGGAATGGTTCCATTCCATTCCACACATTACGACGGCAACTTAAGACATCTGCCACCCTATATTTATTTGAGGACGGAGGAGTAGGATGCTAATCAAGGAAGCTCGTGCGCCCAGCTCGTGTACCACGTGTACTGCGTTAGTCAGGAATATCCGGACTCAACCTCGTGTACCGCGTGCCGACGGTCGATGGCTGGCAGGCTCTGGTCAGGTTAGGCATGTGGACGTGCAGCTGTCCGCCATTCTTGTCCTGCCCCGCCCATTCGACACAAATCAACTTGCAGCCGCGACCTCAGCGGTGAAGGACACAAAATTGGGTCCACGGTCCAACATAGAATTACCGTTCACGTTATTTTCCATCCACTGTTGTTCCAACGGATCCATTTGGGGCATGTTTGAAACCAGCTGGGTTCGATTTGGAACTCGCTGATGCAGTGGTGCGAGGGTACAGCGCGTCCGGAGCCACGGTTTAGAATCAAGCTAATATTTGGTAGCTCGGGCTACATGATTTGGGCTAAAAAGGGTCTTTTGTTTGTTTGCCTATAGTCAACTATAAATTGTGATGGAGATAACACTACACCTGTTTGGTATACCATAGGCAAGCATAGTATCAGCTCTTCTCTACAACGGATGATCTTACCATACTATCACCTCTCATCACAAAGAAATCACAGTTCATCAGTTACAGACTTACGAAACTAGCAGTTCACGAATTCAACCCTAATTACGTACTAACGAGAATGGTAGTTCATAGCCACATTCTATAGCAATTACGAATGGCAGTTTATTAAAGGAGGATTATTCTTCTTCACTTCTTCACTTTAGTTCTTCACTTCACTTTTTCACTTATTCTTCTCCTTCTCAAATGGTGGTGTGACCTCTCGCTTCCCACATTGTGTTTGCTCACCCGAGCATCTTCTCCTTCAGGCTTCATTGTCACCTGCCTTCACGCTATGGCTGGTCTCAACTTTATCAAAAGTGACAAGCTCTTCAAAGAAGTCAGCCTCGTCCCAACCTAGGATCTAGTTGTGAACAAATCAGAAATCTAGGACCAGCTTCACTTGAGTGTCAAAAGTGTGGAACGATTTCTGGTCAAGGACCTTGAACCTGTTCTTCAATGCAACAACGACCCTCTCAATGGTGACTTCAAGGCTTGAGTGTCTCAGATTGAACAACTCCTTCGCATTCTGAGGTCGATTCCTTAGACTAAACTCATTGAGGTGGTAACTTGTTTTCTGAAGGGAGGTAGAATACCAGGTAGGCGTGGACATCCAGCATCTCCAAGGAAGAACTTACCATCAAGAATTTGCAACCCATCAGACCTTGACAAGCTGTCGGACAAGATGATTACATCATGAGCTGAACGCTCTCGTTCAGCAAGCACGTATGTGAACCTTATATCGAAATCCACACATCCTTGACAAGTTTTGGTGTTGGTGCTTCCTCATAATCTGCTGAGACATTGATCTTTGTACATTTGCAGTCATATGAGTATCCTCAATAGCCCCAATGCAACCCTTTCAAAAATTTAGCACACGGTCATGTTTCTGGCAATACACACATCTGATAAGTAGAACAAACATGGTTTTATACTCACCCTGAAATACGGGAACCACATCTTGGGTGGTGTGCTGTTTGATGGTGGCTTGATCATTTCACCTCTGAGCTCCCCAGCTACGTACAGCACATTGGAAGTATCGAGATAGTCTCCATGGATCGCATGAATGTGCTATGGATGACTCTGAACCTTTGGTTATGACCCGCGACATTAAGAAATATTGCGAATTTTCTTCGAGAGAGGTGTGGATGCTATCAACCAGCAGTCCTCTATCTCTGAACGTTTTCAGAAGTGCATAGAAAGGGACTCTTCTCATCCGAAGCATCTAGCTAGCCTCTACATCGTAGCAGTTGTAGATGTACGTAGTTTACGTTGGCCATCCTCTCCTGATCTTGTTGTACCATAGGACCGTACATGACAGGAGGAAAAGCAACACACTTAACTGATCTCTTGTGCACCATCAGGATCCAGGCTTGAATGCAAATGATAAGTGATGCGGCGTGATGCACAAGCTGTAGATGGTCGGTCTACTCAAACAAGTTCTAAGAATTATGAACGGTCTTATTGAAGCTAACTAATTGTACCAACATGAACTAACACTATAGTAGATCAGAAGAGTTTCCCCTTACCTCTGTCATGGCGGACAATGGAGAGGCCGGAAGTCGATCAAGATGAGCGGAGGCTATTTGCGGGTGGACACAACGACCCTGGTACGGCCTCGGAGACCGAAGGGAGGAGGTCCTCGTCCGGAGTACAGCCAGGGTGAGATGTGCGAGTGCAGATCTGGGTCGCCGCGGCCGCCACCGGTGCCAAAATTAGGAAAAAGGAAGTTTCGGAGGGGGCTAATGGAGAGGGTAACATAAGAGGGAGATTGCCCCTACCTTTGCCGCGCAGCGCCGCTCGGATTTTGCCCTCTGCCGCCATGTCGCAACCGAGAGCCCACGCCAATGGCGTTGTCAATTTTCGTCGTGCCTAGGACTGTTCCGGAAAAACAGCCAAACTAGACGTTGCTCCTAAGCCTGTCCCGAAGGTACTTTAAGACCCGTGTTATGGAACAACATGAAGACGAATGAGCATCCAAACAACCCAAAAACTGCGCCGCACATGCGAGCCAAAGGGCCATGCTACCAAACAGGCTCTTGATGTTTGAGACCTTCCCAGCTGGGTTTCCAAACGACATCCATCGGAAGTGTCCGACAGCCTGTGTACGGCATGCCGGGTCTTCATGTTGTTTTTGGAATGCCTCTGTCCAGCGCCTTGCCAGCCGGGTTTCCAAACGCCATCCAGCGGAAGTGTCTGAGAGCCTGTGTACGGCACGCCATATCTTCTTGTTAGTTTTCGGAATGCCTCTGTACAGCGCCAATTGCCAACGCGAATATTTTTTTTAAATGTGCTAAATTTATCAAGATGATTTTATTCAAACTTCGTTATATCTTATAAATTTGGATGAAAATTGAAAATTTTAAACCTAAATCTAACAACCTAGGCTCCATGTTGATGGGGTCGCTCTTTGGCGCTTCCAACTCCACCTCCTCCTTGACGAGAGGCCAGTCCAATGAGCCCTTCCTGCTCCCGCATGTGCCCTCGTGGAGGCTACTCCTCCCGCTCTCGCTGGAAGCGCTGGTTTCTTCACCGGCCATGAGGTCAACAAGCTTGCCGGACTCAATCGTTGACCACACGATGCTAACGGAGAGGGGAACCGCCATCACGCGTTAGTCGTTCATCAAGTTGGTCAGGGCTTAAAGAAGCCACGGATCCATTTCAGGGTTGCTGGTGTTGCGCACCGTCGCAACCTGCCACCCGTACTACTCCTCCTGTCATGTCTTCCTGGGGATGGCTCTTTCCGGAGCTTCAAGGTGGCGTCTTGTCGAGAGGGTGAGGGCTCGCGCTTCACGCAGGGGTGAGGAGGCTGTGAATGGTGCGTGATTAACGGGGCGGCCTATTTTTCATCAGTGATGAGGAGGAGGCTTCTCTGTTGCATTTAGAGCATCCCCACTCGTTTGGGCTCCCCACGCCCAAATCCGGGTGAATTTAGCGCCGGATGGATGTAGTTTTTGGCCTGGGGAGGCCCATTTTTCCAGCCGCGAGCCCATGGACGCGCACCCACCGCGTGCAAAGCGACGGCGCAGTCACCGGGAAGGGCAATCGTCGGAGTTCCCTCGACGCATTGAACCGTCGCGAAGTGGTCTGGAGAGCCGAAACGACTCGTCGGGAACGGTCGAAGTGGCCTCGATGCGAGAACCGCCGTAATGGAGCACGAACTCCGCGGAAGAGCAACCGGCGCTCTCTGTCGTCGAGAGACCTACATATACGGTTTTCGACGGGCGACGCCATTCATCTGTTCTCTCGTCACCATCCTCCGTCAACCATGAGCGATATCTCTTGGCCATCGGACACCGACAGCGAGGGGAAGCCGCCTGGATGGCGCCATTGGTGGGAACCAGCTGCATCGTCCAGCAGCGACGATTCCCCCCCGCCGGCCAGCGAGGACGAGTGGGACGACGAGGAGGAGGACGAAGAGGCCGTGGAGCAGGCCGAGGAGCAGGCCGAGGAAGAGGCCGAGGAAGAGGAGGAGGAGCAGGAGGAGGAGGACGAAGAAGCTGATGAGGACGACGACGAGGACTCAACTTCCTCCGACGAGGAGGTGGCGGAAGCGTCGCCGCGACGACGATGAGGCGGGGCCTTCTAAGAAGAAGAAGAAGTAGTTTAGTTTTAAAGTTTTTATATGTAATTTTTATGTTTATTCGAATTATATTCGAAATATATATATAATCTATCTATGTTGCACCACTTGAGAGTTCAAAGCTTTCGTTCGACGAGGGTATTGCCGTAGATCGGGAAGACGAGGGTTTGCCGTAGATCGGGAAGACGAGGGTTTTGCCGTAGATCGGAGGCCATTGTCGCCGACAAGTTGGGGCCACCGCGCTTTCGTTTCGTCCGAGGTCCGAGCGCCCCGGGGGGCCGGGGATGTCGTGGGATCGCCGGATGGATTTAGGCCCAAATCCGGACAAAAAGGAGGGGCGCGGCCAAATTACGCCGTCCGGATGGAAAAAACGCTCGCCGGGGGCCTGTTCGGGGGGACGAGTGGAGATGCTCTTACTCCGATGGCCGCGTGGGAGACACGCAATGCCGCCGCATGCGAAAGTCAAAGCGGCGACAACAGGATGCAGCACTGCCGCCTCACGAGTGAAACTGCATTGCCATAATGAGGCAAACTAGCTAGCGGCCTAGTTCTTAATTTAATCTGACCAGCCTGTGTGTCGATGACAGGGTGGCCCAGCCATTAGGTGCGTACGTGGCAAGCGGCATAACTTGTGTTCGGCGTGACCAGGACGTACCATGTGGGTCGGGAATGGCCTTTGGAGGCCTGTCTGAGACTTGGCTAGGTCAGGGTGGGCATAAAAACCGTGAAACCGAAGCCGAAATCGAACTAACCGAAATCTCGGTTTTTTCCATTAACCGCTATTTTTTCGGTTTTCATTTATACTAACCGAATTAAATTTGGTAGAATTCGGTTTTTAGCCCCACCAACCGAACAAGACCGAATAGACCGAATTGAGTAACCTACCATCAATTTGTGCATAAACCGATCATTCCATAGAAGCCCAATTGCGTTTGATGTTCCAAAAATTGTTCATTCAATGTATGACTTTGGTCTTTGATGTACTAGCTTTTTCTGAATATAGCGTGAAGCCTGCATAATAGAACACGTTGCTCGAAGTCTTAGCTACCCCTTTTAATCGCTCACGAGTGATGCACCTGTACCACGAGTGCCGCAGCCTACCAAATAGCATCCCTCCATGATTGGTGCTCATTTGTCGATTTCTTGCGCAGTTGATGCTTTTTGTGTTGATATGTCAATCACTATTTGCTTTCTTCGGTGATGCCTACTATTTGTTCAAGTGAGTAGGTTTATTCGGTTTTAACCGAAAACCGAACCGAATTGTCAGTTAACCGAATCTTCGGTTTCCTAAATTTTCATGCCAATTTCGGTTACCATTTTTAAAAACCGAACTTGTTCAAAAACCGCAAAAACCGAACCGAAATTTCGGTTAAAACCGAATGCCCACCCTGATGGCTAGGGATGCTCTGATATTTTATTACGTGTGAGGTTAGCTTCCCCTGTTCATTTATTAACAAGTGAAATATTAATGCTACAATATTATTTTCTACAAAGTCAAGTAGCAAATTCAATTACACATGCATTCCTAGTAATCTGAGAAAGCAATAGAATATTAGTCCCCTTCAACAAAAGTAGAATATTAGTCAACTAATACTTCTAAGCTCAGAATTTTATATCGACTAAATTAGAAACCCAATTTCACTAGATATGACCATGAAACTCTTTGATGCAATATTATTGTTTTCGAAAGATCTCGGATGGAATGTGAAGTTTCCACGATCATCTATTTTTAAATTAATACTGAGCCATTTGTACAACTTTATAGTACAATTATAGTGTTCTCGTTTATCTAAACTGACCATATTTATTCTTTATTATACATGATCATAACCATTTATCTACGATACCCCTAAACCTATTGAGTGTGAGATATACAGTGAATGTGAAACTGTTCAACATCTCACGTTTGACTCTATAGTAGCTAGGGCTCTCTGAGATTTGTATATGAGGTTTTTAATATTCATGTGTTAAATTTTGAGTCTATTGCTTCTAAATGGTTATGCAATAAGAGATATACATATTTAATTGTAGTTTCATCGGCCATTCTCTGAGTCTGTGACTGAATATAAATAATATTGTATTTAACAAGGTTACATGGATTAATTTGAAACAGCTGGCGCCTGGTTTACTTCCATCTTCGAAACTGAAAGAAACCTTTCAAGAAGCTAGAAAGTGCAAAAACGTACAATTCATGGAGCTACGTCATGCAAAAATGAAAGCTCCTCTCTACCTACCAGTGATGTGAATTGTCCATCCTTTGACTGGGCCTCCTCTTGGAACAAAAGCTATGGAGGAAGGACGATCATGGCGTATCTCCTGGAACATCCTGGTGAGTCTCACAACATCCATGTGGTGATGTGATTGAAAAACAGAAGCTCTCCAGGAGTCTTGCACGGGAGAAGGGAAAAACAGAGAAAGCTTTGAAAAATGGCACTTTCCTGTAGCATTATCTTGTTATGTGTTTGTAAAACTTTTTTTTTAGATTCCATGCAAATCATTCCAAGCTTTACTTTCGGTAGTTCCATGATATTTTTTAGTCACTAGGGATCTCTCCCCAGCTCCATTTCATAGAAAAGAAGCCATACAAAGTTCAACAGCTCGCGAAAACTGAAAAACGAAAAGAAGTCCAAAACAGAAAATTAAACCCAGCTCTATGAACTACACACCGGAAAATCTGGAAGAGGAAAACAGTTGCCATCCCAACTGTCCAGACATCCAACAATCCAGCACTCGACATGTGCTGAATTACGACGGTCAATTCCACCATGATATACATTTTTTTCTTTTTAGATATGAAGGTGATATGATCATTTACGCTTCGATTTATGCGAGAACATGAATTTTGTTTTGTTCCCATGGTTTACTCAGTTTATAGACTCGAGTCAATACTAACGTGGTCTGGCTATAGTAATAAAGCGACTGTTACTTCTATGTATGTGAAAAATAATTGTAGTTCTGGACGGTTCGGAAGGCGACGGGTAGAAATCTTGTCTGTAAAGTTCATTGGTTTTTTCCCAGGGTAGCACGGAGGCACGCCGTAGGTGACCTAGCCAATCAGGTCAGCATCAGGATGTTGGCTCCCACGCGTGTTGTCTGGGTGCTAGCAGCGCTTTCTTCCCGGAATGGTTCTCTTCAGTCACGTTGAAGATGTCCACGGGAGGACCAAAGACAAGAGGTGTTGCATCCACGTATGTACACCATGGATGATCGCCGTTTTTCGGTACTGGTCTCAGCAACGCATGATGGTTTCAGTCTGGTTGTGCTCTCTCCAGTAGTACCTAGTAGTCTCAACTCTCGATCGAGCTGCATGTTGAAAGTTATAGATCTGATCTTCATTGGTAATACTTATATCTAGTCCTGTTGCTTTGATCCGGCAAGGCCAGCGTAGCATCTTTATTTATCATTACAGACCAATCTTTCACACAATGTTATTATGCATGGTACGCCACACACGATTTACCCAACAAGCATAAATGTGTAGACAATGGGCCTCTAAGAGCATCTCCGGTCGCGTCGTGAGGGATTTGGGCGCCCAGAAACGTTCGTCGCGTCTCCGAAAAGCTTTTTGTCGGCACGGCCCGATCTCGGTGTCCGCGAGCCCGTCTCCGCTACACAGGGGACGCTCGGGGATCCGGACACAGAGAGGCGGGGAGTGGCGGGACAGGCGCGTCGGCGGCGAAGAATCGTCCCTCCACGGAAATCGCGCCTCTCCCACCACATCGCGCCTCTCCCGCCATGCATTTCTGTCATCCCAACACATTTGACGTATCATCTATTCATTTCTCCCTCCCGCTGTCGTTACGCTATTCCTCCCGCCGCTACCCTCTCTCATCCATGGCGCCGCCGACACCCCCAAAAAGCCAGCGGCCAAGAAGCCGCCGGGCAATGAGACGAAAGGGCGAGCGCCCTTCACGAAGCCGCGGAAGGCACCGGCTCCGAAGAAGAAGCCGGAAGGCTGGACCGATGATCAGTGTGGCATCAAGACTGTCTGCGCGGGAAGATGTCAACGGCGGAGCAGAAATGACGGAGGGCGGCACAGCTAGAGAAGAAGGTGTTGGCGGCGCGTGCGCACCAGCACGCACTGGCCGGGTGTATCGCTGCCACCAACGCGAGCCCATGGAGTACGTCGGTGCCGGCGTACATTCCGGGAGTGGTGTCCCCGTCGACATCCGGGTTTTACAACGATGGCCCCTCCGCCACTCCTGGGTGCGTGATGCCAAACTTGTCGCCGCACTACCAAGATACGCTGCCGCATGGTGGCTTCAACCCCAACGCCCTCTTCTACTCCCCGGCGTACGAGGATCCTCGACGACATCGAAGCCAAAATGGCGCGGCGACCGGCAGGCGAGGCAGCGGCCCCAACCCCGGATCAAGAGCCCGTAGACGCGTATGCGATAGCATCTGCTACTACACCTTCGTCGTCCTCTGCCTCGACGTCGGCGACGAAGCATGCACATCGGGCAAATCACGACGAGTTCATCGTGATCGACGGGCCTACATCGACTCAGAATGCGTCCGCGTCGCCTAACCCCTTCTTCTAGCTAATTTAGCTTGCACCTCCAGTCTGTAATATGTAATATGATCGCGCGCCCAGTACTTTGATCGTCGCTACTCTGATCGCGACGACTTCGGCAGGAATGATCTCTTTCGAATGCAAACTATTTGAATTTCTGATTAGGGACGGCGGGGAACGCGACTGAGGAGCGACGTCCCCAAAGCGCCACGAAACAATGGTCCCTGGCGCTTGATCAACGCCCTTTAGACGGTTGTGGGCCGACCAAGATACTCTAAAGCGCATATAAGTTGCGGAAACGAAACCGTGTGCGCAAGGAGACCGACCGCTTCGCACATGCATCGGCTTCCTATACTGCGTGCATTTATGGAGCTTTTTTTTCTTCTTTGCACGAAACTCAGCTTCAATACTTTGAACAATTAATATGTTTTAATTTGGTTAATATAAAGATTCACAACATGTAGATGTTCAATCGAAAGTTATAATTGTGAAATTTCACACTAGTATAACCATATTCGACGTAAGGTACCGTCGAATAGGCAACGACGATGTTTGAAGATGGAACCCGAGAATAACTTATGTGGATACTACGTCTGCGAGTTCATTCGTGAGATGACCTGTCACAGGGACCGGAAGAGGCTGTACAAGCCACTCGTGGACGTGAACAATTTTTCACAACAATTAATCTTATTTTATTACCATCAATTGTATTGAGTTCCATTCATATATATTGATCTTTTTTTAATTTACATGGAACGCATGCGGGACTCTCTCATAACGGAGGATCGCATACGAGCAATTCAAGAGGAAATTGCGGGATTCCTTCTTAGCGAGGTCATAGCTCGACATGGAGAATACCATCAGGAGTTTGTGATGGGATTCGTAGCATAGAAAATAAAAAAAATTCCTACCGCAAGAATGAATAACAAGCCAAGATCCAATCTAGAAGATGGGAGCAACGAGAAGATCATGAGACTAACCCTCAAAGATTTTCAAAGCCTACGAGATTAGATCTCGTTGTTGCAGAAGATGATCACTTGCCTCTTTCAAAAGCGTGTAGAAGATCTTGACGGTGCCACAGTCGGGCAACACCTCCGTACTCGGTCACACGTACGGTGTTGATGATGACGTCCTTCTCCCTGTTCCAGCGGGCAGAGGAAATAGTAGATCCTCCTCGGAATCCCGACAGCACGACGGCGTGGTGGCGGTGGTGGTGGAGATCTCCGGCAGGGCTTCGCCTAAGCGCTACGGGAGAAGTATGAGGAGGGGCGGCTAGGGTTTGGGGAGAGGGGGCAGCTAGGGCGCCGGCCTTGGTGCCTCTGGTTGGTGCGGCCAAGGTGGTGGCGGCCCCTCCCCTCTCCCTCATTATATAGGTGGAACCCCAAGGGTTTGCCCAAAGTCTTCGAATAAGACCCCAATTCAAAAACTGCCATATGGATGAAACCTAGAGGGACAGGGACTCTCCCCTTCCCCCTTGCTTGGCCGCCAAGGAGGGTGGAGTCCTTCATGGACTCCACCCTCCCACTTGGTTGGCAAGTTTAGGGTTGGTGGAGTCCAATCGGGACTCCACCTTCCATGGTGATTTCTTCCGGAAGGTTCTAGAACATTCTAGCGCCTTCCATAAATGCACCGGATCATTTCCAAACTTGGAAAGTGACTTCCTATTGTTGCGGTCAGAAACCCACCGGCGAGCAACGGCAGACATCTGAGGAGGCGGGAGCAACTTGGGGCTGCGGCGCTCTGGTCCTGGCGACGGCGAAGGCTCCGCACGTACGTCCGTCTTGGTGCAAGGGCGTGCCACTGACCTATACGGTCGGGAAGGTGATGGAGATGCCTCGCTTAGTTTCTGCATGGCATACACGTAAACGTTACATACGAGCCTCGATCGGCTCTCGGGTTGTCTGTGAATCGGCTCAGGAGCGATCCACCCATGATTCGTACGAGGTGCACGAATATATGGTGGTCTGCTTGATCAAGATAAAGCTAAACGATCTCTGACGATTTAGGGTTTTCACCGCATAATCGAACATCCTACTCGTGATTGGGCCTCGTGGCCGCGCACGGTGATCGTAACCGATCCTAGACAAGGCCTAAAAACCAACACGAGGTTGATCCCTCGGAACATCCTGTCTAGGGCTAGCAAACTACACCCTACACGTCGCTGGATCCTCCAACCCTTTGTAAGGCCTAACTATGCAGATATTAAACTAATCCTTGAAGAACAAGGAGCAATCATAACGGATCGGATCTACTAAATAATGATCAAGCGGGGTGCCGCCCCTACGCCTAAGATAGGCGTAAGGGCGGCTAGATGTCTAAGGGTTGCACTACGATAGCATATGATATGAAGAACAATGCTAACCCTAA
The DNA here is from genome assembly GCA_030979885.1 of Lolium multiflorum. Taxonomy (NCBI): domain Eukaryota; kingdom Viridiplantae; phylum Streptophyta; class Magnoliopsida; order Poales; family Poaceae; genus Lolium; species Lolium multiflorum. Next base: position 89,119,449 of record CM061747.1, read on the forward strand.
CACATCTAAGATAACTACGTTGCTCGCCATCAAAAGGGCTTCAGTACGAGCAACGCATGAACGACGAATAAACATGCGCCTAGATCGCAAGATGCGATCTAGGCAGCATGATGCTTATCCGGAAGAAACCCTCGAGACAAGGGAGTTGGCGATGCGCCTAGATTGATTTGTGGTGAACGTGATTGTTGTTTATTTCATAAACCCTAGATACATATTTATAGTCGTAGACTTTCTAACGTGGGAATAATCCCGACCGTACACGAGACAAACTCTAACTAACCGACACGTATCCTACTATATTACAGATACACGGGCCAACTAGCCCAAACTTTGCATAATAGGCCGATTCACGTATTTCTTCCATGTATATACTTCAAGTCCATCCTGATCGCGGCCCACCTCTGACTCGGTCAAATTCTGGTGATAACACATGCCCCCCTGGTTTTGGAATTGATAATTCCAAAATCACTCTGCCCTCTTCGTCGGGTCATGTCGTGGCAGGAGCAGAACCGTCGCAGTATCCTTCATCATGATGCCTTGCCTTCTCAACTTCTCCGCGTGACCTGGCAGTTTTTTTTGTTAGGCACCACTTCCTCGGAAACTGCTGCGGCATTGAATTTCCACTATATCCCCTTTTATTTAACCGCTCAAACAGTTTATCGCATCCCCTTCGTTAGCACTCCAAAAGCCCTCTGCGCCACCATGTCTTCTTCCTCCTCGCCGTCGGATCTTTCCACCCAGTCCTCCTCTTCCCGTGGCCCGACGCCGAGCCAAACCAGGAGGAGGTCCACGCGGCAACATCCGCCGCGCCATCGAGCCGGGGAGGTCGCACGACTTCTCCGCCTGGAGGATGACAAGTCCTCCGACGGGGAAAGTGACCTCCGCTTCCTCGCCAACGGGCGGAGGAGGAGAGTGACGATCGCTTCTCCTGCGATGACTTCACCTCCCAGGGAGGAGGAAGAGAAGGAGGAGGAGAGGATGACACCTCCTCAGACGAGCCGCCGACCAGCGCTTGCCCTGGCCGGGAACCTCAGCGACCCGGCGAGCTGCCAGCCAGCCAGCGGGGAGGACGAGGACAACGAAGGCTTTGGCAGCGGCTGGCCCCAGGCAGCAGCGAGCCGCCGGGAGTAGCGCGGAGCAGCGCGACGATGGCGACGACGAGGCGGCGACGGCCGTAGCTAGGACCTTTAGCATAGGATCAGTAGTAGTAGATGGGGCAATGTATCCCCTAGTACTTCCTTTTGAGAGCAATCAGCTCTTTATGTAAGAAATCTTGCTTATCAATGAAGAACTTCTCCCAATTTGATTGTGCCGATTTTCCTTGAGCCAATTTAGCCGATTTCCCCTCATACTGATTTTGCCGATTTGTCCCTTTAGCCAATGCTTAATGAGCCGATAGCAACGCATCGGTCCTTTACAATCCATCCTTCAATTCTTCAACTAATGACCTTGAGATTTGGTGGATAATGTGGAGTCTTCAAGAGAGCCTTTAAATTCTTCCCACCAGGCCCAATGATCTTCTTCTGCATCACCATGAAGAAGGTTGCAATGAAGGATCAGCCGATGACGCCCCAATCGGCTTCTAAAACAGAGCATCTACCGGGCCAGCTGCCCCCCGAGCCTCAGCAAAGGCTTTGAACTCAGGTAATTCTGAGACAGCCACCCTGCCGATTCAGCCGCTCTTGACCTCATCGATTGCCTCCTCCTCCGTTGAAAGCCGATATTGCAGATGAAACACCAACGGCTTAACGAGCAAAAGGCCGCCTTGTACGCCAAAACTGACTTCTGACAGTCCTGCTGCAATCGGCTCATTGTAGAAAATTGGCTCATTGTTTGCCCCCTCGAGGAAGTAGAGGGCCTCATAGATGAACTGGACTTGGTGAACATCCACGTCTTGAACACGCAGCCGGTGGATCTTGTGTAAATGTACTAGAGTCGATGGCTGTGCATCGGCTTTGTTTCTTAGTTCTAAAGTCGATGTCCTTGCATCGGCTGTATATCATGAAATTTTTTTGGCCGATTTTTCTATCGGCCCCAATATTTCACTGCACACATGTTCATCTGCACATGTTCATCGATTAGAGTGCCCCAGCCGAATACGTCGGTGCTGCTGGAACTCGGCTCTGGTTTAGCCAAGGCAATGCACGTCGGCTCAGGTAGGACCAATGTCGATTTTCTAACTCATCGACGACGATTAGTAGATCGATGTTGAACACAAACAGAACATGTGGTGAGGATAATTTTTGGCCGATTCTTGGAATCGGCCTCCATATTGATCGACGCTTAATGAAGGTTACGTGTCCTGTATATCTTTGGGGCCGATCCCGAGGATCGGCCTCATACGTTTGCTCATCGGTTTTTCTTATACGGTCAGGCCGGTGGATAAGACCAGCCCAACCCTGTCCTTCGTCACGTCGATGCCTCAAATTGATACCTGAGAGTGGCTCTTGGCTGCTTTTCCCAAGCATTCATGCCGGCCCGTTGAAATCTCGGCTGAGTCATCGGCCTAGACGACCTCTACCTCATCTCCATCCCAGCTGTATTACGCATTGGTGCATCGTGGAGGGAATGCAACAGTTGGCGTGGATCCAATCTCTTCCTAGCAGAACACATAGGTGCTCTTGCTATCGACGATGAAGAACGTCGTAGGGATAGTTTTCCTTCCTACGGTCAGATCCACGTTCAGAACACCTTGTGCGTCAGACGCTTGGCCGTTGAAATCGCTCAATGTCACGTTGGTCTTGATCAGATCCGAGCTAGAGCGTCCCAACCGACGTAGCATAGAATATGGCATAATGTTGACTGCCGCTCCGGTGTCCACTAGCATCTTATTGACAGGCCTCCCATCGATATAACCTCGCAAGTACAGGGCCTTCGGATGTCTGTAGCTTCTTTTCGTGGCTTCTCAAGATGACCGGCGTGGGCCGCGATCAAGATGTGCCACAGGTGCCTCGTCTAATCTGGAGCACTAAACCGTAGGAAGGATAAACACCATGTTTGTGCCGGCCGATGTTTCATCATCGGCTTTCCTTTGCTGGGGCGCCACTCCATTTTTTGTGGTCGACCCTCTTCATCCAGGGTTCGCTGAATTTCGCGGCCAGATCAGGCCGCGCCTTCCTTAGCGTGTGCAGGTATAACCTTTCGGCTTCCTCCAAGCCGTGCAATCGCTGAACCCTACGCTTTTGGGAACGGCTGAGTCCATTAGGGCACCACCTTGGCCGGTGGTACCTGTCTTCTTCTTCTTCTTCGTCTTCCAAATCCTCGAGATCTTCCACCCGAGGGGACTCAGCGTGTTTGCTTCGAGGTGGGAGAGGCCCTAGACGTTTGAACACGGACACGTTAGTTGCATCCTTCTTCCTATTCTGGGCAATTGCCGATTGTAGGCAATCGGCTCATTCTGAATCCCAGCAGTGTCAGAAGGGGCAGTCCAGTGCCTATCCTCGTCGTCTTGCTCCCTCGACTTTTCCTTGGCACGGCGCTCGTACTCCTCCTCATCGCGATCATGCCGACGATGTCTCCTGGCGTCCCTAGCCAGACGATCTCTATCATCATCGTCGCTGGATCGTCGGCGTTGGCTATATTGACTCACGTACTTGTTGAGGAGGTGATCGGAGAGAGGTCGCTGATATCTTACATTCCTTACTTCTCCCTCTGTGATGTAGCGCTTGCCATCGTGACGGAGCCGATCGCGTGGAGCGGCCTCCTCTGTGTCCTTGCTATGAGAGCAGCTGCCCTCGTCTCCATCCTTGCCAGAGTGGTGTCCAGGTCCTACCATGTTGATGTTGGCTGGCAACCTTCAGGGTAAGTGCACTCCACCATGTTAACGGCGGGGAAGGGGTGGGTGTCGACCTTCATGGCGTACTGGTTGAAAATCAGACGTCCTTGTTCTATCGCCATTTGGATCTGCTGACGCCACACCCTGTCGTTGGTGGCATGGGAGAACGAGTTATGCCATTTGCAGTATGGCTTTCCGTTCAGCTCCTGTACCATGGGGATTTTGAGGCCTTCGGGTATCTTCAAGCTGCTTCTCCTTGAGTAAGAGGTCGAAGATTTGCTCAGTTTTAGTCACGTCAAAATCAAACCCTACGGGCGGACACGGTGGCTTAACCCATTTGCAGGACACGGAGGTTGCCCAGGTCCATTCAGCCACGCTACCTCTTGATCTCCTTGCAGACCCTTCGTCTTCATCTGCCTCAACCAGGACTACCGCAGCTTGAATTTGTCCTGGTACAAGTCGTGTGGCTGTTCATATGCAAACGAGTTCCCGAACCATGTGCTTGAGTGAAGGGTAGTCTGCTTGGGAGCCATGTCCTTGATTGGTAATGTGAGACCCTGGCCCCACCAACTACGAGCTGCTTCCTTTCGATCACACGAGCCGAATAACATCGGTTCCTAAGATTCCTGAAGCGCTGGACGTATTCTGCCACAGTTTCTCCGCGCGACGTATTTGTGCCAGATCGGCAAGGCCCGGACTCGGAAGCCTCTGAGTGATGTCTCATGGAACTGTTCTTCCAACTGCTTCCAAGTCGGGATCGATCGGTGCCAGTGTACCCGCAGCCGATCCGTGAGGGACGTACGGCAGAACCTCACGCGTAGTGGATCCGATGCTGAACCATGCCTAACTGCGCCAAATATCGGCTCACATGCTCGATGGAGCTGGAACCGTCTGATCCATTGAATTTGGAGAAATCAGGAGCCGATATTTGGGTGGTAGCGGGATCAACTCGTACTCGTTGGGGTACGGCTTGGAATAGCCGATTGTCCTCCTTTTCGGCACCATGCCGAACTGGTCTCTCAGGATCGTGCTGATTTGATCCGCGGTGCTGGCTGCAGGAGTCGAACTCTGAAGATTCGCCGGAGTGGCATACTTAGCCAGCCATGCTTGTTTTTCCAGCTCTGAGCCAACTGCAGGAGCTGAGCTCTGGAGGTTTGTCGGAGTGGCATACTTAGCTAGCCACGTCTGCTTCTCAAGATCTGTTCCCGAAGTTCCTCCTGTTGTTCCAGAAGTCCCCGCTGTTGCGACCTGGTTTGTGAGCGCCCAGTTACCGCAATCTGGCACGTATGTGCACATGTACCCATGAGGATCTCCTTAGGCGCCTCGTACAAGAACTGGTAATCACTTAGGGTCACCACCGATCTTGTAGACGACGAATGTCGGTGAAATTCGGCACTTCTGGTGCTGCCAACGTGAATGGCGGCGGTGGACGGGACTGGAGTGGCATCTCTCCTTGGTATGTCCCGAGAGCTGACGGAGAATACTGATGCCTCATGATTTCTTGGATCACCCGAAAGGCGACACGCTCCAAGTGTTCACCGAGGTTCTCGGAGTGGCGATGCGACGAGTGAGCCACCCGGGTAGTTAATCTACGACGTAGGGACCTGGTGCGTTCTTCGGACGGGGCGGACAGGTCTATCCCATCGAGCGCACCTTCGGCGGGAGCCTTTCCACGATGCCATGTGAACGGGTTCTGTGAAAAGAGCCGATGAGGTCGGCGCCGAGTCGCTTGACCTCGTCGTACTTCTTCTTGAGCTCCTCGGTCAAATCCTCGTACGTGACTTGGGTGCCGTCCATGCATCTCAGATGTAGATGGCGATAGTTGATAATCGAAGATGGTCCCACGGGGGTCCCTGAAATATGTGCAGTGCACCCGCCGTGAGCAACGACGGGCAGCAGGGAGAGCCGGGAGCAGCAGGGCTGCGGGCGGCCCTGGTCCTCCGGCGACGGCCCGCAAAGACTCGGCACGCACGTCCGATGCTGGTGCAGGGCGTGCCACCTGACCTGCTGGTCGGAAGGTGATGGAGATGCCTCGCTTAGATTTTCCTGCATGGCATACACGTAAACATTAAATACGAGCCTCGATCGGCTCTCAGGTTGTCCTGTGAATCGGCTCAAGGAGCCGATCCACCCATGATTCGTACGAGGTGCACGATCACATGGTGGTCCTGCTTGATCAAGATAAAGCTAAAACGATCTACGACGATTTAGGGTTTTCACCGCATAATCGGAACATCCTACTCGTGATTGGGCCTCGCGGCCGCGCACGGTGATCGTAAGCCGATCCTAGACAAGGCCTAAAAACCAACACGAGTTGATCCTCGGAACATCTTTGTCTAGGGCTAGCAAACTACACCTTACGTGTGGATCCTCCAACCCTTTGTAACGCCTAACTCATACAGATATTAAACTAATCCTTGAAGAACAAGGAGCAATCATAATGGACCGGATCTACTAAATAATGATCAAGCGGGTGCCGCCCCTACGCCCAAGATAGGTGTAAAGGCGGCTAGATGTCTAAGGGTTGCACTACGATAGCATATGATATGAAGAACAATGCTAACCCTAACACATCTAAGATAACTACGTTGCTCGCCATCAAAAGGGCTTCAGTACGAGCAACGCATGAACGACGAATAAACTTGTACTGCCTAGATCGCAAGATGCGATCTAGGCAGCATGATGCTTATCCGGAAGAAACCCTCGAGACAAGGGAGTTGGCGATGCGCCTAGATTGGTTTGTGGTGAACGTGATTGTTGTTTATTTCATAAACCCTAGATACATATTTATAGTCCGTAGACTTTCTAACGTGGGAATAATCCCCACCGTACACGAGACAAACTCTAACTAACCGACACGTATCCTACTATATTACAGATACACGGGCCAACTAGCCCAAACTTTGCATAATAGGCCGATTCACGTATTTCTTCCATGTATATACTTCAAGTCCATCCTGATCGCGGCCCACCTCTGACTCGGTCAAATTCTGGTGATAACACCTATATATGAATCTTATTCTCCGGACCATTCCGAACCTCCTCGTGATGTCCTGGATCCCATCCGAGACTCCGAACAAAATTCGAACTCCATTCCATATTCCATATCTACTTAAAACGACATCAAAACCTTAAGTGTGTCACCCTACGGTTCGTGAACTATGCAGACATGGTCGAGACTCCTCTCCGACCAATAACCAATAGCGGGATCTGGAGATCCATAATGGCTCCCACATATTCAACGATAACTTAGTGATCGATTGAACCATTAACATACGATACCGATTCCCTTTGTCACGCGATATTTTACTTGTCCGAGGTTTGATCATCAGTATCTCCATACCTTGTTCAACCTCTTCTCCGATAAGTACTCTTTACTCGTACCGTGGCATATCATCTCTTGTGAACTATTCACATGCTTGCAAACTAATCAGACGACATTCAAGGAGAGGGCCCAGAGTATATCTATCCGTCATTAGGATGGACAAATCCCACTCTTGATCCATATGCCTCAACTCACACTTTCCGAATACTTAATCCCATCTTTATAACCACCCATTTACGCAGTGGAGTTTGATGTAATCAAAGTACCCTTTCGGTATAAGTGATTTACATGATCTCATGGTCGAAGGACTAGATAACTATGTATCGAAAGCTTATAGCAAATTGAACTTAATGACGTGATCTTATGCTACACTTATTTGGGTGTATTTGCATTATATCATTCATCTAATGACATAACCTTGTTATTAATAACATCAATGTTCATGATCACGAAACCATGATCATCTATTAATCAACATGCTAGTTATACAAGAGGCTTACTAGGGACTCCTTGTTGTTTACATAACACACATGTATCCATGTTTCGGTTAATACAATTATATCATGGTATGCAAACATTTATCATAAACACAAAGATATATAATAACCACTTTATTATTGCCTCTTGGGCATATCTCAAACAGTCTCCCACTTGCACTAGAGTCAATAATCTAGATTACATTGTAAGGTACCTAACACCCATGGCATTATGGTGTTGGTCATGCTTTGCCCTAGGGAGAGCTTTAGTCAACGGGTCTGCCATATTCAGATCTGTGTGTACTTTGCAAATCTTTACTTCACCATCGATGTACTCGCGGATCGAATGAAAACGCAGCTTGATATGCTTCAGCTTCTTGTGTGACCTTGGTTCTTGTGCATTGGCGATGGCACCCATGTTGTCACAATAAATTACTAATGGGTCCAATGCACTAGGAACCACACCAAGCTCAACAATGAACCTCTTCATCCATACCTCTTCCGATGAAGCCTTGAAGCGCTATATTCTGATTCAGTTGAAGACTTCGCCACCGTGCCTTGGAACTACTCTAGCTTACTGCAGCACCATTCAATATAAACACGTACCCAGAGGCCCGAGGCATAGAGTCATCAGGATCAGTGTTCTAACTTGCATCGGTGTAACTGGTTACAACGAGCTCTTGGTCACCGCCATAACAAAGAAACATATCCTTAGTCCTTTTCAAATACTTCAGGATATTCTTGACGACTGTCCAGTGTTCCATTCCTGGACCACTTTGATATATGCTGGTCAAACTAACAGCATGTGCGATATCCGGTCAAGTACACAACATGGCATACATGATAGAGCCTACTACCGAGGCATAGGGGATCTTGTTCATCTCTCTCTTTCTTCTGCCGTAGCCGGACCTTGAGTTTACTCAAGACCTTACTGGCAACATAGGTAAGAACCCTTTCTTGCTTTCATCCATTCTAAACTTCTTTAGAATCTTGTCCAGGTATGTACTCTGTGAAAGCCCTATTAGGCGTCTTGATCTATCTCTATAAATCTTGATGCCTAAAATGTACGCTGCTTCACCTAGGTCTTTCATTGAAAAACACTTATTCAAATAACCTTTAACACTGCTTAATAGTTCTATATCATTCCCAATCAATAATATGTCATCTACATATAATATCAGGAATGCTACAGAGCTCCCACTCACTTTCTTGTAAATACAGGCCTCACCATGAGTCTGTATAAACCCGAAGTCTTTGATCACCTTATCAAAGCGTCGGTTCCAACTCCGGGATGCTTGCTTCAGTCCATAAATGGAACGCTGAAGTTTGCATACCTTGTCAGCATTTTTAGGATCGACAAAACCTTTGGGTTGTACCATATACAACTCTTCCTCAATGTCACCATTAAGGAACGCCGTTTTGACATCCATCTGCCAAATCTCATAATCGAAAAATGCAGCTATTGCTAACAAAATCCTCACGGACTTTAGCTTCGCTACAGGTGAGAAAGTCTCATCTTAGTCAACTCCTTGAATTTTTCGAAAACCCTTTGCGAAAAGTCGAGCTTTATAGACAGTAATATTACCATCAGCATCTCTTTTTCTCTTGAAGATCCATTTATTCTCAACAGCCTTGCGGCTATCAGGTAAGTCTACCAAAGTCCACACTTGGTTATCATACATGGATCCCATTTTGGATTTCATGGCTTCTTGCCATTTGTTGTCCATAATCATGACATTTAGACAGAGATCATACCAATCAGGAGTGGTACGCTCCCTCGTCGATCTGTGAGATTCAGTAGCTTCCTCATTCGAAGTTTCATGATCATTATCATTTGCTTCCTCTCCTATCGGTGCAGGCTGCACAGGAACATCTTCGTGCTGCCTACTCTGATCTATGAGAGAAGGTTCATTAACCTCGTCGAGTTCTACTTTCCTTCCAGTCACTTCTTAGTGAGAAACTCCTTCTCAAGAAAGGATCTGTTCTTTACAACAAAGATTTTGCCTTCGGATCTGTGATAGAAAGTGTACCCAATAGTCTCTTTAGGGTATCCTATGAAGACGCATTTCTCCGCTTTGGGTTCTAGCTTGTCCGGTTGTAACTTCTTTACATAAGCCGCAACCCCAAACTTTAAGGAACGACAGCTTAGGTTTCTTCCCAAACCATAATTCATACGGTGTCATTTCTACGGATTTAGATGGTGCCCTATTTAAAGTGAATGCGGCTGTCTCTAATGCATAACCCCAAAACGATAACGGTAAATCAGTAAGAGACATCATAGAATGAACCATATCTAAAGAGTTCGATTACGACGTTCGGACACAATTGCGTTGTGGTGTTCCCGACGGTGTCAGCTGTGAAAGTATTCCGCATTTCTTTAAATGCATGCCAAACTCATAACTCAGATATTCGCCTCCGCGATCAGAACGCAGAAACTTAATCTTCTTGTTACGTTGATTTTCTACTTCACTTTGGAATTCCTTAAACTTCTCTAAAGTTTCGGACTTATGTTTCATGAAGTAAATATACCCATATCTACTCAGATCATCCGTGAAGGTTAGAACATAACGATAACCACCGCGCGATGCTACACTCATTGGTCCACACACATCGGTATGTATGATTTCCAATAAGTCTGTAGCTCGCTCCATTGTACCAGAGAATGGAGTCCTAGTCATTTTCCCATTAGACATGCTTCGCATCTATCAAGTGACTCAAAGTCAAGTGACTCAAGTAATCCATCAATGGAGTTTCTTCATGCGCTTCACTCCAATATGACCAAGACGACAGTGCCACATATAAGTAGAATTATCATTCAATTTAATTCGCTTAGCATCAATGTTATGAACATGTGTATCACTACTATCGAGATTTAACAAGAATAAACCATTCATCTTAGGCGCATGACCATAAAAGATATTATTCATATAAATAGAACAACCATTATTCTCAAATGAATAACAGTCTTGCATTAAACAAGATCCACATATAATGTTCATGCTCAACGCGGGCACAAATAACAATTATTGAGGTTTAAAACTAATCCCGAAGGTAGATGTATAGAGCGTGCGCGGCGATCACATCGACCTTGGATCCATTTCCAACGCGTATCGCCACCTCGTCCCTTTCTAGGCTTCGTTTATTCCGTAGTTCCTGTTTCGAGTTACAAATGTGAGCAATCGAACCAGTATCAAATACCCAGGCACTACTACGAGAACCAGTAAGATAGACATCTATAACATGTATATCAAATATACCTTTCTTTTTCTTGACAAGGCCGCTCTTAGATCAGCCATGTACTTGGGAATGATTCGCTCCATTTCCCCTTCTCCTTGCAGTAATAGCACTCAGTATCAGGTTTAGGGCCAGCTTTAGGCTTCTCAGGAGGCGGAGCAAATTTCTTGCCGCCCTTCTTTAAGTTGCCCTTCTTGTTAGGATTTCCCTGCTTCTTGAAACTGGTGGTCTTGTTGACCATGAACACTTGGTGCTCTTTCTTGATCTCAATCTCAGCAGATTTCAGCATGGAGAAGAGTTCGGGTAACTCTTTGTTCATGTTCTGCATGTTGTAGTTCATCACAAAGTTCTTGTAACTTGGTGGCGTGATTGGAGGACACGATGAATACCCAGCTGGTTAGGAATCACTATCCCCAAGTCAGGCTTCTTCGCATGCTCGGACATAGAGAGCACATGCTCACTAACGGAGCTGCCCTCTTCCATCATACAACCAAAGAAGTGTTTCGAAGCCTCATAGCTTTCAACGGCCGCATGAGTTTCAAATATAGATTTTAGCTCATGGACCATCTCATATGGATCGTGGTGCTCAAAACGCTTTTGGAGCTCGCCTCTAGGCTGCACGGGATGGCACAGGCAGGAGTACCGAATCACCCGAGTCTCGTAGATATTCTTTACATCCTCGAGATACTGCAGGTGGTGGTGGGGAACTAGCGGTGCTTCGAGCACAAATTGCAGATTTCCACCATTGAGGAAAATCCACATGACGGAACCAGTCGGTGAAGTTGCTACCATTGCTTTTAAGCTTTTCTTTCTCTAGGAACTGATTAAAATTGATGGAGGGGACGCCATGATCTACAACATATTTGCAAAAGTTTAGACTAAGTTTATGATAAATTGAGTTCAAATTTTAATTCTTAAATTAACTAGGTGAACTCCCACTCAAAACAATATCCCTCGCATTTTCTTAGTGATCACACGAACCAAATCCACTACACCCATTCCAATCATCACGAGAAAAGATGTAGCTTCAAAAGCGAACACTCAAAGTTTTCATCATATCATTCATATGACTCATGCTCTACCTTTCGGTATCCCGTGTTCCGAGACCATGTCTGTACATGCTAGGCTCGTCAAGGCAACCTTAGTATCCGCGTGTGCAAAATTGGCTTGCACCCGTTGTATGCACATGTAGAATCTATCACACCCGATCATCACGTGATGCTTCGAAATAACAAGTCTTAGCAACGGTACATACTAAGGATGAACACTTTATTATCTTGATATTTAGTGAGAGGGATTATCTTATAATGCTACTGTCGCGATCTAAGCAATACAAGATGCATAAAAGGATTAACATCACAAGCAATTCATATGTGATATGATATGGCCCTTTTGTCATTGCGCCTTTGATCTTCATCTCCAAAGCACGGACATGATCTCCATCATCGTCGACGTAGCGTCAAGGTTAATGGCGCCGTCTTCATGGTTGTGCTCCCATGTAGCAACTATTACAACTACTTTGAAATAATACTTCAACATGAAATTTAAAGACAACCATAAGGCTCTGCCGGTTGCCACAATACAATAATGATCATCTCATACATATTCGTCATCACATCATGGCCATATCACATCACCAAACCCTACAAAAACAAGTTAGACGCCTCTAATTTGGTTTGCATATTTTACGTGGTTTAGGGTTTTCGAGTAAGACCCAATCTACATACGAACATGAACCACAACGGTGATACTAGTGTTGTCAATAGAAATAGTAGATTGAATCTTCACTATGGTGGGAGAGACAGACACCCGCAAACCCACTTATGCAATCCAAGTTGCATGTCGAGCGTGGAGAAAATCTCATGAACGCGGTCATGTAAAGTTAGCCCGAGCCGCTTCATCCCACCATCCGCAAGATGCAAAGTAAACGAACTAAAGACAACAAAAGCATCAATGCCCACAAAACCATTGTGTTGCTCGTGCAACCAATCTATGCATAGATACGGCTCTGATACCACTGATGGGATTCGTAGCATAGAAAACAAAAAATTTCCTACCGCAAGAACGAATAACAAGCCAAGATCCATGATACGTCTCCTACGTATCTATAATTTCTTATGTTCCATGCCACATTATTGATGATATCTACATGTTTTATTCATACTTTATGTCATATTTATGCATTTTCCGGCACTAACCTATTAACGAGATCTTTGAGAACGATTCTTTGTTGCTGTTTTTGGTTTTGAAATCCTAGTAAATATTCTCGGGGTGGACGAAATCAACGCCCAGGGGCTATTTTCACACGAAGCTTCCGGAAGACCGAAGGAGACCGAAGTGGGGCCACGGGCGCCGCCACACTAGGGCGGCGCGGCCCGAGGGGGCCGCGTGGCCCTACGTGTGGGGCCCCGTGACGCCTCGACCTTCCTTCCGCCTCTGACTGCCTTAGCCTACTTAGCGTCTTCGTCGCGAAACCCCGATGCAGAGCCACGATACGGAAAACCTTCCAGAGACGCCGCCGCCGCCAATCCCATCTCGGGGATTCAGGAGATCGCCTCCGGCACCTGCCGGAGAGATCATCTCCGGAGGACTCTTCCGCCATGGTCGCCTCCGGTGATGAGTGAGTAGTTCACCCTGGCTATGGGTCCATAGCAGTAGCTAGATGGTCGTCTTCTCCTAATTGTGCTTCATTGTTGGATCTTGTGAGCTGCCTAACATGATCAAGATCATCTATACGTAATGCTACATGTTGTGTTTGTTGGGATCCGATGAATAGAGAATGCTATGTTATGTTGATTATCAATCTATTATCTATGTGTTGTTTATGATCTTGCATGCTCTCGTTATTAGTAGAGGCTCTGGCCAAGTTTTTGCTAGTAACTCCAGAGGGAGTATTTATGCTCGATAGTGGGTTCATGCCTCCATTAAATGTGGGACAAGTGAGAGAAAGTTCTAAGGTTGTGGATGTCTGTTGCCACTAGGGATAAAACATCAATGCTATGTCCAAGGATGTAGTTGTTGATTACATTACGCACCATACTTAATGCAATTGTGCTTTGTTTGCAACTTAATACGGAAGGGTTCGATGATAACCTGAAGGTGGACTTTTTAGGCATAGATGCATGCTGGATAGCAGTCTATGTACTTTATCATAATGCCCAATTAAATCTCACTATACTCATCATATCATGTATGTGCATGGTCATTCCCTCTTTATTTGTCAATTGCCCAACTGTAATTTGTTTACCCAACATGCTTATTCTTATCGGAGAGACGCCTCTAGTGATTTGTGGACCCCGGTCCATTCTTTTACATCGAATACAATCTCCCAATACTTGTTCTCTATTTTCTGCAAACAATCATCATCCACACTATACATCTAATCCTTTGTTACAGCAAGCCGTGAGATTGACAACCTCAGTATCACGTTGGGGCAAAGTAATTTGGTGTGTTGTGCGGGTTCCACGTTGGCGCCGGAATCCTGGTGTTGCGTGATGGCCAGCGTAAATCACACGCTCGTTGGGAACCCCAAGTGGAAGGTGTGATGCGTACGCAGCAAGTTCCCTCAGTAAAACCAAGGTTTATCGAACCGGTGGGAGTCAAGAAGCACGTTGAAGGTTGATGGTGGCGGGATGGCGGCTCAACACCAGAGATTCGGCGCCAACGTGGAACATGCACAACACAACCAAAGTACTTTGCCCCAACGAAGCAGTGAGGTTGTCAATCTCACCGGCTTACTGTAACAAAGGGTTAACCGTATTGTGTGGAAGATGATTGTTTGCGAGCTTGATAGGAAAACCATTGCAGTAGATTGTATTTGTTAAAGAGAATTGGACCGGGGTCCACGGTTCACTAGAGGTGTCTCTCCCATAAGACAAACAGCATGTTGGGTGAACAAATTACAATTGGGCACAAATAAAGAAAGCATGACCATGCACATACATATCATGATGAGTATAGTGAGATTTAATTGGGCATTCCGACAAAGTACATAGACCGCCATCCAACTGCATCTATGCCTAAAAAGTCCACCTTCCGGTTATCATCCGAACCCCTCAGTATTAAGTTGCTAACAGAGACAATTGCATTAAGTATTTCGCGTAATGTAACTAGTGACTACATCCTTGAACATAGCACTAATGTTTTATCCCTAGTGGCAACAGCACATCCATAACCTTAGAGGTTCTTGTCACCCCTCCAGAGTCACGGAGACATGAACCCACTATCAGCATAAACTCTTGGAGTACTAGCATCAACTTGGCCAGAGCATCTACTAACGGAGAGCATGCAAGATCATAAACAACACATAGATATAACTTTGATAATCAACACAACAAGTATTCTCTATTCATCGGATCCCAACAAAACGCAACATATAGAATACAGAGAGATGATCTTGATCATGTTAGGCCTCACAAGATCAACAATGATAGCACAATGGGAGAAGACAACCATCTAGCTCTTGCTATGGACCCATAGTCGGTGAACTACTCACACATCACTCAGGAGCGACCATGGCGTAGAAGTCCTCCGGGAGATGATTCCCCTCTCCGGCGGGGTGCCGGAGTCTCTGGATCCCCGAGATGGGATCGGCGTGCGGCGTCTCTAGAAGGTTTTCCGTATCGTGGCTCTGGGTCTGGGGTTTCGTCACGGAGGCTTTAAGTAGGCGGAAGGAAGGATCAAGAAGCGGCGCGAGGCCGGACCATGGGGCCGCGCGCGAGCGAGGGCCGCGCCGCCTATGCTACAGCTGCCTCGTGGCCCCTCTTCGTTTCGTCTTCGGACTTAAGCTTCGTGGAAAAATAGGCCCCTGGCGTTGTTTCGTCAATTTCGAGAATATTTCCTTACTAGGATTTCTGAAACCAAAAACAGCAGAAAAACGACAAGCTGACATCTTGTTAATAGGTTAGTTCGAGAAAATGCATGAATAATGACATAAAGTGTGCATAAAACATGTAGATAACATCAATAATGTGGCATGGGTATAAGTATCGATCGTCGGAGCGGTATGTCAGCTCCCCAAGCTTGGTTACGCTCGTCCAGCAGGTAAAGCGATAACAGAGATAATTTTAAGTGACATGCCATCAAAATCTTGATCATACTATTTGTAAAGCATATGTAGTGAATGCAGCGATCAAAACAATGTATATGACATGAGTAAACAAGTGAATCATAAAGCAAAGACTTTTCATGAATAGCACTTCAGGACAAGCATCAATAAGTCTTGCATAAGAGTTAACTCATAAGGCAATAATTCAAAGTAAAGGCATTGAAGCAACACAAAAGAAGATTAAGTTTCAGCGGTTGCTTTCAACTTGTAACATGTATATCTCATGGATATTGTCAACATAGAGTAATATAATAAGTGCAATAAGCAAGTATGTAGGAATCAATGCACAGTTCACACAAGTGTTTGCTTCTTGAGGTGGAGAGAAATAGGTGACTGACTCAACATTGAAAGTAAAAGAATGGTCCTCCATAGAGGAAAAGCATCGATTGCTATATTTGTGCTAGAGCTTTGATTTTGAAAACATGAAACAATTTTGTCAACGGTAGTAATAAAGCATATGCATCATGTAAATTATATCTTATAAGTTGCAAGCCTCATGCATAGTGTACTAATAGTGCCCGCACCTTGTCCTAATTAGCTTGGACTACCTGGATTATCACCGCAATACATCTTTAACCAAGTATCACAAAGGGGTACCTCTATCCGGCTGTACAAAGGTCTAAGGAGAAAGCTCGCATTTTGGATTTCTCGCTTTTGATTATTCTCAACTTAGACATCCATACCGGGACAACATAGACAACAGATAATGGACTCCTCTTTTAATGCTTAAGCATTCAACAACAATTAATTCTTTTCTCATTAGAGATTTGAGGATGTTTGTCCAAACTGAAACTTCCACCATGGATCATGGCTTTAGTTAGCGGCCCAATGTTCTTCTCTAACAATATGCATGCTCAAACCATTCAACTCAGTGTAGATCGCCCTTACTTCAGACAAGAGGAACATGCATAGCAACTCACATGAAATTCAACAATGAAAAGTTGATGGCGTCCCCAGTAAACATGGTTATCGCACAACAAGCAACTTAATAAGAGATAAAGTGCATAATTACATATTCAATACCACAATAGTTTTTAAGCTATTTGTCCCATGAGCTATATATTGCAAAGGTGAATGATGGAATTTAAAGGTAGCACTCAAGCAATTTACTTTGGAATGGCGGAAAATACCATGTAGTAGGTAGATATGGTGGACACAAATGGCATAATGGTTGGCTCAAGTATTTTGGATGCATGAGTATTCCCTCTCGATACAAGGTTTAGGCTAGCAAGGTTTATTTGAAACAAACACAAGGATGAGCCGTGCAGCAAAACTCACATAAAAGACATATTGAAAACATTATAAGACTCTACACCGTCTTCCTTGTTGTTCAAACTCAATACTAGAAATTATCTAGACCTTAGAGAAACCAAATATGCAAACCAAATTTTAGCATGCTCTATGTATTTCTTCATTAATGGGTGCAAAGCATATGATGCAAGAGCTTAATCATGAGCACAACAATTGCCAAGTATCACATTACCCAAGACATTTATAGCAATTACTACATGTATCATTTTCCAATTCCAACCATATAACAATTTAACGAAGGAGAAACTTCGCCATGAATACTATGAGTAGAAACCAAGGACATACTTGTCCATATGCTACAGCGGAGCGTGTCTCTCTCCCATAAAGTGAATGCTAGGATCCATTTTATTCAAACAAAACAAAAACAAAAACAAACCGACGCTCCAAGAAAAAGCACATAAGATGTGATGGAATAAAAATATAGTTTCAGGGGAGGAACTGATAATGTTGTCGATGAAGAAGGGGATGCCTTGGGCATCCCCAAGCTTAAACGCTTGAGTCTTCTTAATATATGCAGGGGTGAACCACCGGGGCATCCCCAAGCTTAGAACTTTCACTCTCCTTGATCATGTTGCATCATACTCCTCTCTTGATCCTTGAAAACTTCCTCCACACCAAACTCGAAACAACTCATTAGAGGTTAGTGCATGATACGTCTCACATGTATCGATAATTTCTTATGTTCCATGCCACATTATTGATGTTATCTACATGTTTTATGCACACTTTATGTCATATTCGTGCATTTTGTGGAACTAACCTATTAACAAGATGCGAAGTGCAGTTCCTGTTTTATGCTGTTTTGGTTTCAGAAATCCTAGTAACGAAATATTCTCAGAATCGGACGAAATCAACGCCCAAGTTCCTACCGGAAGCATCCAGAACACCGGGAAGGACCGGAGGGGGACCTTGGGCCCCCGGACCATAGGCGGCGCGGCGGGCCACCGCGCCGCCCTATGGTTTCGTCACTCGACCCTCTGCGCCGCCTCTTCGCCTATATAAAGCCCTGGATCGAAAACCTGAACGTTCGAAACCACGAGAAACCTTCCAGGCCGCCGCCATCGTGACGCCAAGATGCGGGGACGGGATCTGTTCGACACGGCTTGGACGGGGGAAGTGCCCGAGAAGGCTTCTCCATCGAAACGCTGCCATCTCCACCACCATCTTCATCACTGTCTCCCATGATGAGGAGGAGTAGTTCTCCATCGAGGCTCGGGGCCCGTAGCTATGTGGTTCATCTCTCTCCATGTACCTCAATACAATAATCTCATGAGCGCTTTACATGATTGAGATTCATATGAGTTTGTATCACAATTTATCTATGTGCTACTCTAGCAATGTTATTAAAGTAGTTTTATTCCTCCTGCACGGTGTAAAGGTGACAGTGTGTGCACGTGTTAGTACTTGGTTTATGCTATGATCATGATCTCTTGTAGATTGCGAAGTTAACTATTGCTATGATAATATTGATGTGATCTATTCCTCCTACATATGCATGAAGGTGACGGTGTGCATGCTATGTTAGTACTTGGTTTAGTCCTTTGATCTATCTTACACTAAAGGTTACTAAAATATGAGCATTATTGTGGAGCTTGTTAACTCGGCATTGAGGTTCGTGTAATCCTACGCAATGTGTGTTCATCATCCAACAAAAGTGTAGAGTATGCATTTATCTATTATGTTATGTGATCAATGTTGAGGTGTCCACTAGTGAAAGTGTAATCCCTAGGCCTTGTTCCTAAATACTGCTATCGCTGCTTGTTTACTATTTTCTGTGTTACTACTGTTGCAATACTACCACCATCAACTACACGCCAGCAAGCTATTTTGGCACCGTTGCTACTGCTCATATATATTCATACCATTTGTATTTCACTATCTCTTCGCCGAACTAGTGCACCTATTAGGTGTGTTGGGGACACAAGAGACTTCTTGCTTTGTGGTTGGGGGTTGCATAAGAGGGATATCTTTGACCTCTTCCTCCCCGAGTTCGATAAACCTTGGGTGATCCACTTAAGGGAAAACTTGCTTTTGTTCTACAAACCTACGCTCTTGGAGGCCCAACAACATACGGGAAAGGAGGGGAACGTACACATCAAGCTATTTTCTGGCGCCGTTGCCGGGGAGGAAAGGTAAAAGGTACTCACACTCCGGACCTCGGCTACCAAGCTATTTTCCGTCGTCGTAAGTACTCGAAGCTATTTCCTTTAGATCCTGTTGCATCTTTTTGTTTCTTGTTTACACTAGTTTGGCATAATGGACAAGAATGAGCTTCTTATTCTATTTCCTGATTTAAAACATGGATTGTTTGATGCGAAAATTAAAAAACCTATGGAATCTTATTTGCATGCTGGTAGTAATATTAGTATGAAAGCTTTGAACACCATTGTTGATAATAATATAGAAAGTTCTAAGCTTGGGGAAGCTGGCTTTGATGAGCATGATATTTTTAGTCCCCCAAGCATTGAGGAGGAAATTTTCTTTGATGATACTTTGCCTCCGATTTATGATGATTATAATGATAGTAGCCTTTTGTTGCCACCTGTTATGGAGGAGAAATTTGATTATGATTACGATATGCCTCCTATATTTGATAGCTACTTTGTTGAATTTGCTCCCACTACAACTAATAAAATTGATTATGCTTATGAGGAGAGTAATAATTTTATGCATGAGACTCATGATAAGAATGCTTTATGTGATAGTTATATTGTTGAGTTTGCTCATGTTGCTACTGAAAGTTATTATGAGAGAGGAAAATATGGTTGTAGAAATTTTCATGTTACTAAAACACCTCTCTATGTGCTTAAATTTTTGAAGCTATACTTGTTTTATCTTTCTATGCTTGTTGCATTATGCTTCTTGAACTTGTTTATTTACAAGATTCCTTTTCATAGGAAGCATGTTAGACTTAAATGTGTTTTGTATTTGCCTCTTGATGCTCTCTTTTGCTTCAAATACTATTTCTTGCGAGTGCATCATTAAAACTTCTGAGCCCATCTTAATGGCTATAAAGAAAGAACTTCTTGGGAGATAACCCATGTGTTATTTTGCTACAGTACTTTGTTTTATATTTGTGTCTTGGAAGTTGTTTACTACTGTAGCAACCTCTCCTTATCTTAGTTTTGTGTTTTGTTGTGCCAAGTAAAGCCGTTGATAGAAAAGTAAGTACTAGATTTGGATTACTGCGCAGTTCCAGATTTCTTTGCTGTCACGAATATGGGTCCACCTCCTGTAGGTAGCTCAGAAAATTAAGCCAATTTACGTGCATGATCCTCAGATATGTACGCAACTTTCATTCAATTTGAGCATTTTCATTTGAGCAAGTCTGGTGCCATTAAAATTCGTCTTTACGAACTGTTCTGTTTTTGACAGATTCTGCCTTTTATTTCGCATTGCCTCTTTTGCTATGTTGGATGAATTTCTTTGATCCACTAATGTCAGTAGCATTATGCAATGTCCAGAAGTGTTAAGAATGATTGTGTCACCTCTGAATATGTTAATTTTTATTGTGCACTAACCCTCTAATGAGTTGTTTCGAGTTTGGTG
Organism: Lolium multiflorum; assembly: GCA_030979885.1. Lineage (NCBI taxonomy): Eukaryota > Viridiplantae > Streptophyta > Magnoliopsida > Poales > Poaceae > Lolium > Lolium multiflorum. Next base: position 89,140,226 of record CM061747.1, read on the forward strand.
TGGAGGAAGTTTTCAGGATCAAGAGAGGAGTATGATGCAACATGATCAAGGAGAGTGAAAGCTCTAAGCTTGGGGATGCCCCGGTGGTTCACCCCTGCATATATCAAGAAGACTCAAGCGTCTAAGCTTGGGGATGCCCAAGGCATCCCCTTCTTCATCGACAACATTATCAGGTTCCTCCCCTGAAACTATATTTTTATTCCATCACATCTTATGTGCTTTTTCTTGGAGCGTCGGTTTGTTTTTGTTTTTTGTTTTGTTTGAATAAAATGGATCCTAGCATTCACTTTATGGGAGAGAGACACGCTCCGCTGTAGCATATGGACAAGTATGTCCTTGGTTTCTACTCATAGTATTCATGGCGAAGTTTCTTCTTCGTTAAATTGTTATATGGTTGGAATTGGAAAATGATACATGTAGTAATTGCTATTAATGTCTTGGGTAATGTGATACTTGGCAATTGTTGTGCTCATGATTAAGCTCTTGCATCATATGCTTTGCACCCATTAATGAAGAAATACATAGAGCATGCTAAAATTTGGTTTGCATATTTGGTTTCTCTAAGGTCTAGATAATTTCTAGTATTGAGTTTGAACAACAAGGAAGACGGTGTAGAGTCTTATAATGTTTTCAATATGTCTTTTATGTGAGTTTTGCTGCACCGTTCATCCTTGTGTTTGTTTCAAATAGCCTTGCTAGCCTAAACCTTGTATCGAGAGGGAATACTTCTCATGCATCCAAAATACTTGAGCCAACCACTATGCCATTTGTGTCCACCATACCTACCTACTACATGGTATTTTCCGCCATTCCAAGTAAATTGCTTGAGTGCTACCTTTAAAATTCCATTATTCACCTTTGCAATATATAGCTCATGGGACAAATAGCTTAAAAACTATTGTAGTATTGAATATGTACTTATGCACTTTATCTCTTATTAAGTTGCTTGTTGTGCGATAACCATGTTTGGGGACGCCATCAACTATTCATTGTTGACTTTCATGTGAGTTGCTATGCATGTCCGTCTTGTCTGAAGTAAGAGAGATCTACCACCTTATGGTTAAGCATGCATATTGTTAGAGAAGAACATTGGGCCGCTAACTAAAGCCATGATCCATGGTGGAAGTTTCAGTTTTGGACATATATCCTCAATCTCAAATGAGAAAATTATTAATTGTTGTTACATGCTTATGCATAAAAGAGGAGTCCATTATCTGTTGTCTATGTTGTCCCGGTATGGATGTCTAAGTTGAAGAATAATCAATAGCGAGAAATCCAATGCGAGCTTTCTCCTTAGACCTTTGTACGGGCGGCATAGAGGTACCCCTTTGTGACACTTGGTAAAAACATGTGCATTGTGATGATCCGGTAGTCCAAGCTAATTAGGACAAGGTGCGGGCACTATTAGTATACTATGCATGAGGCTTGCAACTTGTAAGATATAATTTACATGATACATATGCTTTATTACTACCGTTGACAAAATTGTTTCATGTTTTCAAAATCAAAGCTCTAGCACAAATATAGCAATCGATGCTTTTCCTCTTTGGAGGACCATTCTTTTACTTTCAATGTTGAGTCAGTTCACCTATTTCTCTCCACCTCAAGAAGCAAACACTTGTGTGAACTGTGCATTGATTCCTACATATTTGCTTATTGCACTTATTATATTACTCTATGTTGACAATATCCATGAGATATATATGTTACAAGTTGAAAGCAACCGCTGAAACTTAATCTTCTTTTGTGTTGCTTCAATACCTTTACTTTGAATTATTGCTTTATGAGTTAACTCTTATGCAAGACTTATTGATGCTTGTCTTGAAGTGCTATTCATGAAAAGTCTTTGCTATATGATTCACTTGTTTACTCATGTCATATACATTGTTTTGATCACATTCACTACATATGCTTTACAAATAGTATGATCAAGGTTATGATGGCATATCACTCCAGAAATTATCTTTGTTATCGTTTTACCTGCTCGGGACGAGCAGAACTAAGCTTGGGGATGCTGATACGTCTCCGACGTATCGATAATTTCTTATGTTCCATGCCACATTATTGATGTTATCTACATGTTTTATGCACACTTTATGTCATATTCGTGCATTTTGGAACTAACCTATTAACAAGATGCCGAAGTGCGAGTTCTTTTTCTGCTGTTTTTGGTTTCAGAAATCCTAGTAACGAAATATTCTCGGAATCGGACGAAATCAACGCCCAAGTTCCTATTTTCCCAGGAAGCATCCAGAACACCCGGGGAAGGACCGGAGGGGGCAGCGGGCCCCCGGGACCATGGGCCGGCGCGGCCCAGGCCCTGGCCGCGCCGCCTATGTTTCGTCGCCCCCGACCCTCTGCGCCGCCTCTTCGCCTATATAAAGCCCCTGGATCGAAAACCGATCGTTCGACGAAAACCACGAAACCTTCCCGAGCCGCCGCCATCGCGACGCCAAGATCGGGGACAGGATCTCTGTTCCGGCACGCTGCCGGAGCGGGGAGTGCCCGGAAGGCTTCTCCATCGACACGCTGCCATCTCCACCACCATCTTCATCACCGCTTCCCATGAGGAGGAGTAGTTCTCCATCGAGGCTCGGGGCTGTACCGGTAGCTATGTGGTTCATCTCTCCCATGTACCTCAATACAATAATCTCATGAGCTGCTTTACATGATTGAGATTCATATGAGTTTGTATCACAATTTATCTATGTGCTACTCTAGCAATGTTATTAAAGTAGTTTTATTCCTCCTGCACGTGTGTAAAGGTGACAGTGTGTGCACCGTGTTAGTACTTGGTTTATGCTATGATCATGATCTCTTGTAGATTGCGAAGTTAACTATTGCTATGATAATATTGATGTGATCTATTCCTCCTACATATGCATGAAGGTGACAGTGTGCATGCTATGTTAGTACTTGGTTTAGTCCTTTGATCTATCTTACACTAAAGGTTACTAAAATATGAGCATTATTGTGGAGCTTGTTAACTCCGGCATTGAGGGTTCGTGTAATCCTACGCAATGTGTTCATCATCCAACAAAAAGTAGAGAGTATGCATTTATCTATTATGTTATGTGATCAATGTTGAGAGTGTCCACTAGTGAAAGTGTAATCCCTAGGCCTTGTTCCTAAATACTGCTATCGCTGCTTGTTTACTGTTTTACTGCGTTACTACTTCTGTGTTACTACTGCTGCAATACTACCACCATCAACTACACGCCAGCAAGCTATTTTCTGGCACCGTTGCTACTGCTCATATATATTCATACCACCTGTATTTCACTATCTATTCGCCGAACTAGTGCACCTATTAGGTGTGTTGGGGACACAAGAGACTTCTTGCTTTGTGGTTGCAGGGTTGCATAAGAGGGATATCTTTGACCTCTTCCTCCCTGAGTTCGATAAACCTTGGGTGATCCACTTAAGGGAAAACTTGCTGCTTTCTACAAACCTCTGCTCTTGGAGGCCAACACTGTCTGGAAGAAGGAGAGGGTTAGTGCACAATATAAATTAACATATTCAGAGGTGACACAATCATTCTTAACACTTCTGGACATTGCATAATGCTACTGGACATTAGTGGATCAAAGAAATTCATCCAACATAGCAAAAGAGGCAATGCGAAATAAAAGGCAGAATCTGTCAAAACAGAACAGTTCGTATTGAAGAATTTTAAAATGGCACCAGACTTGCTCAAATGAAAATGCTCAAATTGAATGAAAGTTGCGTACATATCTGAGGATCATGCACGTAAATTGGCTTAATTTTCTGAGCTACCTAAAGGGAGGTGGACCCAGATTCGTGACAGCAAAGAAATCTGGAACTGTGCAGTAATCCAAATCTAGTACTTACTTTTCTATCAACGGCTTTACTTGGCACAACAAAACACAAAACTAAGATAAGGAGAGGTTGCTACAGTAGTAAACAACTTCCAAGACACAAAATAAAAACAAAGTACTGTAGGTAAAAACATGGGTTGTCTCCCATAAGCGCTTTTCTTTAACGCCTTTCAGCTAGGCGCAGAAAGTGTGTATCAAGTATTATCAAGAGACGAAGTGTCAACATCATAATTTGTTCTAATAATAGAATCAAAAGGTAACTTCATTCTCTTTCTAGGGAAGTGTTCCATACCTTTCTTGAGAGGAAATTGATATTTTATATTACCTTCCTTCATATCAATGATAGCACCAACGGTTCGAAGAAAAGGTCTTCCCAATATAATGGGACAAGATGCATTGCATTCAATATCCAAGACAACAAAATCAGCGGGGACAAGGTTATTGTTAATAATGCGAACATTATCAACTTTACCCAAAGGTTTCTTTGTAGAATGATCAGCAAGATTAACATCCAAATAACAATTTTTCAGCGGTGGCAAGTCAAGCATATTATAAATTTTCTTAGGCATAACAGAAATACTTGCACCAATATCACATAAAGCATTACAATCAAAATCTTTAACCTTCATCTTAATGATGGGCTCCCAACCATCCTCTAGCTTTTTAGGAATAGAGGCTTCGCGCTCTAGTTTCTCTTCTCTAGCTTTTATGAGAGCATTTGTAATATGATGTGTAAAAGCCAAATTTATAGTACTAGCATTAGGACTTTTAGCAAGTTTTTGCAAGAACTTTATAACTTCAGAGATGTGGCAATCATCAAAATTCAAACCATTATAATCTAAAGAAATGGGATCATCATCCCCAATGTTGGAAAAAATTTCAGCAGCTTTATCACAAGCAGTTTCAAGTTTTAGCATTTCGGGCAGTTTTTCGCGCTTTGCATTAGAAGTGGAAACATTGCTAACACCAATTCTTTTATTAGTATTAGTAGGAGGTGCAGCAACATGTGTAGCATTAGCATTACTAGTGGTGGTAATAGTCCAAACTTTAGCTACATTCTTCTCTTTAGCTAGTTTTTCATTTTCTTCTCTATCCCACCTAGCACGCAGTTCAGCCATTAATCTTATATTCTCATTAATTCTAACTTGAATGGCATTTGCTGTAGTAACAATTTTATTATGATGATTTTCATTAGGCAAAACTTTTGATTTCAAAAGATCAACATCAGCAGCAAGACTATCGACTTTAGAAGCAAGTATATCAATTTTCCCAAGCTTTTCTTCAACAGATTTGTTAAAAGCAGTTTGTGTACTAATAAATTCTTTAAGCATGGCTTCAAGTCCAGGGGGTGAATTCCTATTATTGTTGTAAGAATTCCCATAAGAATTACCATAGCCGTTGCCATTATTATAAGGATATGGCCTATAGTTGTTACTAGAATTGTTCCGTAAGCATTGTTGTTGAAATTATTATTTTTAATGAAGTTTACATCAACATGTTCTTCTTGTGCAACCAATGAAGCTAATGGAACATTATTAGGATCAATATTAGTCCTATCATTCACAAGCATAGACATAATAGCATCAATCTTATCACTCAAGGAAGAGGTTTCTTCGACAGAATTTACCTTCTTACCTTGTGGAGCTCTTTCCGTGTGCCATTTAGAGTAGTTGATCATCATATTATCAAGAAGCTTTGTTGCTTCACCAAGAGTGATGGACATAAAGGTACCTCCAGCAGCTGAATCCAATAAATTCCGTGAAGAAAAATTTAGTCCTGCATAGAAGGTTTGGATGATCATCCAAGTAGTCAGTCCATGGGTTGGGCAATTTTTAACCAGAGATTTCATTCTTTCCCAAGCTTGAGCAACATGTTCAGTATCTAATTGTTTAAAATTCATTATGCTACTCCTCAAAGATATAATTTTAGCAGGGGGATAATATCTACCAATGAAAGCATCCTTGCATTTAGTCCATGAATCAATACTATTCTTAGGCAGAGATATCAACCAATCTTTAGCTCTTCCTCTTAATGAGAAAGGGAACAATTTTAATTTTATAATATCACCATCTACATCTTTATATTTTTGCATTTCACATAGTTCAACAAAATTATTAAGATGGGCAGCAGCATCATCAGAACTAACACCAGAAAATTGCTCTCGCATAACAAGATTCAGTAAAGCAGGTTTAATTTCAAAGAATTCTGCTGTAGTAGCAGGTGGAGCAATAGGTGTGCATAAGAAATCATTATTATTTGTGGTTGTGAAGTCACACAACTTAGTATTTTCAGGGTTGGCCATTTTAGCAACAGTAAATAAAACAAACTAGATAAAGTAAATGCAAGTAAACTAATTTTTTGTGTTTTTGATATAGCAAACAAGATAGCAAATAAAGTAAAACTAGCAACTAATTTTTTTGTATTTTGATTTAGTGCGGCAAACAAAGTAGTAAATAAAACTAAGCAAGACAAAAACAAAGTAAAGAGATTGAGAAGTGGAGACTCCCCTTGCAGCGTGTCTTGATCTCCCCGGCAACGGCGCCAGAAATTTAGCTTGATGACGCGTAAAGCACACGCTCGTTGGGAACCCCAAATGGAAGGTGTGATGCGTACAGCAGCAAGTTTCCCTCAGTAAGAAACCAATGTTTATCGAACCAGTAGGAGTCAAGAAGCACGTTGAAGGTTGATGGCGGCGGGATGTAGTGCGGCGCAACACCAGGGATTCCGGCGCCAACGTGGAACCTGCACAACACAACCAAAGTACTTTGCCCCAACAAAACAGTGGGGTTGTCAATCTCACCGGCTTGCTGTAACAAAGGGTTAACCGTATTGTGTGGAAGATGATTGTTTGCAGAAAACAGTAGAACAAGTATTGCAGTAGATTGTATTTCAGTAAAGAGAATGGGACCGGGGTCCACAGTTCACTAGAGGTGTCTCTCCCATAAGACAAACAGCATGTTGGGTAAACAAATTACAGTTGGGCAATTGACAAATAAAGAGAGCATGACCATGCACATACATATCATGATGAGTATAGTGAGATTTAATTGGGCATTACGACAAAGTACATAGACCGCCATCCAGTGCATCTATGCCTAAAAAGTCCACCTTCAGGTTATCATCCGAACCCCCTCCAGTATTAAGTTGCTAACAACGAGACAATTGCATTAAGTATTGCGCGTAATGTAACTAGTGACTACATCCTTGAACATAGCACTAATGTTTTATCCCTAGTGGCAACAGCACATCCATAACCTTAGAGGTTCTTGTCACCCCTCCAGATTCACGGAGACATGAACCCACTATCGAGCATAAATACTCCCTCTTGGAGTTACTAGCATCAACTTGGCCAGAGCATCTACTAATAACGGAGAGCATGCAAGATCATAAACAACACATAGATATAACTTTGATAATCAACATAACAAGTATTCTCTATTCATCGGATCCCAACAAACGCAACATATAGAATTACAGATAGATGATCTTGATCATGTTAGGCAGCTCACAAGATCCGAACATGGTAGCACAATGGGGAGAAGACAACCATCTAGCTACTGCTATGGACCCATAGTCCAGGGGTAGACTACTCACACATCACTCCAGAGGCGACCATGGCGGTGTAGAGTCCTCCGGGAGATGATTCCCCTCTCGGCGGGGTGCCGGAGCGTCCTCTGGATCCCCCGAGATGGGATCGGCGTTGGCGGCATCTCGGAAGGTTTTCCGTATCGTGGCTCTCGGTACTGGGGGTTTCGTCACGGAGGCTTTAAGTAGGCGGAAGGGTAGGTCAAGAGGCGGCGCGAGGGGCCGGACCATGGGAGCCGCGCGGCTAGGGTAGGGGCCGCGCCGCCTGTGCTCTGGCTGCCTCGTGGCCCCTCTTCGTTCATCTTCGGACTTACGGAAGCTTCGTGGAAAAATAGGCCCAGGGCGTTGATTTAGTCAATTAAGAATATTTCCTTACTAGGATTTCTGAAACCAAAAACAGGACAGACAAGCTGCACTTCGGCATCTTTTTAATTGGTTAGTTCCAGAAAATGCACGAATATGACATAAAGTGTGCATAAAACATGTAGATAACATCAATAATGTGGCATGGAACATAAGAAATTATCGATACGTCGGAGACGTATCATTGCGCCGCACTATACTTCGCCGCCATCAACCTTCAACGTGCTTCTTGACTCCTACTGGTTCGATAAACCTTGGTTTCTAACTGAGGGAAACTTATTTGTACGCATCACACCTTCCACTTGGGGTTCCCAACGGTCGCGTGTTTGTACGCGTGTCAAGCTAAATTTAAGGCGCCGTTGGGGAGATCAAGACATGCTGCAAGGGGAGTCTCCACTTCCAATCTCTTTACTTTGTTTTTGTCTTGCTTTACTTTATTTAGTACTTTGTTTGCTGCACGAAATCAAAACACAAAAAAAATTAGTTGCTAGTTTTACTTTATTTGCTATCTTGTTTGCTATATTAAAAACAAAAAAATTAGCTACTTGCATTTACTTTATCTAGTTTGCTTTATTTACTGTTGCTAAAATGGGTACTCCTGAAAATACTAAGTTGTGTGACTTCACAACCACAAATAATAATGATTTCTTATGCACACATATTGCTCCACCTGCTACTACAGCAGAATTCTTTGAAATTAAACCTTTCTTGAATCTTGTTATCGAGAGCAATTTTCAGTGTTAGTTGTGATGCTGCTGCCCATCTTAATAATTTTGTTGAACTTTGTGAAATGCAAAATTATAAGGATGTAGATGGTGACATTATAAAATTAAAATTGTTCCCTTTCTCATTAAGAGGAAGAGCTAAAGATTGGTTGCTATCTCTGCCTAAGAATAGTATTGATTCATGGACTAAATGCAAGGATGCTTTTATTGGTAGATATTATCCCCCTGCTAAAATTATATCTTTGAAGTAGCATAATGAATTTTAAACAATTGGATAATGAGCATGTTGCACAAGCATGGGGAAGAATGAAATCTTTGGTTAAAAATTGCCCAACCCATGGACTGACTACTTGGATGATCATCCAAACCTTTTATGCAGGACTGAATTTTTCTTCGCGGAACCTATTTGATTCAGCTGCTGGAGGTACCTTTATGTCCATCACTCTAGGCGACGCAACAAAGCTTCTTGATAATATGATGATCAATTACTCTGAATGGCACACGGAAAGAGGTCCACAAGGTAAGATTCTGTCGAAGAAACCTCTTCCTTGAGTGATAAGATTGATGCTATTATGTCTATGCTTGTGAATGGTAGGACAAATGTTGATCCTAATAATGTTCCGTTAGCTTCATTGGTTGCTCAAGAAGAACATGTTGATGTGAACTTCATTAAAAATAATAATTTCAACAACAATGCTTAGAACAATTCTAGTAACAACTATAGGCCATATCCTTATAATAATGGCAACGGCTATGGTAATTCTTATGGGAATTCTTAAAACAATAATAGGAATACACCCCCAGGACTTGAAGCTATGCTTAAAAAATTTATTAGTACACAAACTGCTTTTAACAAATCTGTTGAAGAAAAGCTTGGGAAAATTGATGTACTTGCTTCTAAAGTCGATAGTCTTGCGGCTGATGTTGATCTTTTGAAATCGTTATGCCTAATGAAAATAATAATAATAATAATTGTTACTACAGCAAATGCCATCCAAGTTAGAATTAATGAGAATATAAGATTGATGGCTGAATTGCGTGCTAGGTGGGAAAAAGAAGAAAATGCTAAAGAAGATAATATAGCTAAAGTTTGGACTATTACCACCACTAGTAATGCTAATGCTCCACATGTTGCTGCACCTCCTACTATTAATGGTAAAAGAATTGGTGTTGGCAATGTTTCCACTTCTAATGCAAAGTGAAAAACTGCTGCTAACTGCTGAAAGTGCCTGTGATAAAACTGCTGAATTTTTTTCCAACATTGGGGACAATGATCCCATTACTTTAGATTATAATGGTTTAGATTTTGATGATTGCCACATCTCTGAAGTTATAAAGTTCTTGCAAAAACTTGCTAAGAGTCCTAATGCTAGTGCTATAAATTTGGCTTTCACAAAACATATTACAAATGCTCTCATAAAAGCTAGAGAAGAGAAACTAAAACTTGAAGCCTCTATTCCTAGGAAGCTAGAGGATGGTTGGGAGCCTATCATTAAGATGAAGGTCAATGACTTTGATTGTAATGCTTTATGTGATCTTGGTGCAAGTATTTTCGTTATGCCTAAGAAAATCTATAATATGCTTGACTTGCCACCATTGAAAAATTGTTATTTGGATGTTAATCTTGTTGGTAATTCTACAAATAAACCTTTGAGGAGGATTTGTTCGCATTAACGTTAACAATAACCTTGTCCCCATTGATTTTGTTGTCTTGGATATTGAATGCAATGCATCTTGTCCCATTATATTGGGAAGACCTTTTTCTTGTTTGGTGCTATCATTGATATGAAGGAAGGTAATATTAGATATCAATTTCCTCTCAAGAAAGGTATGGAACTCTTCCCTAGAAAGAGAATGAAGTTACCTTTTTATTCTATCATTAGAATAAATTATGATGTTGATGCTTCATCTCTTGATAATACTTGATACACACTTTCTGCGCCTAGCTGAAAGGCGTTAAAGAAGCTTATGAGACAACCCATGATTTTACTACTGCACTTTTATTTTATATTTGAGTCTTGGAAGTTGTTACTACTGTAGAAACCTCTCCTTATCTTATTTTGTTGCATTGTTGTGCCAAGTAAAGTCTTTGATAGTAAGGTTCATACTAGATTTGGATTACTGCGCAGAAACAGATTTCTTTGCTGTCACGAATCTGGGCCTAATTCCCTGTAGGTAACTCAGAAAATTATGCCAATTTACATGAGTGATCCTCATATATGTACGCAACTTTCATTCAATTTGAGAATTTTCATTTGAGCAAGTCTGATGCCTCTTAGAAATTCGTCTTTACGAACTGTTCTGTTTTGACAGATTCTGCCTTTTATTTCGCATTGTTTTGCTATGCTTGATGGATTTTTCGATTCCATTAACTTTCAGTAGCTTTGTGCAATGTCCAGAAGTATTAAGAATGATTATGTCACCTCTGAACATGTGAATTTTGATTATGCACTAACCCTCTAATGAGTTGTTTTGAGTTTGGCGTGGAGGAAGTTTTCAAGGATCAAGAGAGGAGGATGATACAATATGATCAAGAAGACTCAAGCGTCTAAGCTTGGGGATGCCCCGGTGGTTCACCCCTGCATATTTCAAGAAGACTCAAGCGTCTAAGCTTGGGGATGCCCAAGGCATCCCCTTCTTCATCGACAACATTATCAGGTTCCTCCTGAAACTATATTTTTATTCCATCACATCTTATGTACTTTGCTTGGAGCGTCGGTTTGTTTTTGTTTTTTTTTGTTTTGTTTGAATAAAATGGATCCTAGCATTCATTGTGTGGGAGAGAGACACGCTCCGCTGCTGCATATGGACAAATATGTCCTTAGGCTTTACTCATAATATTCATGGTGAAGGTTGAATCTTCTTCGTTAAATTATTATATGGTTGGAAACGGGAAATGCTACATGTAGTAATTGGTAAAATGTCTTGGATAATTTGATACTTGGCAATTGTTGTGCTCATGTTTAAGCTCTTGCATCATATACTTTGCACCTATTAATGAAGAAATACATAGAGCTTGCTAAAATTTGGTATGCATAATTGGTCTCTCTAAGGTCTAGATAATTTCTAGTAAGAGTTTGAACAACAAGGAAGACGGTGTAGAGTGTTATAATGTATACAATATGTCGTTTATGTGAGTTTTGATGTACCGGTTCATCCTTGTGTTTGTTTCAAATAGCCTTGCTAGCCTAAGCCTTGTATCGAGAGGGAATACTTCTCATGCATCCAAAATCCTTGAGCCAACCACTATGCCATTTGTGTCCATCATACCTACCTACTACATGGTATTTCTCCGCCATTCCAAAGTAAATTGCTTGAGTGCTACCTTTAAAATTTCTATTCTTCATCCTTACAATACATAGCTCATGGGACAAATAGCCTAAAAACTATTGTGGTATTGAATATGTACTTATGCACTTTATCTCTTATTAAGTTGCTTGTTGAGCGATAACCATGTTCCTGGGGATGCCATCAACTACTCTTTGTTGAATATCATGTGAGTTGCTATGCATGTCCGTCTTGTCTGAAGTAAGGGCGATTTACCATGAGTTGAATGGTTTGAGCATGCATATTGTTAGAGAAGAACATTGGGCCGCTAACTAAAGCCATGATCCATGGTGGAAGTTTCAGTTTTGGACAAATATCCTCAATCTCATATGAGAAAATTAATTGTTGTTGAATGCTTAAGCATTAAAGAGGAGTCCATTATCTGTTGTCTATGTTGTCCCGGTATGGATGTCTAAGTTGAGAATAATCAAAAGCGAGAAATCCAATGCGAGCTTTCTCCTTAGACCTTTGTACAGGCGGCATAGAGGTACCCCTTTGTGACACTTGGTTAAAACATATGTATTGCGGTGATAATCCAGGTAATCCGAGCTAATTAGGACAAGGTGCGGGCACTATTAGTATACTATGCATGAGACTTGCAACTTGTAGGATATAATTTGCATGATGCATATGCTTTATTACTACCGTTGACAAAATTGTTTCTTGTTTTCAAAACCAAAGCTCTAGCACAAATATAGCAATCAATGCTTCCCTGCGAAGGGCCTTTCTTTTACTTTTATGTTGAGTCAGTTCACCTATTTCTCTCCATCTCAAGAAGCAAACACTTGTGTGAAGTGTGCATTGATTCCTACATACCTACATATTGCACTTGTTATACTACTTTACATTGACAATATCCATGAGATATACATGTTACAAGTTAAAAGCAACCGCTGAAACTTAATCTTCCTTTGTGTTGCTTCAATACCTTTACTATGAATTTATTGCTTTATGAGTTAACTCTTACGCAAGACTTATTGATGCTTGTCTAGAAAGTACTATTCATGAAAAGTCTTTGCTATATGATTCATTTGTTTACTCATGTCATTTACCATTGCTTTGATCGCTGCATTCATTACATGTGCTTACAATAGTATGATCAAGATTATGATGGCATGTCACTCAGAAATTATCTTTGTTATCGTTTACCTACTCGGGACGAGCAGGAACTAAGCTTGGGATGCTGATACGTCTCCGACGTATCGATAATTTCTTATGTTCCATGCCACATTATTGATGATATCTACATGTTTTATGCATACTTTATGTCATATTTATGCATTTTCCGGCACTAACCTATTAACGAGATGCCGAAGAGCCAGTTGCTGTTTTCTACGGTTTTTGGTTTCAGAAATCCTAGTAAGGAAATATTCTCGGAATTGGACGAAATCAACGCCCAGGGGCCTATTTTCACACGAAGCTTCCAGAAGACCGAAGGAGTCACGAAGTGGGGCCACGGGGCGCCGCCACACTAGGGCGGCGCGGCCTACAGGGGGCCCGCGCGGCCCTAGCGTGTGGGGCCCCCGTGACGCCTCCTGACCTGCCCTTCCGCCTACTTAAGGTCTTCGTCGCGAAACCCCCAGTACCGAGAGCCACGATACGGAAAACCTTCCAGAGACGCCGCCGCCAATCCCATCTCGGGGGATTCAGGAGATCGCCTCCGGCACCCTGCCGGAGAGGGAATCATCTCCGGGAGGACTCTTCACCGCCATGGTCGCCTCCGGAGTGATGAGTGAGTAGTTCACCCCTGGACTATGGGTCCATAGCAGTAGCTAGATGGTCGTCTTCTCCTAATTGTGCTTCATTGTTGGATCTTGTGAGCTGCCTAACATGATCAAGATCATCTATCTGTAATGCTACATGTTGTGTTTGTTGGGATCCGATGAATAGAGAATGCTATGTTATGTTGATTATCAATCTATTATCTATGTGTTGTTTATTATCTTGCATGCTCTCCGTTATTAGTAGAGGCTCTGGCCAAGTTTTTGCTAGTAACTCCAAGAGGGAGTATTTATGCTCGATAGTGGGTTCATGCCTCCATTAAATCTGGGACAGTGACAAAGTTCTAAGGTTGTGGATGTGCTGTTGCCACTAGGGATAAAACATCGATGCTATGTCCAAGGATGTAGTTGTTGATTACATAACGCACCATACTTAATGCAATTGTCTGTTGTTTGCAACTTAATACCGGAAGGGGTTCGGATGATAACCTGAAGGTGGACTTTTTAGGCATAGATGCATGCTGGATAGCGGTCTATGTACTTTGTCGTAATGCCCAATTAAATCTCACTATACTCATCATATCATGTATGTGCATGGTCATGCCCTCTTTATTTGTCAATTGCCCAACTGTAATTTGTTTACCCAACATGCTTATTCTTATCGGAGAGACGCCTCTAGTGAACTGTGGACCCCGGTCCATTCTTTTACATCGAATACAATCTACTGCAATACTTGTTCTACTGTTTTCTGCAAACAATCACCATCCACACTATACATCTAATCCTTTGTTACAGCAAGCCGGTGAGATTGACAACCTCACTGTCACGTTGGGGGAAAGTAATTTGGTTGTGTTGTGCAGGTTCCACGTTGCCGCCGGAATCCCTGGTGTTGCGCCGCACTATCCCCGCCATCAACCTTCAACGTGCTTCTTGACTCCTACTGGTTCGATAAACCCTGGTTTCTAACTGAGGGAAACTTACTGTTGTACGCATCACACCTTCCACTTGGGGTTCCCAACGGTCGCGTGCTGTACGCGTGTCAATCCAATCTAGAAGATGGGAGCAACGAGAAGATCATGAGACTAACCCTCGAAGATTTCCAAAGCCTACGAGATTAGTTCTCGTTGTTGCAGAAGATGATCACTTGCCGCTTTCAAAAGCACGTAAAAGATCTTGACGGTGCCATAGTCGGGCAGCACCTCCGTACTCGGTCACACGTATGGTGTTGATGATGACGTCCTTCTCCCCATTCCAGCAGGCAGCGGAAGTAGTAGATCCTCATCGGAATCCCGACAGCACGACGGCGTGGTGGCAGTGGTGGTGGAGATCTCCGGCAGGGCTTCGCCTAAGCACTACGGGAGGAGTATGAGGAGGGGGTGGCTAGGGTTTGGGGAGAGGGGGCAGCTGGGGCGCCGGCCTTGGTGCCTCTGGTTGGTGCGGCCAAGGTGGTGGCTGGCCCCCTCCCTCTCTCCCTCATTATATAGGTGGAACCCCAAGGGTTTGCCCAAAGTGTTCGAATAAGACCCCAATTCAAAAACTTCCATATGGACGAAACCTAGAGGGACAGGGACTCTCCCTTTCCCCCCTTGCTTGGCCGGCCAAGGAGGTGGAGTCCTCCATGGACTCCACCCTCCCACTTGGTTGGCAAGTTAGGGTTGGTGGAGTCCAACCGGGACTCCACCTTCCATGGTGATTTCTTCCGGAAGGTTCTAGAACATTCTAGCGCCTTCCATAAATGCACCAGATCATTTCCAAACTTGGAAAGTGACTTCCTATATATGAATCTTATTCTCCGGACCATTCTGGACCTCCTCGTGATGTCCTGGATACCATCCGAGACTCCGAACAAAATTCAAACTCCATTGCATATTCATATCTACTTAAAACAACATCAAACCTTAAGTGTGTCACCCTACGGTTCGTGAACTATGTAGACATGGTCGAGACTACTCTCCGACCAATAACCAATAGCGGGATCTGGAGATCCATAATGGCTCCCACATATTCAACGATAACTTAGTGATCGATTGAACCATTAACATACGATACCGATCCCCTTTGTCACGCGATATTTTATTTGTCTGAGGTTTGATCATCGGTATCTCCATACCTTGTTCAACCTCGTCTCCGACAAGTACTCTTTACTCGTACCGTGGCATATCATCTCTTGTGAACTATTCACATGCTTGCAAGCTAATCAGACGACATTCCATCGAGAGCACCCGGAGTATATCTATCCGTCATCAGGATGGACAAATCCACTCTTGATCCATATGCCCCAACTCACACTTTCCGAATACTTAATCCCATCTTTATAACCACCCATTTACGTAGTGGCGTTTGATGTAATCAAAGTACCCTTTCAGTATAAGTGATTTACATGATCTCATGGTCGAAGGACTAGGTAACTATGTATCGAAAGCTTATAGAAAATTGAACTTAATGACGTGATCTTATGCTACGCTTATTTGGGTGTGTGTCCATTATATCATTCATCTAATGACATAACCTTGTTATTAATAACATCCAATGTTCATGATCACGAAACCATGATCATCTATTAATCAACAAGCTAGTTATACAAGAGGCTTACTAGGGACTCCTTGTTGTTTACATAACACACATGTATCAATGTTTCTATGCAAACATTTATCATAAACACAAAGATATATAATAACCACTTTATTATTGCCTCTTGGGCATATCTCCAACAGTTTGTACTTATGTGTTAGGGATATGAATAGATATGATACATTTGTTCCCGACTTTATATATTGTAAACAAGTATTACTTGTACTGTATTTCATGACGATGTCTATATATACATGAGATGTTTGTGGTTTTTTGAATGATATATGCATTGCAGAATTGAATGAATAATATAAAACCTGAAACTCTAAGGCGGCAGTTTCTCTGCCGCAACAGAGAAACACTGCTCCACCCTCAACCTCTGCCGTGGCAGAGAAACAGACATTTTCTCTGCCACGGTAGAGATCCTCCAGTCCCGGTTCGTATCACGAACCGGGACCAAAGGTCCTCCACCAGGAGCCCTCTGGCCACACCACGTGGCAGGGGTTTTGGTCCCGGTGTATATTTGAACTAGGACTAAAGGGTTGAGCCTTTAGTCCCGCCTATTTGGTCCCGGTTCAAAAATCGGGACTAAAGGCCCAAATGAACCGGAACTGATCGAAAGCCTGTTTTCTACTAGTGTTCCCTTTTCCGGACCGTCCACAACTACGCATATTTGTCACAGACATGTGAGTAACTCTAGTTTCATTACTCTAACAGTACGTACAACTTAAGTATTCACACGCGAGTCTATAAACTGACTACCCATGGGACGGACATCAAATTCAAGTTAGCACATAAATTGAAATATTATCAGATCAGAAGATGATTTACTAACTTTTCACCAGTGGCGAAGGACGGATATAACTTGAGGTAGAGCGAACTCTAAAAAAATAATGCAAAGAACAAAATAATTTGGAGACATTAATGATCGATATATGATTCAAACACAACATATAGACATTTTTTTTGTAAATCTTCGGCCTAAATTTTTTTGTGAATAAATTTGGGTCTCTAACAGCACCGACATGGTGGAAACATCCAAAAGGCTTTAACACAAACAAGTCCAACATTTTCGTGCAAAACATTCTAAGCTTTACTTTAGGCAGTTCCATTACGTCGATGATGTAGATAATTATTATGGTCATGCACTGTAAAGAAGAATATATAGTTGTACAGTTCAGATAAAATGTCCTGAGAATGCCATGATACCTAGTTTATAAGATCGTTTGTAGATATGGCTCCGTATTAGCTAAAAAGTACAAGCCGTCTGTCGCGTGATTGATTTTTCTACTTGATCATGCACAAAAATAAAATTGTAGCAACATGCTGGATCTTTTTTCATAACTTAGTAGTACTAACTTTCACTTGATCAGTTTAAGTATTGCAATGAAAACTAAACATAGGGAACCTAGCCTCACACGTTATAGAATACAAACATTATGAAATTCAAATGAATCCACTTAAACAACAATGTTGGGGGGATGACCCCCGGTATGCCAAAGGCATGCTAAACCGGATGGTTTGAGTCATCAAAGTACCGGTTTAAAGGTTATTCCGGATAACGAAGGTTGGTTCAGTGAATCATACCGGTATCCCAGGAGGGGGATACCGGAACCGGCTAAGAAGGTACCGGAGTACCGGTATAGGCTACACTGTAGCACGTCGGCAAGACTGGTCAAAGATGCTCTCCAGAGCTAGAAGACAAAGATGAGCGAAGCACTTCAGCTTTAATCGAAGCCATGACGCCAAAGGCAAAGGATGACGTAAAAGGTGCCGGAGGATGTCACCGCTCCTGATTAAAGGCATACCGGCATCACCGGTAGCTAAAGTAGCTTTGTAAAGTAGTTTGTCTAGTTAAAGATCCCATTAGGGTTTCCTAGGGTTTCTTCCCCTGTAATCCACCCTCTCCCCTATATAAGGAGAGGGGGTACTGCCTAACGCGGGCGACGTCGAAGGACCTACTCATTAACCAGAAACTTGTAAGCTAGTGTGATCAAGAAATAGAGAGATCTAGAGGTGACATTGTTATTGTGTTCTTCTTCTTCTACCTCTGGCCAAGGACAAGTTCTTGAGGAATCCATCCGGAAACCTCTCCGTCCGTACCAAAAACCCTCCCCCGAATCCTCTTGCGCACATTCGGCTCCAAGATAAGCCATCCCATGGCATCTGTCTATTCACCACGACGACAGTTGGCGCCCACCTTGGGGCTAGCAGCGGCACTTGCTCGAGTTCATATTCGGGCGGGCCTCCTCACCGTCGGCGGCGAGCGTGTGTCGTCACCGCGCTCGTCAACCGCATTTGCGACATGCGCTTCATCAACGACAACATGGGTTGCTTCGCCAACGGAGGTAAGTTCCTCAAGAATGGCCGCGTCATCGAATTCGGGAGCTTCCTCGTCTACTACGGCACCATCCCTGAGCGCCAGTGCCTCTCACCGGTGCTAGTGGCTCCGGATCCGCCAAGGTATGCGCTTCGCAGCGGCCGTGCCGCCAGCAGCGTCGAGGTACTGGTGGTTGGCGCGGGCGACACCGGCAAGGGAGCTGCGGCGGAAGGCGCTGGGCAGACGAAATCCACGCGCACGGCCAAGCCGCCGATCGAGCGCGACCAGATAGGTGCGGGTGCATCTACAGCGCCACCGGAGACTCCTCTCCAAGCGGCCATGAGCGTGCTGGCTACGCCCATCGCGCAGAACATCGACCCGGCAGCGTCTCATGCGGAGCTGGAGGCACAACGGCAGAAGCTGCTCGCGAACGGCGCCGACATCATCCGGGCGCAGCGTGAGCTGAACCTAACCCTACGTGAGTATAACGCTGCCCATGGCTTTGCTTCTGTTAGCGCTCGGCTGCTTAAAACTCGCAATTAGATCAGGATTTGCGTAAAGAGATTCTTGCCGGAAAAAGTACTTCTGCATCGTTGAGCATGGTAGAGAAACCTAAATATAGCAGTCCGGATAAAACCATAAAAGCTGCTAAGGCTGCAGTAGAGCTGTGCGAATCGCTTTCCGGAGATGCATTGGCAAAACAGCAAGAGCGTGTCAGAGAGTTGCTTGATACGATTGAGCAGCAAAATGCTGAGCAGCTTGCTAAGTTAAACAAGGCTGCGGCTTCAAAATCTGTGCGTTCAACAAAGAATGCTGGAAGCAAGTCCCATGGGCAGGCATCGTCCCCCCATCCGGACAAGAGAAAAGAAAAAGAGATGAATGCACAGAAAATGACTGTGTACGATCCGGTTCTTGCCGGAAAACAACAAGCCGAGCGACACGAGGCCGGTAGAAAAAGCCAAGGGGCAGATCGTGGTTATGCCAAATATGGCTATGCCAGAGAAGAGTATGCCGATAGAGGTGAAACCGGGCAAAATTATCGTGCGCCAAGAGCTGCTTATGCAGAGGAGGAAATGCCTCCGCAAAGGTACCGGCAGGCAAGGGCCGCGGTACCGGAAAGATACGATGAAGCTGATTCAGGAACCGAAAGAATCGCAGCCTACCGGAACCCTTTGGGGGAAAGGTTAGGAGAAAGATGCCTACCAGACCGGGATGCGAGGCACAGGCTGGATAGGATGTACTTATCTGAAATGGTCGAGGCAGAAGGTCCTCCGGGTCCCAAGTGTTTTGGCCCACGGATCATGAAAGAGGAACCACCGGTTCGCAACTTCACGTTGCCCCGTGATACAAAAACATATGATGGCACCACTAAGCCGGAAGACTGGCTTGCGGACTACGTGACCGCAGTTTACGTTGCTGGTGGCGGAGGAACTGTCACTGGTGGAGGAAACCGGCGCTGGGCCGTGAGAATTGTACCTTTTTTCCTGGTAGGACTAGCGCGCATCTGGCTAAACAACTTGCCGGCAGGAAGCATAAACGGCTGGTTGGACTTTGAGGAAGCCTTTGTGAGCAACTTCAGCAGTACGTACTGATACGTCTCAAACGTATCTATAATTTCTTATGTTCCATGCTACTTATATAATGATACTCACATGTTTTATACACACTTTACGTTATTATTATGCATTTTCCGGCACTAACCTATTGACGAGATGCCGAAGAGCCAGTTGCTATTTTCTGCTGTTTTTAGTTTCAGAAATCCTACAAAGGAAATATTCTCGGACTTTGACAAAATCAACGCCCAGAGTCTTATTTTTCCACGGAGCTTCCAGAAGACCGAAGGAGTTACGAAGTGGGGCAACGAGGCACCGCCACACTAGGGCCGCGCGGCCTAAGGGGGGCCCGCGCCGGCGTGTGGGGCCCTCGCGCCGCCTCAACCCTACCCTTCCAGTACTTAAATCCTTCGCCGAAAACACCCGTACCGAGAGCCACGATACGGAAAACCTTCCAGAGACACCGCCGCCGCCAATCCCATCTCGGGGGATTCAGGAGATCGCCTCCGGCACCCTTCCGGAGAGGGGAATCATCTCCCGGAGGACTCTTCATCACCATGATCGCCTCTGGATTGATGTGTGAGTAGTTCATCCTTGGACTATGGGTCCATAGCAGTAGCTAGATGGTTGTCTTCTCCTCATGTGCTATCATGTTTAGATCTTGTGAGCTACCTATCATGATCAAGATCATCTATTTGTAATGCTACATGTTGTGTTTGTTGGGATCCGATGAATATGGAATACTATGTCAAGTTGATTATCAATCTATCATATATGTGTTGTTTATGTTCTTGCATGCTCTCCGTTGCTAGTAGAGGCTCTGGCCAAGTTGATACTTGTGACTCCAAGAGGGAGTATTTATGCTCGATAGTGGGTTCATGCCTCCATTGAATCTGGGACAGTGACAGAAAGTTCTAAGGTTGTGGATGTCTTGTTGCCACTAGGGATAAAACATCAATGCTTTGTCTAAAGATATTTGTGTTGATTACATTACGCACCATACTTAATGCAATTGTCTGTTGTTTGAAACTTAATACCGGAAGGGGTGCGGATGCTAACCCGAAGGTGGACTTTGTAGATATAGATGCATGCTGGATAGCGGTCTATGTACTTTGTCGTAATGCCCTGATTAAATCTCATAGTAGTCATCGTGATATGTATGTGCATTGTTATGCCCTCTCTATTTGTCAATTGCCCAACTGTAATTTGTTCAACCAACATGCTATTTCTTATTGGAGAGACACCACTAGTGAACTGTGGACCCTGGTCCATTCTTTACATCTGAAAGACAATCTACTGCAATACTTGTTCTTATTGTTCTTCGCAAACATCATCTTCCACACTATACATTTAATCCTTTGTTTACAGCAAGCCAGTGAGATTGACAACCTCACTGTTACGTTGGGGCAAAGTACTTTGATTGTGTTGTGCAGGTTCCACGTTGGCGCCGGAATCCCTGGTGTTGCGCCGCACTACACTCCGCCACCATCAACCTTCACGTGCTTCTTGACTTCTACTGGTTCGATAACCTTGGTTTCTTACTGAGGGAAACTAGCTGCTGTACACATCACACCTTCCTCTTGGGGTTCCCAACGGACGTGTGCTTCACGCGTATCAAGCTCTTTTTCGGCGCCGTTGCGGGGATCTGAAAACTTACACCACAAAGATTTCTAACTCCCACGTCAACTACGCCAACTCTTTTTCTGGCGCCGTTGCCAGGGAGATCAAGACACGCTGCAAGGGGAGTCTCCACTTACAATCTCTTTACTTTGTTTTTGTCTTGCTTTACTTTATTTTATTTACTGCTTTGTTTGTTCATTATATCAAAAATACAAAAAACTTAGTTACTCGCTTTATTTTATTTACTATCTTGTTTGCGTTCTCTATATTAAAAACACAAAAAAATTAGTTACTTGCATTTACTTTATTTTATTATCATGACTAGTCCTATAGTTGTTACTCTATCACCCGAGGAATCGATCTTCACTTTTAAACAAGGTGGTGAAGAGAGTTTTAAAGAAGCTTGGTCTAGAATTTTTGATTCTTATAGTAAAACTGAACCTAAAATGACCCTAAGTTTGCTTCTTAGTAACTTTTATTTTGGGCTTATTCTTCGCTATAGATATGCCTTGGATGCTGTAGTGGGAGGAGATTTCCTTCACTACGATGGGGATCAAGCTTTTAATGCCATAAAAAAATTGGTTACATCATCTAGCTCCGCTAATAATTTTGATCCATCTCTTGTTAGTATTTATAATAGATTAAACACTCTTGAGACAAATGTATCTTGCTTAAAAGAAGGGTATAGTCGGATTCGTGAGCATTTTGATTATGTTCCAATAAACTCTGAACCTTCAATGTGGGACCCTACTATTAAAGTTGCTATTGATGGTAAAAAATTTATGCCCGTTGTGATATTATGACTGAATTTTGCCTTATGCCTAAAAGTATTTATGAATCTTTGACACTCTGGGGACTTACTGAAGGTGGAGAAGGAATAACTCTTACTGATAACTCTGTTATAATTCCTAAAGGAATAGCTGAAGGAGTGTTCACAACCCTTCTTGGAAGAACGGTATCCACTGATTATCTCGTTATTGAATGTGTAGGGACAGGACAAATCACACTTGGAAGATCCCTGCTGAAACTCTTGGGAGCAACCATAGATGTGGGGAAAGGCACTCTAAATTCCTCTATACCTGGATGCGGTCATATATTCCCTAAACCAAAGAGTAAGAATAAGAGTAAGAAGGGTAGGCGCAAAGCCCCTGGTAAGAATGTTGATGCTTCATCTCTTGATAATACTTGATTCACACTTCCTGCGCCTAGCTGAAAAAGAAAAGCGCTTATGGGAAACAACCCATTATTTTACTTCTGCACTTTTGTTTTATATTTGAGTCTTGGAAGTTGTTACTACTGTAGCAACATCTCCTTATCTTTATTTTATAGCATTGTTGTGCCAAGTAAAGTCTTTGATAGTAGGGTTGATACTAGATTTGGATTACTGCGCAGAAACAAAATTCTTACTGTCACGAAATTGAGCCGCCCCATCTGTAGGTAACTCAGAAAAATATGCCAATTTACGTGCGTGATCCTCTGATATGTACGCAACTTTCATTCAATTTGAGAATTTTCATCTGAGCAAGTTAAGTGCCCCAGAAAAATTCGTCTTTACGGACTGTTCTGTTTTGACAGATTCTGCCTTTTATTTTTCATTGCCTGTTTTGCTATGTTTGATGGATTTGTTTGTTCCATTAACTTTCAGTAGCTTTGTGCAATGTCCAGAAGTGTTAAGAATGATTAATATGTGAATTTTTGATTATGCACTAACCCTCTAATGAGTTTGTTTTAAGTTTGGTGTGGAGGAAGTTTTCAAGGGTCAAGAGAGGAGGATGATACAATATGATCAAGAAGAGTGAAAAGTCTAAGCTTGGGGATGCCCCGTGGTTCATCCCTTCATATTTTAAGAAGACTCAAGCATCTAAGCTTGGGGATGCCCAAGGCATCCCTTCTTCATCGACAACTTATCAGGTCACCTCTAGTGAAACTATATTTTTATTCCGTCACATCTTATGTGCTTTACTTGGAGCATCTGTTTGTTTTTATTTTTGTTTTTGTTTAAATAAAATCGGATCCTAGCATTCTTTTTGTGGGATAGAGACACGCTCCGCTGTTGCATATGAACACATGTGTTCTTAGCTTTACTTTTAGTGTTCATGGCGAAGGTTGAAACTGCTTCGTTCATTATTATGGTTGGAAACAGAAAATGCTTCATGTGGTAATTGGTATAATGACTTGAATAATTTGATACTTGGCAATTGTTGTGCTCATATAGATCATGTTTAAGCTCTTGCATCATGTACTTTGCACCTATTAATGAAGAACTACATAGAGCTTGTTAAAATTTGGTTTGCATGATTGGTCTCTCTAGAGTCTAGATATTTTTTGGTGAGGTGTTTGAACAACAAGGAAGACAATGTAGAGTCTTATAATGCTTGCAATATGTTCTTATGTAAGTTTTGCTGTACCGGTTCATACTTGTGTTTGCTTCAAACAACCTTGCTATCCTAAGCCTTGTATTGAGAGGGAACACTTCTCGTGCATCCAAATCCTTGAGCCAAAAACTATGCCATTTGTGTCTACCATACCTACCTACTACATGGTATTTCTCTGCCATTCCAAAGTAAATTACTTGAGTGCTACCTTTAAAATTCCATTCTTTGTCTTTGCAATATATAGCTCATGGGAAAATAGCTTAAAAACTATTGTGGTATTGAATATGTACTTATGTATCTTATTTCTTATAAGTTGCTTGTTGAGCGGTAACCATGTTTCTGGGGACGCCATCAACTATTACACTTTGTTGAATATCATGTGAGTTGCTGTCAACACCCGGATTTTTAAGTCCAGATGCCTGTTATGCCATACATCGCAATCCCAGGAATATTGTTGTTGCGAGACATAACAATTGAATATCATAAGTCATCATTCATTACATATCATAGTCGTCTTACAAATAGATCACATGATCCAATATTACAATAATAGTTGAACTATTGTTTCAACACACATCACAAATACATAGCGGAAGCGTAGATAGAAGGGGACTCTATAGTCCACAGGCCAACGCTTGACGTCAGGAGTAGTCCTAGTTGTCGTACACGTCCTGCTGTCCTTCTTCCGGGTTCTGGTACTCCTCTTCATAGTCTGACCATTTGAATAGCCAGGGACAAAGCCATGAGTACTTTAAAGTACTCGCAAACTAATACTAAGGTAAGTATTATCAACTATGGAAGGGGATGCTAAGCTCTAGTTTCATTTGCATAAAGCCAGTTTTATTTCATAAGCACTTTAGTAAACCAAGACTTTTCATTTGCCTAACTTAACTCAAGTGGGAACATTAGTGTCATTCCCACAACTCAGTTGTGATTCAAAGTCAAAGTCACCTTTCAAACTCAAGTCACAAGTCACCATTCATATTTTTGGAAAAATTCTGATGACGGAACAGTACGGCCTTTCCAACTGTCCATAACCGCGGACGCGGCTATTCGAATAGGTTTAACTCTGCAGAGGGTGTACACTTGTGCCACAACAATTGCAATAGTTCGTCAGGGGTAACTGGCCCTGATTTATCGTACGCAGTACGCGAACTACCAATCCTAACCTTTCATTTATATACTCTAGTATAGGCACCTCTCCCCATGAGCTTGGCCTCCCAGTGAAGACAGACAGTCAGCCTGGGAACTGCACAGGGCTTGGGCCGGACATTCACCTCATTTCACGTCATTTCACATCATTCCTTTTGTAGAGGCAGCCTCTCCATACTAAAATACATAAGTTTCCAGCTAAGCCTTACCCAGATTCAGGTATTGTGGGGGTACTTGTAAAATTGGAATGGTATCGTATCCGAACCCAACCATCAGTTTTTGTAAAATTCACCAAGTCATTCACCAGTCATATTCACCTTCGAAATCTTTCAATAGAATGACTCATCATTCCAAGGTTTTCAAAGTCATTTCACACACACAAGTTCCCATCTAGAATAACCAATTTTTATTTAGCACTAGCATCTAGGTATGAAGGGTGCTAAGTAATTTGCTTTGCTTCTAGGCTAACTTTGATACTCTTGTACTAATCCAAGACTAATCAAGTGAATCATAAATCAAAAAGTACTTTGATAAAACAAAAGTAAATAAAGCTTGTAAAGTAAAACTGGGAAATAGGATCATAAGCATAAAGTAAATGGGGTAATGCCTTGCTCATGGTGAGCTTTGCACTTTGCAAGAGTATTATCTTGCAAGAATATTAGCTTGCCTTGGTTGAGGTGGTGGTCAAATTTCTCTTCTCCTTCCTCTTGGTAGAAGACCTCCTCCTCCTGATAGTCTCCGGTACTAGCGTCTAAAATACGAGTACGGGGTACACAATCATCATACCAAACTTACATACTAAACTAAGCACACACAAGATTTACACAACTTAAACTAGCATCACACACTACCATTAAGTGGGTGGATGTGTTCCTTTCTTATTTTAAGAAAAATAATTTCCTCTCATACTAACTTAGGTGTTACTTTCAATTACTTAGAGAAATAATTTCCTCTCATTATCTTATTAAGATTTAATTTCTCTCATGAACAATATATGACCTAGGTTGACCAAAGTCAACCTCTTCATACTTATCATTTGAGAAAATGATTTAAATGAGGTTCCATACCTCATGCAATTTAATACTAACATGGTAGTGATTTAATGTCACTAAATAACTCAACATGAGATTATATAGACCATGGTTACTACCTCATGTTGAATTACTTGAGAACAAGGTTTAAATGAGAGGAATACCTCTCATATGATTTAACACATAGTTGTAACTAAGTTAAAAATTACTATTAAGGTGACTTAATATTCTCAAGAAGAATCCTATGGGGTCATGAAGACTAAGGTCATCACCTCACATTGAATCACTTGGAATACAAATTTAAATGAGATGCTATACCTCATACAATTTAAAAACTATTTTTGAAAAGGTTTAAATGGGCTAGTTATTGACTACATAGCCAATATTTTGCTTCTAGCCCATGATCATACACAGTACCTATATCATATTTTTACATAAACAATTAGAGTTTGTGAAATGTGAATTATGAGAGGTGGAATCACCTAAAAATTCAAAAGGGTTGATTTTTAATAATTTTTCTAAGGCAGAAAAGTCTCTGTCTTGTTTATTTTCCCACTTTAATTCTATAACAGATCTAGGTTTGAATCCAGTGGCATTTGATAGAGAAAACTCTAAGCTTTCCAAAAATATAAAGTTTGTAAAATTTGGCCAAGTAGATTGGTCCCTATTGATTTTTGAAGTTGACATCAGATTGCAAAATTTATCTATTCTGGAATTTTTGAATTTAAACTGTGGGCTGGCGGGAAAACGAAATGGGCTGCACAGGGGTTAAACGGGCCAGCCCAGTGGGCAGCCACGCTGGACGAGAGGGGACTGACGGTGGGGTCCACTGTCAGCCAGTGTTTCCCCAGCCGAAACGGTACGCGAGGAGGGCCGTCGGATTAGAGGGGCGATCGACGGCTGAGGGTCGTCCTCATCCTCGACGAGGCTCACCGGAGACCAAACCCTACCGGCGGCCAGACTAGGGGGTCGGGGAGCTACCTGGAGGCGGGCGAGCGTCGGCGAGGCGGGCAGAGGTCGTGGAAGAGGACGGTGAGGCTCCTGGCACCAACAGCGGCTCCAATGGGGGCTCCAATCGCCGGCGAGGTAGCAGGGGTACTGGCGGAGCTCCGGCAAGCAATTCGTGGGCTATGGCTCAAATTGGTGGGCGGCGCTGCTCGAGGAGAGATTGTGAGATGAGGGAGGAAGATTGGCGTGCTCAGATCGATCGGAGGACGCCTCTATTTATAGAGCGAGGGGGTGGCCGTGGCGCTCGGGGCAGGTCGTCGATGGCGTCGGCGTTCCAGGGCGGCGAAGGGGCAAGTGATGGGCGCGGCGTGTTCCTGGTGTCACGGTGAGCACGACGCGCATCCAGGAGAGGCCAGGGGTGGAGTGGTCGCGTCGTCATCGTCACCGGGGACCCGTGTACTGCGGCGGATGGTCGTCGTCCGTGTCGTCGTCTACAGGGCTGGCGCGTCCAAGTGGAGTTGTCTGGGAGGTAGAGGGTACCGCGGCGAGGCGACTGGTGCATGGGGAGAGCGAGGGGAGGACGAGAGTGACAAGGCACGGCGGCGTCCTGTCGCGTCCAGGGACATGTCCTGGCGCGCTCTGGGCGTCGTGGGCGCGTCTGGGCGCGCGTGGCCTGGGCAGTATCGACGTCGTCTCGGTCAAGGGCGTGCATGGTCAGTATCAGCACTGTTAGGGGAAGCTCAGAGACATGAGGTGGCTCAGCTGAGGTGAAGGGAGGAGGTGATGGCATGGGGAGGACATGGTGAGCACGGGCATGGTCATGTCTTGGTCAAGGTGAGCAAGTGGAGGGCTGGCAGGTGCTGGGACTGGTCCTGAGGGGTGAGGTGAATCTCCAGAGCAGCAGAGAAGGGCCAGAGGTGGACTTGGTCCAACCAAAAATCTAGCATGGGCACAATTTTCAACTCTGCCCACAAGGTGTTTGATCTAATGGCCGAAAGAAAATTATTTTCAAATTTTGGAAATTCCTTTGGTGGATCTCATTCATATATTCATAGAGATGGAATGGTGGTGGTGGTGGTCAATTTGGTGTTGTTTTGCAAGTTCTCAAATTGGGGTTGATCTTCTCTTTATTTCAATGTCTCTACTTGTCTCATCTATTCTGGTCAACCTGGTCAAAGTCAGTACTAGTGGTCAACAGCAAAAAGGTTCACCTTGACATGGTCTTGGATGACATGGCAAGAGTTGGTCAAGGTTAGTTTGGGAAAAGTCAAAACCAGGGGTGCAAAGTGGTGAAGATGTTATAAATGGGCAAAGTGACCATTATCTTATGTGAGTTGAATTTGAATTTCTTTTTGATTTGAATTGAGTTTCTTTGATTCAAATGGGTGTGTTATTGATATATAAGTGTTTTACAAACAATAGCACAACCCAAAATGGCCTTGGTTGAAGATTTGCAAAAATGACTAAATGTGTATGTGAGTGAAAATGGGATTTTATCCTTATTTGTTTTCTCTCTTTTTGATTTGATTTTTCTTGACTCCAAAGTGATTCTTACTAGTTTAGGAACATTTCCCAACCATTGAAACCATTCCAAAGGGTCTAGTTCAAAGATTTGCAAAATTGGCCTTAACACATAGGAGGTGATGTGTCAAATTTCATTATTCTTGTTGGTTGTTCCTCTTGCTTTACTTGGGCATGGGTTAGGGTCCATATAAGGTGGGATTAGGTTTAGAGAAGGTTTCACACCATTTGGTCAAGGTAGAAGTGCATAGGTCAAGATTTGGTGGAATGGCTATGTGTCACATATGCCTCTATGCATATGTTGCATTTGATTTTTAATTTTACTTGGCTTGACCCAAGTGATGTTGTTGAGTGTTGAAATGGTATATAGGAGTGATCCAACCATTCACCACAAGTCTTAGGGTCAAGATCCTTAATTTCACAATTTTGCATTTTACTCACATATGCCTCTATGGCATTTTTAGTTTTCTTTTTATTTTCTTTGGTTTCAACTTGGAAATGATTTGAGGGGTACTAGATAAGGTTTATGAAGCTTTTCCAATCCTCTAAACGAAGCTTAGGGTAAAGTTTTGTAAAAATAGCCATAGGCACATATGCCTTTTTCTTATTTAAATTTCTTTTATTTTATTTTAACTAGGATGGTGAAAAGAGGGGTGAGGTTTAGGGTTTAAGATTATTTCAAACTACTATAACAAGCAATCATGGCAATAGCACAAGAATTAAGCAACATCACTATGTATCCCACTATATTTAATAAAAGTTTTTGTTGGTTCCAAAATTTGGAACTAGGGAAATTCATTTGTTTTGTTTTGAATTTTTGGGATGTTACAAACCCTTCCCCTTAAACAAATCTCGTCCCGAGATTTTAAGAAAAGTTAGGTTCCTAAGAAAGATTGAGCAGTGAGATTAACAGGTGAACATACTTGGCATGGCCTGAGGGGCTTCCTGGGCTTCATTGGCGGTCATGTGGTAGAAACGACCGTTGTTGTTGTTCTGGTTCCTTCTTCCTGCAAAGCGGCGCTGTTGCTGAGCAGGGGCAGCGGTATTAGCGGCAATCTTGGCAAGCTTCTTGGGGCACTCATTGGAGTAGTGACCCACAACTCCACATTCGTAGCAGTTGACGGTGGACTTGTCTTTGGGAATGACGGGGGTAGCATTGCTTCCAGTCCTTGGGGCAGTATTGGTGTTGTTGTTGTTTCCATTGTTGTTGCTGTTGTTGGGGTGGTTGTTGTTGTTGTGGTTGTTGTTGTTGTTGCCTCCGGGCTTCGGGGGTCCTCCGTTGTTGTTGTGGTTGTTGGGGCGATAATTCTGGGCAGGGGGCTTGTTGTATCTTGGGGTGAATCCTCCAGAGGAGTTGTTGCGGTACTTCTGGGTATGGTGGGGTCCATTCTGGTTCATCATTCTGCGTTTGCGGTTCTCATTGGCTTGATGTAGCTTTCCTTCCATCTGTATGGCTGAGTCCACGAGGGCTTCTAAGTCAGCGAACGGAATGTTCACTAACACAGTTTGCATCTCGTCATGCAGTCCGTTCAGAAATCTTTCCTTTCTCTTCTCATTGGTGTCGGTCTCATCCGGGGCGTACCTTGACAGAGTGAGAAACCTGTCACGGTATTCCACCACGGACATCCTTCCTTGCTTGAGTTCACGGAACTCGTCTCTCATCTTCTTGATCAGTCCTTGGGGCACATGGTATTTGCTGAACTTCAGCTTGAAGTCTTCCCATGTCATCATCTGTCCCGCATTCATTGCACGGGCACTTGTCCACCAGGCTCTAGCAGGTCCTGACAGGTAGTGGGTGGCGAACAGTTGCGGCTTCTACTCCCGCAACTTCGAGGTTGTTCTCCATGGTCTGGAGCCAGTCATCAGCATCGAGGGGCTCTTCAGTCTTGTTGAATATCGGAGGGTTGGTGTGCTGAAAGTTCTTCAGCTTCGATCCAGGGTGATCGTGGTTTCCGTGGCCTTGATTGTTCTGAGCTATCTGTTGCAGTGCGGTAATGTTGGCTTGGCGTTCAGCTCTCTCGACTTCTCGGTCTGCCATCATTGTCTGCAGCAGTTGCATCATGGCATCCTGGGTGGCGTTGCGGGTTGGTGGGGCCATCTAAACATTGATGTAGATGATAAGATAAGAGGGAAATTTCTATGGTTTGTTTTGTTAAAGTTTAAAAAGTTCATAATATTGAAAACTTGAGTAGTGTTGCGGGGGTAAAAACCGACAACACTTTTCATTCATACCAAGCATCACACATTACAAAGCTAACACACCGTTGGTTTGAAGAACCATTCATCGCTCTACGATACAAGGGGATCCTGATACAACTCACACCTACTTAAGTGCTGGGGTGATACTACTCTTCAGGGTGGATTCTTCGTCTTCACGGGTGATGTGCTTGGCGAGAGGCGAGGGCGTTGTCCAAATCCCTACGGGTTTTGTACAGCCTGAAGTCCTGATGTGCTACATAGTGGTTCATCTCCGTGTGTGGTGGCATGGTCATCGATCTTCCCATGGAGTCATGTCTTGGGTAGTAGATGAAGCGAGTGTTCTTGATCTTGTTCTCATTTTGTCCACACAGACGGGCAATTGCTTCATGCATAGCTCTGACTAGTCCTTCCTTCCAAGTGTTTCCCGTTACAGAAAACCAGATGGTTTCCCATACCGGGGCTCCAAGCTTTCTTCGTAGATCCGTAGAAACTTCCCACCGAGGGGGTTCTCCGGAGTGGTTGTTGAGGGGTATTCCGAAGAACTCGGGATACGGGTGTCCTAGATATTCCACTAGTTGCTTCAAATCCTTTTCGAACCTCAGTTCTCCTCCGCGACCAAGCTGATAGCACTCCCATTTGTATTCCATCTATGAACAAAGAGGAGGAGTAAATTAGAGAAGTATTCAAGTGTGCAAAATTTTAGATAGTGCTACAAAGAAAAAGTAGAGCATGAATTTCTCATTTTGAAAAAGATTTCAAGGATAAGAGTGAGAATAAGTTTTCACAAATATTCACTTCGTTGGTTTTGAAACTAAGTTTTACAGACGTCCATTCTAACTAGGGTCTCCTAAGGTCAACAATGGCTCTGATACCAACTTGTCAACACCCGGATTTTTAAGTCCAGATGCCTATTATGCCATACATCGCAATCCCAGGAATATTGTTGTTGCGAGACATAACAGTTGAATATCATAAGTCATCATTCATTACATATCATAGTCGTCTTACAAATAGATCACATGATCCAATATTACAATAATAGTTGAACTATTGTTTCAACACACATCACAAATACATAGCGGAAGCGTAGATAGAAGGGGACTCTATAGTCCACAGGCCAACGCTTGACGTCAGGAGTAGTCCTAGTTGTCGTAGACGTCCTGCTGTCCTTCTTCCGGGTTCTGGTACTCCTCTTCATAGTCTGGCCATTTGAATAGCCAGGGACAAAGCCATGAGTACTTTAAAGTACTCGCAAACTAATACTAAGGTAAGTATTATCAACTATGGAAGGGGATGCTAAGCTCTAGTTTCATTTGCATAAAGCCAGTTTTATTTCATAAGCACTTTAGTAAACCAAGACTTTTCATTTGCCTAACTTAACTCAAGTGGGAACATTAGTGTCATTCCCACAACTCAGTTGTGATTCAAAGTCAAAGTCACCTTTCAAACTCAAGTCACAAGTCACCATTCATATTTTTGGAAAAATTCTGATGACGGAATAGTATGGCCTTTCCAACTGTCCATAACCGCGGACGCGGCTATTCGAATAGGTTTAACTCTGCAGAGGGTGTACACTTGTGCCACAACAATTGCAATAGTTCGTCAGGGGTAACTGGCCCTGATTTATCGTACGCAGTACGCGAACTACCAATCCTAACCTTTCATTTATATACTCTAGTATAGGCACCTCTCCCCATGAGCTTGGCCTCCCGGTGAAGACAGACAGTCAGCCTGGGAACTGCACAGGGCTTGGGCCGGACATTCACCTCATTTCACATCATTTCACATCATTCCTTTTGTAGAGGCAGCCTCCAGCATAACCCCGATGACGCTTGTTCAGAGGGAACCCATACTAAAATACATAAGTTTCCAGCTAAGCCTTACCCAGATTCAGGTATTGTGGGGGTACTTGTAAAATTGGAATGGTATCGCATCCGAACCCAACCATCAGTTTTGTAAAATTCACCAAGTCATTCACAGTCATATTCACCTTCGAAATCTTTCAATAGAATGACTCATCATTCCAAGGTTTTCAAAGTCATTTCACACACACAAGTTCCCATCTAGAATAACCAATTTTTATTTAGCACTAGCATCTAGGTATGAGGGGTGCTAAGTAATTTGCTTTGCTTCTAGGCTAACTTTGATACTCTTGTACTAATCCAAGACTAATCAAGTGAATCATAAATCAAAAAGTACTTTGATAAAACAAAAGTAAATAAAGCTTGTAAAGTAAAACTGGAAAATAGGATCATAAGCATAAAGTAAATGGGGTAATGCCTTGCTCATGGTGAGCTTTGCACTTTGCAAGAGTGTTATCTTGCAAGAATATTAGCTTGCCTTGGTTGAGGTGGTGGTCAAATTTCTCTTCTCCTTTCTCTTGGTAGAAGACCTCCTCCTCCTGATAGTCTCCGGTACTAGCGTCTAAAATACGAGTACGGGGTACACAATCATCATACCAAACTTACATACTAAACTAAGCACACACAAGATTTACACAACTTAAACTAGCATCACACACTACCATTAAGTGGGTGGATGTGTTCCTTTCTTATTTTAAGAAAAATAATTTCCTCTCATACTAACTTAGGTGTTACTTTCAATTACTTAGAGAAATAATTTCCTCTCATTATCTTATTAAGATTTAATTTCTCTCATGAACAATATATGACCTAGGTTGACCAAAGTCAACCTCTTCATACTTATCATTTGAGAAAATGATTTAAATGAGGTTCCATACCTCATGCAATTTAATACTAACATGGTAGTGATTTAATGTCACTAAATAACTCAACATGAGATTATATAGACCATGGTTACTACCTCATGTTGAATTACTTGAGAACAAGGTTTAAATGAGAGGAATACCTCTCATATGATTTAACACATAGTTGTAACTAAGTTAAAAACTACTATTGAGGTGACTTAATATTCTCAAGAAGAATCCTATGGGGTCATGAAGACTAAGGTCATCACCTCACATTGAATCACTTGGAATACAAATTTAAATGAGATGCTATACCTCATACAATTTAAAAACTATTTTTGAAAAGGTTTAAATGGGCTAGTTATTGACTACATAGCCAATATTTTGCTTCTAGCCCATGATCATACACAGTACCTATATCATATTTTTACATAAACAATTAGAGTTTGTGAAATGTGAATTATGAGAGGTGGAATCACCTAAAAATTCAAAAGGGTTGATTTTTAATAATTTTTCTAAGGCAGAAAAGTCTCTGTCTTGTTTATTTTCCCACTTTAATTCTATAACAGATCTAGGTTTGAATCCAGTGGCATTTGATAGAGAAAACTCTAAGCTTTCCAAAAATATAAAGTTTGTAAAATTTGGCCAAGTAGATTGGTCCCTATTGATTTTTGAAGTTGACATCAGATTGCAAAATTTATCTATTCTGGAATTTTTGAATTTAAACTGTGGGCTGGCGGGAAAACGAAATGGGCTGCACAGGGGTTAAACGGGCCAGCACAGTGGGCAGCCACGCTGGACGAGAGGGGACTGACGGCGGGGTCCACTGTCAGCCAGTGTTTCCCCAGCCGAAACGGTACGCGAGGAGGGCCGTCGGATTAGAGGGGCGATCGACGGCTGAGGGTCGTCCTCATCCTCGACGAGGCTCACCGGAGACCAAACCCTACCGGCGGCCAGACTAGGGGGTCGGGGAGCTACCTGGAGGCGGGCGAGCGTCGGCGAGGCGGGCAGAGGTCGTGGAAGAGGGCGGTGAGGCTCCTGGCACCAACAGCGGCTCCAATGGGGACTCCAATCGCCGGCGAGGTCGCAGGGGTACTGGCGGAGCTCCGGCAAGCAATTCGTGGGCTATGGCTCAAATTGGTGGGCGGCGCTGCTCGAGGAGAGATTGTGAGATGAGGGAGGAAGATTGGCGTGCTCAGATCGATCGGAGGACGCCTCTATTTATAGAGCGAGGGGGTGGCCGTGGCGCTCGGGGCAGGTCGTCGATGGCGTCGGCGTTCCAGGGCGGCGAAGGGGCAAGTGATGGGCGCGGCGTGTTCCTGGTGTCACGGTGAGCACGACGCGCATCCAGGAGAGGCCAGGGGTGGAGTGGTCGCGTCGTCATCGTCATCGGGGACCCGTGTACTGCGGCGGATGGTCGTCGTCCGTGTCGTCGTCTACAGGGCTGGCGCGTCCAAGTGGAGTTGTCTGGGAGGTAGAGGGTACCGCGGCGAGGCGACTGGTGCATGGGGAGAGCGAGGGGAGGACGAGAGTGACAAGGCACGGCGGCGTCCTGTCGCGTCCAGGGACATGTCCTGGCGCGCTCTGGGCGTCGTGGGCGCGTCGGGGCGCGTGGCCTGGGCAGTGTCGCGTCTCGGTCAAGGGCGTGCATGGTCAGCATCAGCAATGTTAAGGCAAGCTCAGAGACATGAGGTGGCTCAGCTGAGGTGAAGGGAGGAGGTGATGGCATGGGGAGGACATGGTGAGCACGGGCATGGTCATGTCTTGGTCAAGGTGAGCAAGTGGAGGGCTGGCAGGTGCTGGCACTGGTCCTGAGGGGTGAGGTGAGCTCCAGGGCAGCAGAGAAGGGCCAGAGGTGGACTTGGTCCAACCAAAAATCTAGCATGGGCACAATTTTCAACTCTGCCCACAAGGTGTTTGATCTAATGGCCGAAAGAAAATTATTTTCAAATTTTGGAAATTCCTTTGGTGGATCTCATTCATATATTCATAGAGATGGAATGGTGGTGGTGGTGGTCAATTTGGTGTTGTTTTGCAAGTTCTCAAATTGGGGTTGATCTTCTCTTTATTTCAATGTCTCTACTTGTCTCATCTATTCTGGTCAACCTGGTCAAAGTCAGTACTAGTGGTCAACAGCAAAAAGGTTCACCTTGACATGGTCTTGGATGACATGGCAAGAGTTGGTCAAGGTTAGTTTGGGAAAAGTCAAAACCAGGGGTGCAAAGTGGTGAAGATGTTATAAATGGGCAAAGTGACCATTATCTTATGTGAGTTGAATTTGAATTTCTTTTTGATTTGAATTGAGTTTCTTTGATTCAAATGGGTGTGTTATTGATATATAAGTGTTTTACAAACAATAGCACAAGCCAAAATGGCCTTGGTTGAAGATTTGCAAAAATGGCTAAATGTGTATGTGAGTGAAAATGGGATTTTCTCCCTATTTGTTTTCTCTCTTTTTGATTTGATTTTTCTTGACTCCAAAGTGATTCTTACTAGTTTAGGAACATTTCCCAACCATTGAAACCATTCCAAAGGGTCTAGTTCAAAGATTTGCAAAATTGGCCTTAACACATAGGAGGTGATGTGTCAAATTTCATTATTCTTGTTGGTTGTTCCTCTTGCTTTACTTGGGCATGGGTTAGGGTCCATATAAGGTGGGATTAGGTTTAGAGAAGGTTTCACACCATTTGGTCAAGGTAGAAGTGCATAGGTCAAGATTTGGTGGAATGGCTATGTGTCACATATGCCTCTATGCATATGTTGCATTTGATTTTTAATTTGACTTG
Organism: Lolium multiflorum; assembly: GCA_030979885.1. NCBI lineage: Eukaryota > Viridiplantae > Streptophyta > Magnoliopsida > Poales > Poaceae > Lolium > Lolium multiflorum. Next base: position 89,176,569 of record CM061747.1, read on the forward strand.
GCTTGACCCAATTGATGTTGTTGAGTGTTGAAATGGTATATAGGAGTGATCCAACCATTCACCACAAGTCTTAGGGTCAAGATCCTTAATTTCACAATTTTGCATTTTACTCACATATGCCTCTATGGCATTTTTAGTTTTCTTTTTATTTTCTTTGGTTTCAACTTGGAAATGATTTGAGGGGTACTAGATAAGGTTTATGAAGCTTTTCCAATCCTCTAAATAGAGCTTAGGGTAAAGTTTTGTAAAAATAGCCATAGGCACATATGCCTTTTTCTTATTTAAATTTCTTTTATTTTATTTTAACTAGGATGGTGAAAAGAGGGGTGAGGTTTAGGGTTTAAGATTATTTCAAACTACTATAACAAGCAATCATGGCAATAGCACAAGAATTAAGCAAGATCACTATGTATCCCACTCTATTTAATAAAAGTTTTTGTTGGTTCCAAAATTTGGAACTAGGGAAATTCATTTGTTTTGTTTTGAATTTTTGGGATGTTACAGTTGCTATGCATGTTCGTCTTGTCTGAAGTAAGGGTGATTTATCATGATCAAACGGTTTGAGTATGCATATTGTTAGAGAAGAACATTGGGCCGCTAACTAAAGCCATGAACCATGGTGGAAGTTTCAGTTTGGACACTAATCCTCAATCTCTTATGAGAATATTATTTGTTGTTGAATGCTTATGCATTAAAGAGGAGTCCATTATCTGTTGTCTATGTTGTCCCGGTATGGATGTCTAAGTTGAGAATAATCAAAAGCGAGAAATCCAATGCGAACTTTCTCCTTAGACCTCTGTACAGGCGGCATAGAGGTACCCCTTTGTGACACTTGGTTCAAACATATGTTATGCAATGATAATCCATGTAAATCCAAGCTAATTAGGACAAGGTGCGAGCACTATTGGTAATCTATGCATGAGGCTTGCAACTTATAAGATGTCTTACGCATAACACATTTGCTTTATTGCTACCGTTAACAAAATTGTTTCTATGTCTTTAAAATAAAAGCTCTAGCAGAAAAATGGTAATCCATGCTTCCCTCTGCGAAGGGCCTTTCTTTTACTTTATGTTGAGTCAGTTACCTACTTCTTTCTATCTTAGAAGCAAACACTTGTGTCAACCGTGTGCATTGATTCCTACATACTTGCTTGTTTGCATTCATCATATTACTTTGTGTTGACAATTATCCATGAGATATACATGTTGAAGTTGAAAGCAACCGCTGAAACTTATATCTTCCTTTGTGTTGGTTCAAAGCTTTCTACTATGAATTTATTGCTTTATGAGTTAACTCTTATGCATGTCTTATTGATGCTTGTCTTGAAAGTACTATTCATGAAAAGTCTTTGCTATATGGTTCAGTTGTTTACTCATTGTCTTTACCATTGCTTCGAATCGCTGCATTCATCTCATATGCTTTACAATAATATTGATCAAGATTATGATAGCATGTCACTTCAAAAAATATCTTTGTTATCGTTTACCTACTCGAGGGCGAGTAGGAACTAAGCTTGGGGATGCTTGATACGTCTCAAACGTATCTATAATTTCTTATGTTCCATGCTACTTATATGATGATACTCACATGTTTTATACACACTTTATGTCATTATTATGCATTTTCCGGCACTAACCTATTGACGAGATGCCGAAGAGCCAGTTGCTGTTTCTGTTTTTGGTTTCAGAAATCCTACAAAGGAAATATTCTCGGAATTGGATGAAATCAACGCCCAGAGTCTTATTTTTCCACGGAGCTTCCAGAAGACCGAAGGAGTTACGAAGTGGGGCGACGAGGCGCCGCCACACTAGGGCCGCGCGGCCTAAGGGGGGCCGCGCCGCCCTAGCGTGTGGGGCCCTCGCGCCGCCTCCAACCCTACCCTTCCGCCTACTTAAAGCCTTCGTCGCGAAAACCCATGTACCGAGAGCCACGATACGGAAAACCTTCCAGAGACGCTGCCGCCGCCAATCCCATCTCGGGGATTCAGGAGATCGCCTCGGCACCCTGCCGGAGGGGGAATCATCTCCCGAGGACTCTTCATCACCATGATCGCCTCCGATTGATGTGTGAGTAGTTCATCCTTGGACTATGGGTCCATAGCAGTAGCTAGATGGTTGTCTTCTCCTCATGTGCTATCATGTTTAGATCTTGTGAGATGCCTATCATGATCAAGATCATCTATTTGTAATGCTACATGTTGTGTTTGTTGGGATCCGGTGAATATGGAATACTATGTCAAGTTGATTATCAATCTATCATATATGTGTTGTTTATGTTCTTGCATGCTCTCCGTTGCTAGTAGAGGCTCTGGCCAAGTTGATACTTGTGACTCCAAGAGGGAGTATTTATGCTCGATAGTGGGTTCATGCCTCCATTGAATCTGGGACAGTGACAGAAAGTTCTAAGGTTGTGGATGTGTTGTTGCCACTAGGGATAAAACATCAATGCTTTGTCTAAGGATATTTGTGTTGATTACATTACGCACCATACTTAATGCAATTGTTTGTTGTTTGCAACTTAATATTGGAAGGGGTGCGGATGCTAACCCGAAGGTGGACTTTTTAGGCATAGATGCATGCTGGATAGCGGTCTATGTACTTTGTCGTAATGCCCTGATTAAATCTCATAGTAGTCATCGTGATATGTATGTGCATTGTTATGCCCTCTCTATTTGTCAATTGCCCAACTGTAATTTGTTCACCCAACATGCTATTTCTTATTGGAGAGACACCACTAGTGAACTGTGGACCCCGGTCCATTCTTTACATTTGAAATACAATCTACTGCAATACTTGTTCTTACTGTTCTTCGCAAACATCATCTTCCACTATACATTTAATCCTTTGTTTACAGCAAGCCAGTGAGATTGACAACCTCACTGTTACGTTGGGGCAAAGTACTTTGATTGTGTTGTGCAGGTTCCACGTTGGCGCCGGAATCCCTGGTGTTGCGCCACACTACACTCCGCCACCATCAACCTTCACGTGCTTCTTGACTCCTACTGGTTCGATAACCTTGGTTTCTTACTGAGGGAAAACTTTCGCTGCGCATCACACCTTCCTCTTGGGGTTCCCAACGGACGTGTGCTTCACGCGTATCAAGCTCTTTTTCTGGCGCCGTTGCCGGGGATCTGAAGAAAAGTTACACCACAAAGATTTCTAACTCCCACGTCAACTACACGCCAGCACGTACCGGAGGCCAAACAGGCCGCAGCAGCTCACTTTGTGCGTGCAACGTTCGAATGAAACAGACCGGGATTACCTGACCCGGTGGAACTCCACAAGGAACTCTTGTGAGGGAGTAATCGAGGCGCAAGCCATAGCTTGGTTTTGCAATGGGTGCAGAAGAGGTTCACCTATGTGGCAAAAGCTACAGAGAAACATGCCAACAACTTTGGCAGAAATGATACGTGTGGCGGATAGCTACGAATTGGGAGACCCAATGCAACCGGCAGTACAGGCTGAACCGGCACAAACAAGCCAACCGCGCCAAGATCATTACCGGGATAACCGGCAGAACAAGAGAAATGAAGATTTTCCGGATCGGAGGTACGGTCCGCAGCAAGTGGTCGCGGTACAGGATAACTCTGGCGCCAGTGATAGCCAAAGGCAAAAAACCGGATCGCAGCCATGGGCGGGTCCTAAAAAGCAATGGGTTGAAAAGAAACCATGGGGCCAGAAAAAGAATTGGCAAGAACATGCAAAATACACCATGGAAGCGGCTATGGACCAACCTTGCCGATGGCACACACCGAATCCGGCTAATCCGTCAAATCATCTGACAAAGGATTGTTCTTGGACCAAGTACTTGATGTTGAAGGGTGCGGTAAAAGATGCGCAAGCACAAGGCTGTACCACGATACTACCACCATCGCAAGATATGTTGCACCAACACCCCTACCACCGCCACCACCGCTTACCAGAGCAAACGCTCTACCGGTACAGCCTCAGCCGAACCGGCAGCAGCACCAGCAAGTTCATCAGGTGGGCGATGGCAATGGCCAACCGCCACCGCCGGCACCTTTAGGCCGGCATGTTTACCAAGATCCGGACCTGTGCTGTGTTGTGTTCGTTACTGAGCCAACTGACAAGCAAAGCATGCATCGCCGTTCCATGGAGGTGAACGCGGTGATGCCGACAGTACCAAGATACATGTGATACGTCTCCGACGTATCGATAATTTCTTATGTTCCATGCCACATTATTGATGATATCTACATGTTTTATGCATACTTTATGTCATTATTATGCGTTTTCCGGAACTAACCTATTGACGAGATGCCGAAGGGCCAGTTGCTGTTTTCTGCTGTTTTTGGTTCCAGAAATCCTAGTAAGGAAATATTCTCGGAATCGGACGAAATCAACGCCCAGCATCTTAGGATTGCATGAAGCTTCCAGAACACCCAAGAGCCGCCAGAGAGAGGCCACAGGGGGCCCACACATGGTGGCGGCGCGGCCAGGGGGCGCGCCCCCCTAGTGTCTGGTGGCCCCAGCCCTTCGACGCCGCCTCTTCGCCTATAAGCCCCCTGACCTAAGTCTTCGATACGAAAAGCCACGGACGAGAAACCATCCAGAGCCGCCGCCATCGCAGACAAGATCTGGGGGACAGGAGTCTCTGTTCCGGCACGCCGCCGGGACGGGGAAGTGCCCCCGGAAGGCTCCTCCATCGACACCGCTGCCATCTCCACCGCCATCTTCATCAACGCTGCTGTCTCCCATGAGGAGGGAGTAGTTCTCCATCGAGGCTAAGGGCTGTACCGGTAGCTATGTGCTTAATCTCTCTTCATATGTACTTCAATACAATAATCTCATGAGCTGCCTTACATGATTGAGATTCATATGATGATGCTTGTAATCTAGATGTCATTATGCTAGTCAAGTGGATTTTACTTATGTGAAGACTCCTTGTCCCACGTGTGTAAAGGTGACAGTGTGTGCACCGTGTGGGTCTCTTAGGCTATATTTCACAGAATACTTATTCGCTGTTATGAATGGCATAGTGAAGTGCTTATTTATATCTCTTTATGATTGCAATGTGTTTTGTATCACTATTAATCTGTGTGCTACTCTAGTGATGTTATTAATTAAAGTAGTCTATTCCTCCTACACGGTGTAATGGTGACAGTGTGTGCATCGTGTAGTACTTGGCGTAGGTTATGATTGTGATCTCTTGTAGATTATGAAGTTAACTATTGCTATGATAGTATTGATGTGATCTATTCCTCCTTTCGTAGCGTGAAGGTGACAGTGTGCATGCTATGTTAGTACTTGGTTTAGTTGTGTTGATCTGTCATGTGCACTCTAAGGTTATTTAAATATGAACATCGAATATTGTGGAGCTTGTTAACTCCGGCATTGAGGGTTCGTGTAATCCTACATAGTTAGTGGTGTTCATCATCCAACAAGAGAGTGTAGAGTCTAGCATCTATCTATTTATTCTGTTATGTGATCAATATTGAGAGTGTCCACTAGTGAAAGTATGATCCCTAGGCCTTGTTTCCAATAGCTATCGCTGCTTGTTTACTGTTTTACTGCATACTGTCCGTAATATTACCACCATCAACCACACGCCAGTCCTGGGCAGCAAAGCACTTTTCTGGCGCCGTTACTACTTCTCATACTTATTCATACCACCTGTATTTCACTATCTCTTCGCCGAACTAGTGCACCTATTAGGTGTATTGGGGACACAAGAGACTTCTTGCTTTGTGGTTGCAGGGTTGCATGAGAGGGATATCTTTCACCTCTTCCTCCCTGAGTTCGATAAACCTTGGGTGATCCACTTAAGGGAAACTTGCTGCTGTTCTACAAACCTCTGCTCTTGGAGGCCCAACACTGTCTACAAGAATAGAAGCACCCGTAGACATCAACATGCTGTGATCAGATCAGGAAATTACCTGGTCGTTCAAAGATCATCCAAAAATAATGCCTAATCCGGGTGGTTATGCTCTTGTTGTGGACCCTATCATGCATGGGCCAATGACTCGAGTGCGGTTCAGCAAGGTGCTGATCGACAATGGAAGCAGCATAAACATTATGTACCGGCACACCATGCATACGCTGGGAATCACTGAAAACATGCTACAACCAACTCATACAACGTTCCACGGAATCGTTCCGGGTTTGTCCTGCTCGCCCATGGGAAAAGTCCGGGTGGATGTGTCGTTTGGAGGACGTGACAATTGTCGGGTGGAAAATTTTCTGTTCGAAGTGGTGGACTTAGACAGTCCTTACCATGCGCTGCTGGGGAGACCGGCGTTGGCGTCATTTATGGCCTCAACACATACGGCATATCTTAAGATGAAGATGCCGACACCTTCTGGACCCCTAACCGTGGTGGGAAACTACAAAGTCTCACTGTAAACCGCTTCCGCCGGATCAAATCTGGCCGAATCGCTGGTGATCGCAGAAGAAAAAAGGAGAATGCAAACTGCGGTTGTGCTGGCTCAGTCCTCACAGTTGAGCTTAGCAGCAATGAGTGGCAACCTGGGCACACCGGCGTTCAAGCCAACCAAGGAAACAAAAGACATCGTGCTGGACCCAGCTTACCCAGAGCGCACCGTTCGCACGGTGCCGGTCTCAGTGAGGCATAGGAAAGCGCGCTCGTCAACTACCTCCGTAAGAATCGGAATATCTTTGCCTGGTCTACTGATGACTTGGTAGGTGATCTGAGGGAGTTGGCTGAGCACTCTCTGAACGTCCGGAAGGATGCGAAGCCGGTAAGGCTGCCGTTGCGCCGGTTCGCTGAAGACAGGAGGAAAATCATTGGAGAAGAGGTGACAAAGTTGTTGGTTGTCGGTTTCATTGTGGAGGTACTACATACTGAGTGGCTAGTCGAGAAGAAAAAAGAGGAGAACCTTGAAGCAAAAGCTCCAAAGGTGTGGCGCATGTGCATCGACTACACCAACCTGAACAAGGCTTGCCCAAAAGATCCTTTCCTCTTACCCCGGATCGATCAAGTGATTGATTCCACTGCTGGAAATGAACTGTTATCATTCTTGGATGCCTATTCCGGTTTCCACCAGATTCCCCTGAAAAAGGAAGATCAAATAAAAACTGCGTTTATCACCCCGCACGGGGCTTATTGCTATGTTACTATGCCTTTCGGTTTGCACAACGCTGGTGCAACGTACCAGCGCTGCATGCAAAAGTGTTTGTTTGAACAAATAGACAAAAATGTGCAAGTCTATGTGGACGATATTGTGATAAAAACTAAGGTCAAGGAATCCTTGATTGATGATCTGAGGCAAACGTTTGACAACCTAAGGAGGTTCCAGATGAAACTCAATCCGGCAAAGTGCACCTTCGGTGTTCCAGCCGGCAAGTTGCTTGGCTTTCTCGTGTCTATCCAGGGAATAGAGGTTAATCCGGTAAAGATCCGGTCCATTGAAAGAATGGCAATACCACAAGAACTCAAAGATGTGCAAAAGTTTACCGGAAGCTTGGCATCGCTAACCCGGTTCATAAGTAGGTTGGGGGAAAAGGCCCTGCCGCTATATGCTTTGATGAAAAAATCTGATACCTTCGTCTGGACCCCTCAGGCAGACGCAGCGTTCAAAGAGCTAAAAACAATGCTAGCCACTGCGCCGATATTGGCTTCGCCTCTAGAAAGAGAGCCCATGCTGTTGTACATAGCAGCAACAAACCGGGTTGTGAGTGTGGTAGTTGTGGTTGAAAGAGAAGAGGAAGGAAAAACCGTGCAGAGACCGGTATACTACCTGAGCGAGGTGCTCTCCCTCTCAAAACAAAACTACCCTCACTTCCAGAAAATGACCTATGGCGTGTTCATGGCCACAACATAGCTCAAGCACCATTTTGAAGAACACCCCATGAAAGTGGTTAGTGAGGCACCCATTTCCGATATCATGTGCAACAAGGATGCTAGCGGCAGGATTGCCAAGTGGGCAATTCAGATATCACCGTACGTACCGGTGTACGAAAGAAGAGACTGTCGAGGGTACTCCTCGGCAATGCCCTCTGATTGGGGCTTAGGGTTGATGGAATCCTGCAATCTGACATGAGACATCGGTTCACAGACAAGCGGGGAGAGCAATTTACCCAGGTTCGGGGCCCTCGATGAGGCAAAACCCATACGTCTTGCCTGTCTGTTCTTGATTATGAAGATAATGGGTTACAATGGGGTGCCGAATAGTTCGGCTGAGATCTCATCGAGAGGCTAAGCGCTGCGGCGACCTAGCTCTAGACTTTTGGTGGTCAAGGCTGCTAAGATTGATTGTGTCCCTCGGCAGCCCCTCTCCTTGCCTTTATATAGGGGGCCAGGTCTCAAGAGGTCTAACCAAGTACGACTAGGTTTACAGTAGTTTTAAATCTAATCTTTCCTTGTTCGGCTGCTTCCTTGTCTTGCCCGTCAAGGAATCTTCTGGTGCGCCATCCAAGTGGCCCGTCTTGCCTCCAAGTGCCTTCATGGGCCTCCAATTAGACAATACAGGATAGGGCAATGCCGGTTACCCGAAGGGTAATGCCCACGTCAGTAGCCCCCGAGTGTCTAGCCAAACATAGTTCGGGTAGAGACTGAAGCATGCCTCCTTCTGATGTTCTTCTCCTTGATTGTTCTTGTTCATCTTGAATCAGCATCATCTTCTTCTGTCGGATGCGCGTCAGCGCTCCCGATGGGAGTAGCCCCGAGTCTAGGTACGGATGCTTGTAATCCGTGTGTAGACTCAAGTTGTACTACTCGAACGTTCTGCTCTGCCGAAGTTTTTCTGCAAGTCTTCACAGGTCATCCGATATTTTTTCCGCATGCAAGGGATGATGAATAACGTGCCCAACTTTTGTTGGTTAACTACCGATGGCAAAACAACGTTATCCTACACAGAATCAAGTCCCCGGGCATGATCATGGAGTGCAAAAAAGTTCTGTCGGGTGCGCGTTTAGCGCTCCCGATGGGAGTAGCCCCCGAGTCTGGGCACGGGTGCTTTCAACCGGGCGCAGACTCGAGCTAAGCAATCATCTTTTTCTTCATTTTTTTTCTTCGAGTCCTCAATCCGTCGGGTGCGCGTCAGCGCTCCCGATGGGAGTAGCCCCAGAGTCTAAGTGCAGATGCTTTGCAATCTGTGTATAGACTCAAGTTCACCATCCGATACCTTTTTATTCCTTCGAGTGCTTCGAGCATTCTTTACGACGTCATTGATGACGTTTCACTGACATCCTGATTTTGACTGATAAGACGCGACCCGCTGGGCCCATCCTTTCCCTGTCTGGTCCTATTTTTAAGCAATTTCCGCCCTTCTCGCACAGTTACCAAGGGGCCTCCTCGATTCTTGCTACCATTAATCGGAAAAAGGTCCACTGCAACAACGACACGTGCCCACGCAGTCCTCCTTCTCTTAAAATCTCCAAAGGACGAAAATCCCTAATCTTCTCCTACATTTGCCATAGTATCCTCTTTGCCCTTCTTCTTCTTCTCCCTTTCACAACTGCCGCGCCGCCACCACCGCTTTTCCAATTCTTCCCAGATCTCGCAATGGTGAAGAAGAAGAGCCTCACTGCCGCCGCCAGTTCCATGAGCGGTGGCGCCGCTGCCAAATCTTCCTCTAATCTTCCGAAGAGGAGTGCTCCAGACGCTCCTCCTCTAGCTCCGGCGCCGCCAGGCTCGATAGCCAAACCCGGGGATTGGCTAGCGTCCTCCATCACGAAACGTGATGAAAAGAGGGCCCGAAGCCTCGGGTTAATCTCCTCCGACGAGGGGAACGTGATCCTTCCAGGTGCGATTTCTCGGCCCAATCCCCCTGCTGGTTTTACCGTGGTGTTCCTGTCATTCTTGTATCGGGGTCTCTCGCTTCCTGCCCATGAATTCCTTCTTCACCTCCTACGGACTTACGAAATCCAACTGTGGCAACTCACTCCCAACTCGATCCTTCACGTTGCTGTGTTTATCACCCTCTGCGAGGCATTTTTGGGCATTGAGCCTCACTTTGGGTTGTGGAAGATCTTTTATGTAAAGAGGTACAGCAGTAGTAATGGATCCTTTGTCATCGGAGGAGTGGGGTTTGTGGCTCGCTCAGAGGTTAACTATTTTGGTTTCCAAATGAGAGAATTTGTGCAAGGATGGAGACTGAAATGGTTTTATGTCAAGGATTCCTTGACAACCGAGTCCCAGCTTCCTTGCTTTGCCGACGTCCTCGAAGCCAAGCCTAAAGATTCTTGGAAGAACATTCTCTCTCCCGATGAAAGGGCAGGAGCCGACGAGTTATTTGCCAAATTCCTTTGGATCAAAGAGGCTGATGGTCAAACTATGATCGGCACAGAGGTGGCAGCGGTGTTCTTGAAACGCCGAGTCCAGCCAATCATGGCCAAAGTCCGTCAGATGTGGTTGTATTCGGGTCCAAAGGATGAAGCCAGGATAAACATTGTTGAATTGTCGGAAAAGGAGCTGCTTGATGAAGTCCGTCGGCTTACTCTCTTCAGTTAGGAAGACTCGATCCCATTGATATCATCTTATACTCCTCTTGATGCCGACCATCCACCATCAGAGGTAATCCCCCTTCTTATACTCTTATTACGCTGCTTCCACTTAGTCGACATAATTACTATTGTTCTTATTTGCTCTTTTCTTCGACAGATCCCCATAGTTTCTGGAAACTTGCATGATTCGCCAAACGACACTTCTGAAGGAAGAGGCTCCTCAGTCCCTGTTGATTTTCATACTGCCGAACACATAGACCCAGAGGGTGAACACGATGACCCGATAGATTCTGAAGCTGCTCATGCCGATCCTCCTTCCTCAGCCGATGATGCTTGCGACACAGAGGGATCAGTGCGTGATGATGATGCTGATCATGATGCCTTTGTTGATGCAGCTGTGGAGGAGACCAGGGCTTCACCCATGAAGAGATCGACCGGCGGCTTTGCCGATGAAGACGATCTCTTCGATATGTAAGTACCTTCTTCCCTGAAGCCGTATTTTGTCCTTTTATTTCTTGCATTCCTTTCATAAATTTTTTGTCAATCATTTCCTTTCGCAGTGACGAAGGTTTTGTTGAGCCTCCGTCTAAGAAAGCCAAATCCGGAGCTGCTCCGCCGGACGTTGCTGCTTCCGAAGCTTCGGCTCCTAAGGCAGCCCCCGCAGCTCAGGTATCGACAGCTTCCTCCCTTTCTAAGGGGAAAGATGCTCCTTCAACTGCCGCCACCATGACTCCTCCTTCTGTATGTCCTTTTTGATTACAACGTGAAATTTTCCGGTGTGTACCTTGTTTGATGATTCTTCATCGAATATCCTTTTTCCTTTAGGACATGCGAGGAGTTATCTCCTCTTTGGAGGCCTTCGCCTCCCAATTCACTTCTCTGGAGGCAGAGAAGGTTCGGCTGCAAAAGGAAGTTAAATCTTCCTCCTCGAAGTTGGATGGTGCAGTCAAGATAGCTGCCGAAGCCCGCCAAGAAGTCGACTCCCTGAAGGAGGAACTGGGCAAGCTAAGGGAGAAGCTGAAAGAAGAGGAGGCATCCAGGCTGGCTGCCGAAGCTCGGGCAGCTGAAAAGGATGAACTCATTCGTCAGTCTTCCTTGGATTTACTTGGTAATCTCCTTTGTACACCTCTGTCGATTATTGCACTTACGGATTCAATCCTTTGTTAATGACCTTTTCCATTTTATTCTTTTGCAGAGGCCGCCAACATCCCTGCCGATGCCTTGGACAAAATTCCAAACAATTCTCCGGCCAACGGTGTGCCGATGACTCTCGCCTCCCACCAGCTTACGCGGGAGCTTCTTGAAAAGGGGAAGGGTGCCGTGGCGCGGATGCACTCGATGATCTTTCCCAAGATCAATCAAGACAAAACTCGGGGGCAGTTGATCGACGCCTTCACGGTCAACACCAAGGAGGTTATCGAGGTATTCAAACGCACTTCGCGTACCTATGGTGCCGTCCTTGCCTTCCAACTTATGATGGGTCACGGCTTTAAAGCCAACATTGAAGAAATGTCCAAGGAGCTGCCGAAAGAGTAGGATGGGCGATTTGTCGATTTAAGTACCTTCAAGGCGTCAGCCCTTAAATGCGCACGCCAGCTCCTCGATCTGGTTTCATCAAGGAAGACATCGGCTGGACCTAGCTTATCGACTCTGACCCAAGCTCTTTGATCTTTGTAACAAACTTTCCTTTGAGCTGATGTGAAACACTGTTCCGTTGGATAACTTTTGTTTGTAATAAACTTTGTGCTAGCAATGTTGCTAGCACACTCTTTGTTATAATATTGTCACTTGCATTCTCCCGATGGGAGTACCTTCCGATGTTGGTGTGAATCGGTCTGTCATGCTTTTGACGCTGTTTCTTGCAGGTGTTCCCCGTGCCTGCATTTGTCGAAGATTCTTCGGGTGCTCTTTCTGAAGATGATCGGATCCAACGTATGAAGGATCGGATCACGCAGTTGGAAAAAGATCTGCGCAGCACCTATGCCTTGGATGCTATCATCAAGAAGAAGGGCGAGATTGCGGCTGACGTAGAGCGCTATGCTCTTACTCAAATTCATAAAGCCACTGAAAGTTTAAACTGTAAGTTCCCTGGTCCTTGCGTTCATTGCTCTTCCGTCAAAAACGTATTGCCTGATCTTCCGTTAATTGCTCTGCCAGTCATATCTTTGAACCGTGCGGAAGAGAACAAGCGGATTCATGAGCGTGTGCACGCATTGACCCAGTTATCATCAGCCGAAGAAATTTTCTGGCGGGAGCACTCGAAGGCTTCGGCTGTTGCACAATTTCAGGATCGGGTCCAACAGGTCCACCATTTCTTCGACAAGTGCTACAAAGCCCTGAGGGTAGTTTGGAGGACGATGTTTCCCTTGAACAGGGTTCCTCCTACGCTGCTAACTCTGATGTCGGAGTTTGGAAATACCAAGAAGATTCGAGACTTGGTGCGAGCTCAGGTCTTTGCAGGGGCCAGGTTTACACTTGCCCTTGTCCTTGCGCGTTATCCCTCAGCGAATTTGCTGTCTATCGCCAACGCAACTGGTGATTTGGAGACACTGTATCCGAAGGTATTGTTGCCCGCCAATATGATTGTCGACAAGCTTGAAAAGGATTCAAAAGGTACCTGAGGAAAAAGAAACTCCGCAAGGGTGATTTAAGGTTGTTTTGTAAATGGGTATTTTGGCTACTTCATCCAAGTGTTAGGATTATTTAGCCGAGGCTTTTTATTTGGTAGATACATGTATATGTATTTTTACCGTGTTGATGCCATTGGCAAATTTTGACGGAGCAAATCTTAATTGCCCGTTTAGACGTATGTGTATTCGTTGGTCAGCAAATCATTTGAGTGTTCAGCTCGTGTTGCAGGTTTTGCTAAACCCGTTGTATGCGCAACTTTGCTTTCAACCGATGTATGCTTCGACAGTCACTCCCGAATATTTCGGGTGCAGTGAGTCTGCCCATGAGCCCGTTGTTCTTTGATATTTCCATAAGTAAAATATCAAACGTGGGTTGTGTTTATGTGTATTTCCAACCTCTTGCTATTTACGGTGCTCGTAGAGGCATCTATAGCAGAGGGAAGAGTTAATGTCCTTGTTTGTTTTGCATCCTGTAGCACTCGTAGAGGCTTTTTTCGGAGCACGATCCTTTGCCGCGCACTATGTTGTACCATCGTTCGCCACGGGGCGTGGGCAAGGTTTACAATGATGCGGTGTAGGTGCTCCGGTCAACTGCAATGCTTTTCAAGGAATCAAAACTTAAGTTCTCATTAATAATAAAAACGCGGGACTAAAGGGCGGAAAAAGGAAGAGCCCTGCTCGAAAGGAAAGGGAAGCTAAACACTAGTAGGTTGCTTAAGTGTTGAAGGGGTTCTTCTCATCTTCTGGCTTGTTCACCGTGTTGGTGTTTTTCGAAGCGTCGTTGATTTCTCCAGAGGTCTGGGCAGCGATTGTCAGTGTCTTGCTGCCTCCTATGTCTTCTGCACCATCAACTGCCGAAGCTTGGGCTGCCGAAGTTTGTGCTGCCGAAGCTTCAAGGGCGAGGTCGGCTGGCTTCTTCTTTGCTCCTCTGACGCGTTCTTATTCCTTATTTGCGAGACGATGTCTTCGACGGAAGGTCAGTAATTTCCTGCCTCAGACCAAACTTAGCAGCAATCCTCTGAAAGTCCCAATCACAATTGTCCGAGCGTGAGAAACTTCCATAGACTGTAATGTTTGTCCCGTTGTTTCCAGGCATTTTCAGCTTGAGGTATGCGTAGTGCGGTACAGCCATGAACTTGGCATAAGCCGGTCTCCCGAGTATAGCGTGATACTGCGACTCCCAGTTCACGACTTCGAACTCGATCTTTTCCTTCCTGAAATTGTCGGGTTTGCCAAAGATGACTTTCAGGTAAACTTTGCCAAGAGAGTACGCCGGTGAAGTGGGGAGGATCCCATGAAAGCGGGTGTCCGATTCTTCTAGCATTCTCATGGTGATCCCCATACTCTTGATTGTGTCGAGAAATATCAGATTTAGTCCACTTCCACCATCCATGAAGACTTTGCTCATCTTGAATCCTCCGACCTGCGCCTCGACTACTAGGGCAGCGTGTCCTGGTTTTGGTATGGTCATCGGGTGATCTGCTTGGCTGAACGTGATGTTCTGAGATGACCACTCGACATACTCAAGGATGTTCGCCATGATGCTTTCTGCCAGGTTGATTTCTCGAGTGAGCTTCTTCATTTCTCTTCTTGAAACACCTGTCCTGTGGATCATACTCATCTGCCCACGTGGTGGTGGAAATGTCTCGTTGGGTTGATGAGGTTGAGCATGCTGGACCTGATGCTGTGGTGGAGGTGGTGGTGGTGGTGGTGGTGGTGGTAGCGGTTGCTGACCTGCCTGTTGGATGAGTTTGTGCATGTCAATGAACTGCCGACAGTCCCTGAGCAAGTGGCTTGACTTCGTTTTGCCGTCATTAGAACCGGTATACGAGTGCAAGTAACAGGGAGCGTTGATCTATTCAGCGTAGGGCAGTTCGGGAGTCCTCTATTGCCGTGGTTTATAGTTACCACGGTTCCCAGAGTTGTTCCGATTACCGTCCTGTCGATCATCTCGTCTGTCGTCATACCGATCGTCCTGCCGATCAGAGTACCCTGCTGCTACCAGGTTGTTGTCGACATAGCTACGGTTCTTCCTTCTCTTGTGGCGATCCCTTCGACCACCCGAGTCGTGCTTCGGCTGGTCGTCGTCTTCGTCGTCACTGTGCTGTCGCGGTATTCGCACGTTGTCCTCGCCATCAGCCCAGCTGTTGGCGATTTCCATTAACTTGGTTATGGTTTTCGGCTTTTTGCGTCCGAGTTCTTCTATGTAACTTTCACGTCGGATGCCATCGCTGAAGGCATCGATTGCTCTGTCGACGGATACATCCTCGGCAGCGTTTAGGAGTTTGGTGAATCTCCCGATGTATGAGCGCATCGATTCCTTCTGCTTTTGCTGGCAATGCCGTAACTCTTCGATCCCGACGGGCCTTTTGTACGTTGCTTGGAAATTGGCAACGAAAGCATCTACTAGGTCGTCCCATGATTTGATGGAACCCTTCGGCAGACCCCTTAACCAGGCTCGTGCTGAATCCTTTAGGTAAAGCTGCAAGCACTGCATTGCTGCTATCGGTTCCCCTTATGCAGAATCACAGTCTGTAGATAGTCGTCTATCCAGGACCTTGGCTCATGCTGTCCATCGTACTTGGCAGCGTCAGTAGGGGTGGGTTTGAACTTTCTGGGTGGCATTGCCTCACGAATTTTGTAGCTTAAACAATCGGCTCCCCTGAGTTCGCCGTCGTTCTGCTGACTCTCATCCGAAGAATCACTGTCGTAATCCTCACTAGTGGCGCGTCGTCGTCTTGCTTTGTCGATCCTGCTCTGGGTGATTTCATCCCGGGCATCTCTCGCATGATGCTTTGAGCCACTAGCCTGCAACGCGGTCTTTTCCTTTCGCGGGACCAGATTGTCTCCCAATATCGCGAGACTTTCTAGGGCACCTCGGTGGGCTTGAGCCATGGAACCTTCAGGGCGCTGGTTGATGAGGTATGCAGCGAGGTTAGCGGTTGCTCCCGCGACGGTTTTTGGCTGTGGCATGGCCGCGGTGTACGTGGTCATAAAGGACTTGGTCAGATTCGATGTTATTTCTCTAGCGTCATCTTTCGAAAGCCTGGATAGTCTTGATCGGTGCTTGCCTTCCCCTGAGTACTTCGAGAGGCGCTTCCTTGCAAGCCTCTTCGTCGTTCGCTGGATCGGTCCGCCGCAGATAGGCGTCTCTCGAGGGTGGCTTGTTCTTTGGATAGTCGTTCCCGGTTTTTCTCCAATATGGAGCGGTAAGCGTTGAGGGTGCCAACCGTGGTTCCTGCTGGGAGCGGCGGGTTGTTAAGCACGGCTGCCTTGGCTGCTACCCACTCCTCCTCTGTGATGGTGTGGTCGCTGTTGTTGTTGCTGGCGCTGTTCTCAAAACTAGCTCGCCTACTGGAACGGGGGGTGCGATCTCCGTCTCCCCTGTTAGCAACATAAACTTGGTGGTGCGCCGCTCCTCGGGTGGCACCTTGGATGATGCTGTCGACACTGTCTTCTCCCGATGAACACTGGGCGTTACAGATGAACGGTGTGCCGCTTGATCCCAGCCCGTGCCTGGTGTCACAGTTCAAGCAGTACGAGGTTAACTCCGAAGATGTGGGATTGCCGGATCCAACCGACATGGAAGACGCTGAACGGGGAGTCGAGGGCGCGGGCGAACTCGTCGAGCCTGTCAGACCAGCCGAAAGGTCGAGTGATGATGACGCGCTTGGGCCCGTCGATCAGAGTGGGTGATTCCAGCAACCGAAGGATTCCTTCGAGTTGACGTTGTAGTGGACGCTCCCGAAGGTCATCTCCATGTTGCCTTGCAGATCGGAGAAGGTCGAGCGAGACGAGTCGCTGTGCGGGGTGAATTCATAGGAGCCGAAGCGAATCGGGCTTCCCAGGTTTGGCGATGATGGTGTTGATGAAGTCGCTGATGACATGACGGGCTCCGCCGATGTCCGATCTTGTGCCGACAGGGTTCCCACAGACGGCACCAATTGTCGAGGGTACTCCTAGGCAATGCCCTCCGATTGGGGCTTAGGGTTGATGGAATCATGAGGGTGACACGAGACATCGGTTCACAGACAAGCGAGGAGAGCGATTTACCCAGGTTCGGGGCCCTCGATGAGGTAAAACCCTTACGTCGCCTGTCTGTTCTTGATTATGAAGATAATGGGTTACAATGGGGTGCCGAATAGTTCGGCTGAGATCTCGTCGAGAGGCTAAGCGCTGCGGTGACCTAGCTCTAGACTTTTGGTGGTTAAGGCTGCTAAGATTGATTGTGTCCCTCGGCAGCCCCTCTCCTGGCCTTTATATAGGGGCCAGGTCTCAAGAGGTCTAACCAAGTACGACTAGGTTTACAGTAGTTTTAAATCTAATATTCCCTTGTTCGGCTGCTTCCTTGTCTTGCCCGTCAAGGAATCTTCTGGTGCGCCATCCAGGTGGCCCGTCTTGACTCCAAGTGCCTTCATGGGCCTCCAATTAGACAATACATGATAGGGCAATGTCGGTTACCCGAAGGGTAATGCCCACGTCAGAGACGCCATAAAATCACAAGCTTTAGCTGATTTCTTGGTTGATTGGGCAGAAATGCAATACAAGCCGCCGGAACACAAGATAGAGTACTGGAAGATGCATTTTGATGGATCCAAACTCAAGGAGGGTCTGGGTGCCGGTGTGGTGCTTACTTCTCCTAAGGGAGATCATCTCCGGTATGTTTTACAAGTGCACTTCAGAGCATCAAACAATGTTGCTGAGTATGAGGCTCTGATCCATGGGCTCAAGGTCGCAAAAGAAATCGGTGCGCACCGGATCATTTGCTATGGTGATTCAGATCTTGTGGTGCAGCAGTGTTCCGGAATTGGGACGCAAAAGATGCCAACATGGCCTCATACCGGTTTCATGTGCAAAAGATTGTCGGCTTCTTCGAAGGTTGTGATTTCACCATGTGCGCGCGCAGAAAATGAAGCCGCGGATACTCTCTCCAAGTTAGGCTCCTCCCGGCAGGAAATTCCTCCCGGGGTGGCTTTGGCTCACTTAAGGATGCCATCGATTAAACCGAGTCCGGAATCAGAGTCAATTTTTGTACCGGAGTCACACGTTGTGCCAATGGACATTGACGAAGGAAACCCGGGGACTGTTCCGGTAAACCCGGGGACTGCAGGATCTAAGCCGGAAGAGGCTATCTTTGGTGGACAATATGGGAGCAGGCTTGGTATTCCTAGTCAGGGGAAACTTCAATTTGGCTTAGACCTATTGAATTCTTGATCAACAGCCTTCTGCTGTTGCATAGTCGGTGAGATCAAGAAGGTCTAAGGTTTACTATCATCAATGGTGAAGTGAATAAAGGTCGATCTACCGATGTCCTCAAAGTACGTGAGACAGGGAAGAAAAAGCAAATATTTATAAGGATCACAGAGAATCTGGCTATACACATCAAGTGCACAGTGGCAGTGTTCGCATGGGATTCTATTGGCTCGGTATCCCCAAAAACATGGGAACTAGCTACAGAAATGGTGTGCCGATGTATAGTCAGTATTGACATCCAGAATCAATCGCCATTAAACCAGCCTGCAATTTATCTTTGATGCTGCCTCAAATGTAGTTAGTCCATTCTGACCTGAAAGCTTGTGTATTATAGTGATGTTAATCAAATTTCTATGATATTTGATGAGCCTTATGAGAACAGATGAGCATCAGTCAGAATTCCTCAGAAGTCTTAATTTTATCTTGTGGTCTTGTATGCATCATTCTGTTGATAGCATAAATATAGTAGTCAGTACATGAGTGATGGTTTGATTTATGCTCAATAAGCTTTCTAAGGCATGCTTGAGTTGAGACAAATGCCTGGCTTTCCGATGCTCAAATAAATTTGATCGAACTACTGGGGTGCAGTTGTGCTGGTAACCTCTTATCAATGCATGGAAGGCTCGACACTCAGCAGTCTGCCAGATCTACTCCATTCTACTTAGTTTATGAACTGCGAATATGATTCTACCGATATCATTCATGATTCACCAAGGGTTCAACTCTATACCGAAGAAGAAAAGAGGCCAGAGAAAATGATGTGGACTTGCTAGAAGAAGCAAGAGCTGGCTTTGGCAAGAACAGCCATATACCAGCAGAACCTCAGGCGCTATCACGGCCAGGAAGGTTAACCGAGAGTGTTCCGAGAAGGAGATCTGGTGTTACGCCTAGTGCAGCACTGCTGAGGGACGCCACAAGCTCTCACCTCCGTGGGAAGGACCTTTCATTGTGAGCAGGCTCTACACAATGATGCCTACTATTTGATCGATGCACAGGAATCAAAGAAGAAGAAGGACAGGTCAGGAGAGGAGACCAAGTGCCCATGGAACATAGCACTGTTGCGTCCTTTCTATTCCTGAAGTTGTGCTGTAAGGAGTTCTTTGTACCTTATATACTATGAATAAAAGATACGAAACACCTCGAATGAATCTCGGGGACTGCCTCTACCGAAAATTGCATGTAATGTGTTTATTTTTTCAGTTTACCGGTTGCTTGGTGAACATTTTTTCTTTCCGGTTTAGTAACGTGCTAAACCTACCGGAGTCTTCGACTTTGCTGCTGTCCGCAACCCGGCTTCAGGGCAAGCAAGATAAACTGGTAGGAACTAAGCACGTGAAACACGAAAAGAGGGAGTGGGAACAAACAATCCGGAAAAGTTTAACTAACCCCGGTTATACCGGTTTTTTGTGAAAAATTTCGAATTCTTTCTAAGTTCAAGAAAGTGCTTGCTTGGCAAAAGAACTTTGTGACTCATACGCCAAAAAACCCAGAGAGGTAGGCAGAGGAAAAGGAAAAGGAAAAGAACCAAGTGTGCATCGGATTGGATGCTGAAAAAATTCCGGAATCTTCACAGTGCAAGATAAAAAGCAAACAATATGCACAATGCTAAGATAGCATAAAAACTTAAATTAATAAGTTACCGGTAAAAGAGACACCGACATAACAGTTGTAGCACAACCAAAATACATGCTAAGTTTTATGTTACATCTTAAACTCCGGCATTCCGGGGTAGAATTTAACGAGCTTATGTTTTTAAGACAACCAGGGGCAAAGCTTGCAAGATGAGAAATACTCAGGCAATAGGAGGCTGCGCGCCGGCCTCAGGAGCTTCCGGAGGAGCGTCGCCTTCTTCCGGAACAGCAACATCTTCTTCGGCGTCTTCATCCTCCTCGTCCTCGATGTCATCTCCTTCGTCGTCGGAAATTGCATCCTTGACGTCGGGGGGAGGAGGGATGAAGGTGCGCACATGGGCGAACTCTGCGATCCGGTAGGCGCGGTCCTGGCGCTTGGCGGTGCGGACTGGATCCGTGTCGGTGGGCGAATCGCCGCGGGGGCTGTGGAAAGCATCCAGATCCAAGTCATCATACCAGGAGCAGGCGATGCGCAGCGCTGCATCCTCTCCGGCACGAGCCGCCAAACATTTCCACTCCCGGATCCGCCGGCCTGCGTCCTTCAGGCGATCGGCGGTGAGCGTGATGTTGGCAGGCACTGGCTCCCCAGGCCACAGCACTTTAAAGATTTGGATGGCGACGTCCGGGAGATCAGCAAGATGCCGGTCCACTGAGCGCATGTGCTGGACCCGGGTGGAAAGCGCGACCAGATAGTCATACCCATCCCAGGGCACATCTGGGTTGGGCATGGCATGCTTAGCCCTATGCTCAGCAACCTTGGAAACTGCGTGCGTCTGGGAATCCGGGAAGATACCTGCAAAGAAAGAAAAAGAAAGGAAGAAGCAACCGGTGTAAGAGCATACCGGTAAAAACTTTAAGCTTCTAAGCAAGAGAGAAAGGGAGAATCGCTTACTGCAGGCGAGGGCGCCGATCATATTCGGTTGATCGGCGGTGAGCAGGGCGATCCGGTCCTGCGTAGCCTTCCGAGTCACGGTCTCCTCCTCCAGCTCCGCCCGCAGCACAGCAGTGGAGTTCATGTACTCCTTCAAGGATTCATCCAGCTTGGCCTCCACTGCGGCTTTGGCCTCCTTGAGCTCCCGCGCGTGCCGGAGCTCAGCCTGCATGGCCTGATCCTTCACTTCGCGGTGCGCGGCGATGAGCTGCTCCTTCTCAGCTGAAATCCGAAAGAGTCATGTTAACAAAGGGAAGTCCGGTATGGTAAAAAAATGCAAAACAAGTGAAAATAAAAGATGGTACCTTTGAGCGCGGCGAGCTGGGCGGAGAGATCCTCGAAGGAGGCTTCCGGAAGAGCTGAAATGCAAAAAAGTTAATAAGTGCTGGAAAGGAAAAAGCAACCGGTAAGAAAGCCGGGGTGCGGAAAGCTAACCTCGTACTTCTTTGTGGGCCTCGGACAGCTCGGTGCTCCCACAGCAGCTCCTCAAAGAGCTGCTTCCGGGTGTCCAGTGTGCTCTGTTCAAAGAATAAAAGCGTTCGATCAAAAGATGCCGGCAGGGAGAAAAAAGTTTCGCGCTAAGTGCTGCACCCTAAACCCGAAACTCGGGGACTGGCTATGCCGGTTTTTTGTGTTTCTTACAAAGTTTCGCGCTAAGTGCTGGGCCCTAAACCCGAAACTCGGGGACTGGCTATGCCGGTTTTTTGTCTTTACAAAGTTTCGCGCTAAGAACTACGTTCTCAACCCGAAACTCAGGGACTGGGAGGATATACATAATCTTGAGAGTCTGGAAAGAAAACCGACAAGGATGTAAAAGAGATTGAGGTTGTGCAGCTTGCCGACACGTTGGTGCTGGCATCGTGCCACGCATTGTCGAACTCCTTGGCCGCGCGCCGCAGCCGGCCAAAATGTTGACCGGTGCTCCGAGGGCCAGAGGGATCGACCACCGGCAGCTTGTCCTTGCCGAGGCCGCGCGTCGCCGGCGTCAGATCCGCCTGATTCCACTTTTCAGCGTACTCAAGCAGATGGCCAAGGTCAGCTCCTCGGCGGTGGAACTCGGTGATCCGGCCTACCTGGGCAGAGACCGTATCACTAGCCACAACGGCGGCGCGGCCGGCGTGCAGAACTAGCGTCTGCGAGCCGGAGGAAGGAGCGGTGGCCGCGGTCACCACCGCAGCAAGTTGCTGGGCGGTGAGCTTGCCGCTCTCTGGTGGTGTGGGCTTGACGGTGGCCGACTTGCCGGTGGAGGTTGCCGGAGGAGGTGTTGGCGTAGATTTGGTTGGCGCAGGAGCTTTGGGAGCGTCCTTTGCCGGGGCAGAGCTTGCCGGCTCGGAAGAGTCCGGCACGGCCTTGGAGGGGAGACGGGAGTCTTCTTCTTATTTTTCGGGACAGGAGGAACCAAGGTTCGCACGCGGCATCTTGATGCCGAGCGGCGGGTGTTGCGGCGCCGGTGTCTTGGATTTCTTGAGGGGAGGCAAGGTCCTCCTCCGCGCGGTGGTGTGAAGGTTCAGGGGCCGCGCGCCCCGCACTTGTGTTGCCCCCCAGAGGGGAGGCAGAAGAGATGCCGGCACCAGATGGTACCGGACTTGGTTGAGGTCGAGGTCTGGTGGCGTCCTCGAAGCTGTCTCCGACCTCCTTGATGACGCTCTTGGAGATCTTGAGAGCGGGTCTGACAAGGTGGAAAAAGAAAGTTCAGAAGAAGCAACCGGAAAAGGAGAATCAGGAAACAAAAGGAAAACGGAGACGGAAACTTACCCGGAGGCAACACCATCTCCCGGCTCTGGTAGCGCTTCGAAATGACCTTCTTCCCGCCAATCTCCTTCCGGGAGCGTTTGGCGGGAAGGCCACCCATGGAACCGAGCGCCGGCGGCGCCTTGTTACGGCCTTGGGAGCGGGCTTCTCAAGAAACTCTGCCCGACCGGCCTGAAGGGGTGGTGGCGCGCTCAACAGCTTTGTGGGTTGGCGCTGAGGAGCGTCAACGAGGCGATAGATGAGAAGCGAAGAACAAACCTCAAAGTATGGCCAACCTCATCATCGGAACCGGGTCGTCTGGGAAGAGGAATTGAAGGTTTACCAGGAAGCTTGGTGTGCGTCGGGCCCATCTTATGCTTTCCCTTAACGTAGGGGTCAGCGTCGCAGTCGTCCCGGAAGATCCGGTCGGGCGTGTAAGATGCCGGTTGCTTTAGTGGAGTACCTGGCTCCCCAATTGATTGACCCGCAATAATACCTACGGCTTCTCCCAATTCGACCAGATCACTATGAGTGGGACTCCGGCCATAACATAATTGACAGATCCAAGAAGTGCTCCGGCAAGTAAAGGGGGTTCTAATATATATTGGTTGTGCTAGAAATGGTTGTGCTCGAAAGGCAGTTATGAATCGATTGACTAATCCAATTCCAATATCTTGATCTCCCGAGAGTAGAAAATAAACATTTATGTCGTTCTTAATAAGAAAGAGATGCTCGGGTAGCAAAGTAGCCTACCATTAGGTATTGTTTGAGCCCGTACTTCCCGCTGGAGCTCAGCTGGTTTTGCCAAATCTGCTTGGCCTTAAGGACCAAGTCAGTAGGGCTCAGCTGGTGGGTTGTAATCCTTGTCGGGTCCATTGGTCTGAGCATTTAGCTGTCTTGGCCAATGAGCCTTGCGCGCCGCTGAAGGGGCAGCACCCGGCGCGCGAGAAAAGCGCGGACCAGATCCTCCGCGCAGAGGTTGGTCTCCTCCTTGTTGGTGTCGATGAAGCCGGCTATCCGGAGGGACTCCTTGTCGTCCTTGGGGTTGTGGAGCCAGTTCTTCATGGAGGGCGGCCCGGGAACATACGCCGGAAGATTGATGAAGTCTTCCGGGCCACCGTTCCGGACGTAGAAGAAAGATCTCTGCCAGGTCCGGACAGATTCCAGACCGGAGAGTTTGTAGAAGTTGCTCCCTTGACGGGGCGAGAGGATGCAGCCCCCGCACCGGACGAAAGGTTTGGGGTGCGGAAGTTTCCTATCTTGGATAGAATTCTTCCGAAGAGAGTAAAAGAAGGAGAAATTATCTATGGAAGGAGTGATACAGGTGTATCCCTCCATGAAAGCAGTAAAAGAAGAGAGGTAGAAAATGGAGTTGCCCGGAAGATGATGGGGCTGAAGTTCGTAAAAATGAAAAAGCGCTGGAAGAAATCCGACGCCGGAAGGCCTAAGCCGCGCTCAAAATGAGCGGCAAAGACCACAAACTCACCGGCTGAGGCTCGGGCTGGCGCTCCTTGCCGGGATGCGGCACCAAACCGCCTGGTATCCTCCGGGAGCGGTAGAGCCAGTCTATCTCGAACTGGGTCACGTCGGAGCCCCATCCAGGCCCCTCGCGTGTAGGAGTCCAGATCTACTCACGTGCATACTCGAGCTGCCGGCTTCTCCTTGGTTACCGGTAGCATGAGCTGAGCTACCGGTACCAGCTTCGCTCTAGGCAAGATCTGCCTCGAGCCCGACAGAGGTCCTTTCGACCGAGGTGTCTCCGGAAGAGGATGTGGGGATCACGGTATGATGGCTATCGGAAGAGGAATCCATGAGGTACTCCTCGGTAGACATTTTTTGGAAGGGTTCCAAGATCTAACTAGAAACAGATTTCCCAAAACCTAGCCTTGCGCGAAGATCTACGAGAAAGAGAAAAAGCGAAAGAAAAGAAGAAGTAAATACCCCACTGACCCAAGATCTGGAAAGCAAAGGAGAGAGAGGTAAAAGTACATCGGGCCTAACCTGAGGCGGCGGAGAAGCTGAAGGAGAAGGTCGCCGGCGGCGAGGCAAGCTCCTGGCCGTCGACGAGGGCTGGCGACGGAGAGCGGCGAGGTCCGCCGGAGAAAGCTTGAAGCAGCGGCGGAGAAGAAGCACCGCAGGAACTTGGCGCGGTGGAAAGCTTCACCACGGCAAGGAGAACGGCGCAGGTTCGTCGGGAGCGAGGCTCTGGCGGCGACCGGCGGCGACGAGAAAGCAAGGGGCTCGAAGTGCGCTGGAATGGGGGCGAATGCGAAGAAGGGGATGAAGATGAACTGCTCTGCCCTTATAAAGAGAGAAGAGGAAGTGGGCCAGAAACGTGGGCAGCCACGTGGCGCAAAGATACACGCGCGGAAGAAAAGGGCCACAGGGAGGCACACACGGATCCAGAGCGGTGGCTGGGATCAGTCTTGGCGCCATAAATGCAAGCCTTGGTCGAGAGGAAGTGACCCCGATGTCTCGGGAGCTTCTATTCTTGTAGACGGTGTTGGGCCTCCAAGAGGAGAGGTTTGTAGAACAGCAGCAAGTTTCCCTTAAGTGGATCACCCAAGGTTTATCGATCTCGGGGAGGAAGAGGTAAAAGATATCCCTCTCATGCAACCCTGCAACCACAAAGCAAGAAGTCTCTTGTGTCCCAACACACCTAATAGGTGCACTAGTTCGAGCGAAGAGATAGTGAAATACAGGTGGTATGAATAAGTATGACGAGTAGCACGCACAGGGAAAAGTGCTTGCTGGCGTGTGGTTGATGGTGATAATATTGCAGGCAGTTGCAGTAAAAGAGTAAACAAGCAGCGATAGCGGTATTTAGGAATAAGGCCTAGGGATCATGCTTTCACTAGTGGACACTCTCAACATTGATCCCATAACAGAATAAATAGATAGATGCTAGACTCTACACCCTCTTGTTGAATGATGAACACCACTAACTGTGTAGGATTACACGAACCCTCAATGCCGGAGTTAACAAGCTCCACAATATTCGATGTTCATATTTAAATAACCTTAGAGTGCATGACAGATCAACATAACCAAACCAAGTACTAACATAGCATGCACACTTCTACCATCACACTATGAAAGGAGGAATAGATCGCATCAATACCATCATAGTAATATTTAACTTCATAGTCTCATAAACCAAGTACTACACGATGCACACACTGTCCACATTACACCGTGCAGGAGGAAATACACTACTTTAATAACATCACTAGAGTAGCACATAGATGATATTCAACTTGATCACAAAGAGAGAGAGATGAACCACATAGCTACAGCGGAGCCCTCAGCCAGGGGGTGAATTGCTCCTCCTCATCATGGAGGCAGCGATGGCGGTGAAGATGGCGGTGGAAGCGGCGGTGGAGGGACTCGGAGACAATTCCCCGTCCGTAGTCTTGCAGACAGGGCTCCCTCCGAAGCCCGGAGTTTCGCCGATGGCGGCGGCTCACCGGATGGTTTTCTCTGGTTTCGTCGAACTGGTCGAGGTTTTTAGGTCAGGGGACCTTTAAATAGGCGGAGAGGCGGAGTCGGAGGGGCCACGGGGTGCGGATGATAGAGCGCCCCTTTGGGCGCGCCGCCACACAATGAGTGTGGCCCCCGGCTCGCTCGACTTTTCTCAGGTGCTCTGAAACTTCTGGAATTATAAGATCTCGGAGTTGATTTCGTCAATTAGAAAATATTTCCTTACTAGGATTTACGAAACCAAAAACAGCAGAAAACAGCAGCGGCCTTCGGCACCTCGTCAATAGGTTAGTTCCGGAGAAAACGCATAAATATGACATAAAGTGTGCATAAAACATGTAGATATCATCAATAATGTGGCATGGAACATAAGAAATTATCGATCGTCGGAGACGTACCCACATTCTTGTCGCGCGCGGGGAGCAGTGCGCATGTCGTGTGAGCGACGTACTTGAACTCTTCTCGACTTCGTCGAGGAGAGGTTTAATGATAAAGACACCAGAAAAAATCGATACAGAGACATAAATTTAGCGGCGGGGCTTGATCCGGATTCCGGAAGGATTAAACCGGTACATTGAAAAAAAAAGAACCTGGCATTGTCCGTTGGATAGAATCACGGACTATACCAGCTTTCAGGATAATGTTGGAGGATGACCCCGGTATGCAAGAGCATATGGCGGATGGTTTGAGCCTTTAAAGTACCGGTTTAAAGGTTATTCCGGATAGCAGTTGATTCGATGAATCATGCCGGTATCCAGGGAGGATACCGGAACCGGCTGGGAATGCCGGGTGCAGTCTGAGCTACAACGGCACGTCGGCAAGACTGGTCAGATGCTCGTTTAGAAGGCAGATAGTGAAGCTTCAGCTTTAATCGAAGCCATGACGCCAAAGGCAAAGGATGACGTAAAATGTGCCGGAGGATGTCACCGCTCCTGATTAAAGGCATACCGGCATCACCGGTAGCTAAAGTAGCTTTGTAAAATAGTTTGTCTAGTCAAAGATCTCATTAGGGTTTCCTAGGGTTTCTTCCCATGTAAGCCACCCTCTCCCTATAAGGAGAGGGAGCCTGACCAGTCTGTAGGCGACGATCGAAGGAGCTACTCTGTAACCAGAAACTTGTAAGCTAGTGTGATCAAGAAATAGAGAGATCTAGAGGTGATATTGTTCTTGTGTTCTTCTTCTACCTCTGGCCAAGGACAAGTTCTTGAGGAATCCATCCGGAAACCTCTCCCTCCATACCAAAAACTCTCCCCCCAATCCTCTTGCGCACATTCGACCCCAAGATAAGCCATTCCATGGCATCTATCTGTTCACCACAACGACAAACAGTGGATGCAAAATAATGTGAAAGGTCATTCTGAGTTGGTACTCAAATTGTGTTGGTCCTTCATCGCTGTGGGAGGTCGGCATGTTGGTTTGTATGGTAGAGGCGGGTAGGACCAAGACTGGCGGCGAACCAGCACGTCCACATGAATAACTTGATGAGAGCTTTGCTGACACTGACTGTACGTGGTCTTATCTTTGCAGGCTGGAACGAGTCAGCACGTGGTACACGAGGATATGATTCGGGATATTCCTTCGCATCCTAGGTATCCGGCTTCACTTCTTCCGTTCCCACGTGAGGCCGTCGTTCTTGTTTGCCTTGCGTGGATCTTGGCGCGAGGAGGTGTACGTCCGCAACGGCCGTTGCTTGCTAGATTCTCTTTGCGCCGTATCATAGCAAAACTGATGATATGTGACAAACTATAATAGACTAGTAAGTTTACACGCGCAACACACGTTAACTATTAAAAATTAAAACAATAAAAAAATTATGAGCAAATAAATAAATACTGTTACCTGTTTTAAATTGGATATTGAGCAAGAATCTTAACTATTGGACTGTAAAATCTAATGGCTAAGATTACCATAAATGTGAGATAAATGCCTGATATTTAGTGATTTTGAAACTTATATTTTTAAGCAGGATGCATAAATTAACACACACATATGGAGAGAATGACAGGGCTTCATGTTGTGTTTATGAAATACTGTGTAGGGCTTCATGGAGAGAAGGACCCCGCTGACATTCAGGCTGGAGCTGACAATCTTATGAGGCTGGCTTCGGTGGGAATAGAGCTAGTTCTGGAAATGTTTGCCCTAGTCATCTGTTTTGCCTTGAGGGCAAGAAACCAGAAGAGGACCAGGGTAAACGATTTATAAAACATACAAGCTGATCCATGTAATTTAAAACGATTTTCGCATATTTTCTGTTTTGTATACTCAATTATTTCTGCGGCTTTACCGTGGCTGTGTGCCTTTTTGTCTCCATCATGCTGGTTGGTCGCTCGGTCAAACCAACATTTCAGCTGGTCGCTAGTCCCGATCAGAAAAAATATTGAAGCTGGGCGCTAGCTACAGTTGTGATGGATGCAGGCTCTCTAATGTGAGAATGTGAGAGAGCTAGAAAATTGGAGAGAACGCATCGACTGTATAAGATTATTCATAAGGGTATCTCCAGCGGTGCGACGCTTTTTGGACATCTAAAATGTCCGCGAGTGTACGTTTGCGTCGCCTGGCGGACGTGGAAATGGTCGCGCGTCCGTTTGCGTCTGGGGCTGGCTCCAGCGGGGCGACGCATTTTCGGCGCAGGCCAGATTTCAAAAAAGAGATTGTAGCCTCAAATTTGCACGAAATTACAGCCGCAAATTGAGGTCTGCAATATGTTCATCACACTTTGCACAAGGTACGGCGCAAAGTGGAGCAAAAGGGGCACAACAAGGCCTGAACAACAATAAAAAAAATCCAAAAGGAGGCCAAGGTGCTGGGCGCATGGCGATGGCGATCAGGCGTCTCGCGCGCGGATTTCGGCACGCCTCTTCATGAACCATGCCCTGGTGTCGTCGTCGACGCCGCTCAAGTCGGCAAGCATGATCCTTGTGTCTTCTGCACGCAATTTGGCCTCGGCGTCTGTCTTTTTGGCCTCGACGTCCAGCCTTTGGACCTCAATGACCTCCTTCGCGAGGTTGTGGTAGATGGCAGCTGCGGCCTCTTTTTCCAGATGCCTCTTCTCGTCCCTAGCAGCCATGGCGGCACGGTTGTCGGCCATTATCTTCTCCATGCTCTGGGTGAACGCAATGGCCTGCGCCTCCCGGACAAGATCGGCCTTGGTAGCCTTATGGCCTCGTGGACGAGGTGGAAGGGCTGGATGACCTTGATCGTCGTCTTCGCCGTCAAGGTTGATCATTGTCCCATTCCTCACAGCTTCGTTGTACGACGCAAAGCTTGTCATCCACTTGTTGGCGTTCTTGAGCACGTCCCAGCAATGGACCATATGGAAGCCCTTCTTATGCGTCGCCCTGAACTTCTCCAAGGCACGGGATACCTGCAATCATAGCCGCCAATGATGTACATACAATGATGCAAATAGTGTAGAATGATGATGGTCGTGTTTACTGATATGTGTCCAACGTATCCATAATTTCTGTTGTTCCATGCTTGTTTCATGACAATACTTATATGTTTTGCTCGCACTTTATGATGATTTCATGCGTTTTCCGGAACTAACCTATTAACAAGATGCCACAGTGCCAGTTCCTGTTTTCTGCTGTTTTTGGTTCCAGAAAGGCTGTTCGGGCAATATTCTCGGAATTCGACGAAACGAAGACCAAACATCATAATTCACCGAGACGGACCAGGACACCGAAGGGGCAGAGGAGGCAGGGGCTACACCATAGGGCCGCGCGAGCGGGCTTCCGCGCGCCGACCTGGGGAGGGCACTTGTTGGCCCTCTGTAGCCTCTTCGCCTATATAAGCCCTTTCGACCTAAAAACCGATACCAATTGTGAAACTCCAGAAAGACTCCAGGGGGCGCCGCATGTCGCGAAACTCCAATTCGGGAGACAGAAGTCTGTTCCGGCACCCTGCCGGGACGGGGAAGTGCCCTCGGAAGCCATCTCCATCAACGCCATCGCCACCATCATGCTCCGTGAGTAGTTCCCCCATGGACTACGGGTTCTAGTAGTAACTAGTTGGTATTCTCTCCTCCATGTACTTCAATACAATGATCTCATGAGCTGCCTTACATGATTGAGATCCATCTGATGTAATCGGTGTTGTGTTTGTTGGGATCTGATGGATGATACATTATGATTAGTCTATCTTGTGAGAGTTATTGTTGCTGCAATCTTGTTATTCTTAATGCTTGTCACTAGGGCCCGAGTGGCATGATCTTAGATTTAAGCTCTATACTTGTTGCTTAGATTGTATCTACAAGTTGTATGCACATGTCAGTCCGGAACCAAAGGCCCAAGTGACAAGAATCGGGACGGAGGATGTCGGTGATGTGAGACACATGTTTTCACCAAGTGTTAATGCTTGCTCGGTACTCTATTAAAAGGAGTACCTTAATATCAGTAGATTCCCTTGAGGCTGCCACCGGCTGGTAGGACAAAAGATGTTGTTACAAGTTTCTCATTGCGAGCACGTATGACTATATATGGAAAACATGCCTACATGATCCATGATCTTGATATTCTGTCTTAATGCTTTGAATCCTATCAATTGCCCAACTGTAATTTGTTCACCCAACACTTGTCACTTATTGGAGAGTTACCACTAGTGTAGATGGGAACCCCGGTCCATCTCTCATCATTATATACTCGTTCTATATATCATTGGAAGTAGTATCAACTATTTTCCGGTGCCATTGCCTCTGTGTTACTATTATTGCTGCTGTGTTACTGTTACTATTGCTCTCATATCACTGCTACTTTCACATCACCCCTGTTACTAGTGCTCTCATATCACTGCAGCTGAATTGACAACTCAGTTGTTAAGGCTTATAAGTATTCTTTACCTCCCCTTGTGTCGAATCAATAAATTTGGGTTTTACTTCCCTCGAAGACTGCTGCGATCCCCTATACTTGTGGGTCATCAAGACTGTTTTCTGGCGCCGTTGCC
This sequence comes from Lolium multiflorum, assembly GCA_030979885.1. NCBI lineage: Eukaryota > Viridiplantae > Streptophyta > Magnoliopsida > Poales > Poaceae > Lolium > Lolium multiflorum. Next base: position 89,207,591 of record CM061747.1, read on the forward strand.
GGGAGGCATAGCTCTACTCATAAGTTCCCCTGGGGAGTACACTCTACCTTTCTCTCTATTTTTATTTTGTTTGATTTTGTTTTGCTTAGTTTACTTTTGTCTAGTTTACTTGTGCTTAGTTTATTTCTGTCTAGTGTTATTTTTCTTAGTTTACTTTTGCTTAGTTTCTTTTTGTCTTGTTTTATTTTTCTCATATACCCAAAAATCCATAAAAATTTGAAAAACCTAAAAATTAAAAACTGTTGTTATGGGAGAACCCACAACTTATTTGGAGCTCATAGAATATTATAATAATTATAGAGAATCAAGAACTGGTAAAGTTATGAGTGCTGTGATAGAAAAATTGAACGCAATTGCTAAAATCTTGCTTAAACGCCATGATATAAACTGTTGCTCTCAACAGGACACTAAACATCTTAAATTTCAATGTGGCTTTAGTGAGGAATTTTTAATTAAGAACTATAATCGGAATAGCTATATTCATTTTGGGTTTGAAGAGGTAGAACAATTTGTCATATTTATGGGAGCTTCTGAGATAGAATCCTTCATGGCTAAAAATTATGAAACTTGTGTTGTTTGTAAGGACCTTAAAGATTATGTCTCTTCTATCCTTAATTTTTGCAATGAAAGTTACACTGATAATCCTTATATCATTGATTATAAAGAGAGACTCATTAATGCACAAGAATGCACTCACAATTTGCAGGAATCTGTGGAAGAAGAAATTGATGAACCTGAAAGCTCATTGGATGAAAAAGAGGAGGAAATTGATGAACCTTAAAGCTCATTGGATGAAAAAGAAGAGGAGAGTCATGAACAAAAGGAGGAAGAATGGATTAGCTACCCATGCCAACCTTCTAATGAGAGTAACTCTTTATCTCTTACACTATTTGATTGTCCTCCATGCTTGCCGGAAAAGGTTGAATGTTATGTTCCTGTGGATTCTCTTGAAATATTCCCTATAAGTAAAACTTGTGAGAATAATTATGCTACTGTTATTTATGATAATCCATGCTACTTTGATAAATCTTATGATAATGCTTTGTTTGTGCCTGATGTCGAAATGCATGGTACTAAAGAGTTTTGCGTAGAAAATGTTTATGATAAATCTCTAGATGATGGTCCTATGTTACTTGATAATATTAATTGTACTACTAATGAAAATGGGATTGGAGAATTCTTGACATTATCTATGAGTCCCATATCTCTTGAGATTGATAAATCATCTTGTTATATTATTGATAAAAGTGAGTTTGAAAGTTTTAATCCACCTATTTTTGAGATTGATAAAAATTATGTGTTTATGAATCATGAAAAGTATGCTGCATGTGATAGTTATATTGTTGAGTTTGTTCATGAAGCTACTGAAAATTATTATGAGAGAGGAAAATATGGTTGTAGAAATTTTCATGGTACTAAAACACCTCTCTATATGCTTAAAATTTTGAAGTTACTCTTGTTTTATCTTCTTATGCTTGTCACTTTGCTCTTCATGAATTTATTTGTGTACAAGATTCCTATTCATAGGAAGTGGGTTAGACTTAAATGTGTTTTGAATTTGCTTTTTGATGCTCTCTTTTGCTTCAACTCTTATTTCTTGCGAGTGCATCATTAAAACTGCTGAGCCCATCTTAATGGCTATAAAGAAAGAATTTCTTGGGAGATAACCCATGTGTTTATTTTGCTACTGTTTTGTTGTGTTTTGGAAGTTGTTACTACTTTAGCAACCTCTCCTTATCTTTATTTTATTGCATTTTTGTGCCAAGTGAAGCCTCTAATCGAAGGTTGATACTAGATTTGGATTTCTGCGCAGAAACAGATTTCTATCTGTCACGAATGTGGGCTGTTTTCTCTGTAGGTAACTCAGACAAATCTGCCAATTTACGTGCCTGTTCCTCAGATATGTACGCAACTTTCATTAGTTTTGAGTTTTCTGATTTGAGCAACGGAAGTACCTCTTTAAAATTCGTCTTTACTGGCTGTTCTGTTTTGGCAGATTCTGTCTCTGTTTTTTGCATTGTCTCTTGTGGACTTTAAGCAAGGCTTTCTAGACGTGGAGAGCTGTAGCTAATGTTTTATTGAGTTCTTGCAATGTGTCACTACAGGACCAAGGTGGATTCAAGTTTTTTGAGTACTAACCCCTCTAATGAAGTTTATAAGAAGTTTGGTGTGAAGGAAGTTTTCAAGGGTCAAGAGAGGAGGATGATATATGATCAAGAAGATTGAAAAGTCTAAGCTTGGGGATGCCCCGTGGTTCATCCCTGCATATTTCAAGAAGACTCAAGCGTCTAAGCTTGGGGATGCCCAAGGCATCCCCTTCTTCATCAACTTATCAGTTTCTTCTATTGAAACTATATTTTTATTCGTTCACATCTTATGTGCTTTACTTGGAGCGTCTGTGTGCTTTTATTTTTGTTTGTGTTTGAATAAGATCGGATCCTAGCAATCCTTGTGTGGGAGAGAGACACGCTCCGCTTTTTCATATGAACGCTTGTTCTTCGTTTTACTTTTAATGTTCAATGATAAAAGTTGGAAGCTACAATACTTATGGTTATTTGGTTGGAAACAGAAAATGCCTCATATTGTCTTGGATAATTTGATACTTGGCAATTGTTTTGAGCTCTCAAGTAGATCATGATTAAGTTTTTTCATGTAGTTTAAACCTATTAGTGGAGAACTACTATAGAGCTTGTTAAAATTGGTTTGCATGATTGGTCTCTCTTAAGGTCTAGATATTTTCTGTAAAAGTGTTTGAGCAACAAGGAAGACAATGTAGAGTATTATAATGCTTGCAATATGTTCTTATGTAAGTTTTGCTGTACCGGTTTATACTTGTGTTTGCTTCAAATAACCTTGCTAGCCTAAGCCTTGTACTGAGAGGAAATGCTTCTCGTGCATCCAAAACCTTGAGCCAAAACCTATGCCATGTGTGTCCACCATACCTACCTACTATGTGGTATTTCCTGCCATTCCAAAGTAAATTGCTTGAGTGCTACCTTTAAACAATTCAAAATGCTTCTCAATTTGTGTCAATGTTTTATAGCTCATGAGGAAGTATGTGGTGTTTTATCTTTCAATCTTGTTGGGCAACTTTCACCAATGGACTAGTGGCTTCATCCGCTTATCCAATAATTTTGCAAAAAGAGCTGGCAATGGGATTCCCAGTCCCAAATTAATTAACCAAAATAGACACTCCTCCATGGTATGTGATTGTTGGACGGCACCCGAAGGATTCGGTTAGCCATGGCTTGAGAAAGGTGGGGAGGAGTGTCATCATAATAAAACTAAAATAAAAAGGCACTCCTTCATGGTATGAGATTGTTGGCAGGCACCCGAGGATTCGGTTAGCCATGGTTTGTGAAAGATAGGTTGGAAGGAGTGCCACCCAAAAATAAAAATAATTCATGGGAGCCGCTCTTTGAAGGTTTGTCTGGTGAGGGGGTTAGAGTGCCCACTACCATTCGTTGACAACAACAAGCACCTCTCAAAATTTTACTTTTTATGCTCTCTTTATGTTTTCAAAACCAAAGCTCTAGCACAAATATAGCAATCCTGCTTTCTTCGAAGGGCCATTCTTTTACTTAGTTTGAGTCCTTCCATCCTAGATCTTAAAAGTGCAACACATGTGTACAGAAACTCAATTCGGCTCCCGGGTCCGTATGATCCCTCTACAATAAATACATATTTTCAAGTGTTAAAAATTTTTGACAAAAAAATTTACTTGTACATCTCCATAATATATGTGTGTTCGTCAAGTTTCACGAAAAAATGATATTTTTTGTAGTCTACGTGAAAAAGAGAAAATTTATGTTGTGACAAGTCTTTGTTTTAGCATCGAATTTTGTCTTTTTTACACATGCCACACGACAAGTCGATTTGTCATGAAACGACCTTGTGAGCGTGTAGCACATGAAGATGTACGTGCGGAATTTTTGTTTCAATTTTTTTAACATTTCAAAATTGTCTAACATGCATTTCAAAATAAAGGGAGCATATGCTCCCATGTGCCAAAACAACACTCCCGTGCATTGATTCTTACATACTTGCTTATTTGCATTCATCATATTACTTTATGTTGACAATTATCCATGAGATATGCATGTTGAAAGTTGAAAGCAACCGCTGAAACTTATATCTTCTTTTGTGTTGCTTCGATGCCTTTACTTTGAATCTATTGCTTTATGAGTTAACTCTTGTGCAAGACTTTTTGATGCTTGTCTTGAAAGTACTCTTCATGAAAAGTTTTGCTATATGTTATCTATTTGTTAGCAACTATAAATCATTGCCTTGAGTCACTTCATTCATTTCATATGCTTTGTAATAGTATGATCAAGGTTATGTAAGTAGCATGTCACTACAGAAATTATTCTTTTTATCGTTTACCTACTCGAGGACGAGTAGGAACTAAGCTTGGGGATGCTGATACGTCTCCAACGTATCCATAATTTCTGTTGTTCCATGCTTGTTTTATGACAATACTTACATGTTTTGCTCGCACTTTATGATGATTTCATGCGTTTTCCGGAACTAACCTATTAACAAGATGCCACAGTGCCGGTTCTGTTTTCTGCTGTTTTTGGTTCCAGAAAGGCTGTTCGGGCAATATTCTCGGGAAAACGAAGACCAAACATCATAATTCACCGAGACGGACCAGGACACCGAAGGGAGTCGGAGGGGAGGCCAGGCCCCCCACACCATAGGCCGCGCGGCAGGCCTCGGCCACGCCGGCCTATGGGGAGGGCACCCTGTTGCCCCTCCTACGCCGCCTCTTCGCCTATATAAGCCCTTTCGACCTAAAAACTCGATACCAATTGACGAAACTCCAGAAAGACTCCAGGGGCGCCGCCGCCATCGCGAAACTCCAATTCGGGGGACAAGTCTCTGTTCCGGCACTGCCGGACGGGGGAAGTGCCCCGGAAGCCATCTCCATCAACGCCATCGCCACCATCATGCTCCGTGAGTAGTTCCCCCATGGACTACGGGTTCTAGCAGTAGCTAGTTGGTATTCTCTCCTCCATGTACTTCAATACAATGATCTCATGAGCTGCCTTACATGATTGAGATCCATCTGATGTAATCGGTGTTGTGTTTGTTGGGATCCGATGGATGATACATTATGATTAGTCTATCTATAAAGTTTGTGAAGTTATTGTTGCTGCAATCTTGTTATTCTTAATGCTTGTCACTAGGGCCCGAGTGGCATGATCTTAGATTTAAGCTCTATACTTGTTGCTTAGATTGTATCTACAAGTTGTATGCACATGTCACTGTCCGGAACCAAAGGCCCCGAAGTGACAAGAATCGGGACAACCGGAGGGGATGGCGGTGATGTGAGGGACACATGTTTTCACCAAGTGTTAATGCTTTGCTCCGGTACTATATTAAAAGGAGTACCTTAATATCCAGTAGATTCCCTTGAGGCCCGGCTGACAAGGTATCAACTTGTCAATGCCTATGGATTGTAGGCTAGGGTTTAGTTGGAAGTAGAGGGCAAGTAGATCTCGAAGGTTTCAGCCGAAAAATACTCGACGATTATGAAAACTAGGGTTTGTAAACAATGATTCGATGATCTCTGCGTCCCTCGACTCCCCCTTATATAGGAGGCGGAGCCGAGGGATTCGTGCTGTACAAGTTACAAAGTCCGGGAAGGTTTCTAACTCATCCCGTAAAATTACAAATAAGACTTTCTATTATAACTCTAGCTTTCCTTAATAATATCTTGGGCTTCCGAATCTTCTTATTCTTCGGGTAGTGGGCCTTCAAAACCCCGGGTACTATCTTCGGCAGGCCCATTTGGGATGCTATGTCAGGCTGCCACCGGCTGGTAGGACAAAAGATGTTGTACAAGTTTCTCATTGCGAGCACGTATGACTATATATGGAAAACATGCCTACATGATTAATGATCTTGATATTCTGTCTTAATGCTTTGAATCCTATCAATTGCCCAACTGTAATTTGTTCACCCAACACTTGTCACTTATTGGAGAGTTACCACTAGTGTAGATCGCTGGGAACCCCGGTCCATCTCTCATCATTATATACTCGTTCTATATATCATTGGAAGTAGTATCAACTATTTTCCGGTGCCATCGCCTCTGTGTTACTATTATTGCTGCTGTGTTACTGTTACTATTGCTCTCATATCACTGCTACTTTCACATCACCCCTGTTACTGCTTTTCCAGGTGCAGCTGAATTGACAACTCAGTTGTTAAGGCTTATAAGTATTCTTTACCTCCCCTTGTGTCGAATCAATAAATTTGGGTTTTACTTCCCTCGAAGACTGCTGCGATCCCCTATACTTGTGGGTCATCATTTACCACTGTCATGACGCCAGCACCGCTTACGGGGTTGTTAATAGCATGTTCGACCGCCGAGCAGAACTTGCTTGTCTCTTGTTTGATGTAGTTCCATCTTTTCCGGAGGGACTCTTCCGTCCGAGGGCTTGTGATATGGTAGGGCGGGTGCATCCTGGTCTCGTTGTACTGCTGCAAGACCTTGGTCCAATAGACCTTGCCCTTTTGCTGCGCGCCATTAATACAATCATGGCTCGTTGCCAGCCGCGCTTCACACAAACACTTATCCTCGTCATCGACGAAGCCTTGTGTCCTCAGGCTCTTCCCCTTCTTCTTCGTAGCAATGTCAGGCTGTGTTGGTGCGTCGTCGAAGTCGTCAACGGACATGGGTGTTGGCTGCGTCTGCTGGGTGGCGAACAGCCGTGCGGTTTCGATGTCCCCCGCATCTTGCGTTGCTGCCTAGTCATCATGCGGGCCTGTCCCGGCCAGATCACCGCGAACGAAGCAGCCGCCGTAGATAATTTCATGGATGTCTGAGTCATGGCGGTACTTCCAATAGTCCTACGAATGATCGGACATCAGACGCATGATACATGACACTCGCACACATTGAGAGAGCTGACGTACCGGGTCGTCCATCATCGGGGAAGGCGGCGCCATTTCGTCGAACAGGATGCGGGGTTGTGGCATGCTCTCCTCCGGCACCTGGCGCGTCTTCTGTGTCGCGTCCGGGCTGGAGTCGCCGCTTCTAGGCGTCCGGTTGAGGTCGGGAACCGCCACCCCGTTGAACTACTCCGGCGCCCCGTTAAACTGTACCGGCGGCAGGCCGGAGGCGACCACGATGCTGGGTGGCCCTGCAAGGGAGCGGGAGTTCCAGGGCGCAGCTGGGAACTTACCGAGCTCACCGACGAGGCCGGAGGAGCGACGCCGGTGATCCCCTCTCTCTTGACGAGCATGTAGCCCTCCGCTAAGGTCGGATGGAGGGCTACTTGCGCGACGCCGGCTTTGATCTGCATCTGCCAGGCCTGCTGGTTGGCGGCCGCGGCAGTCTTGATCTTCTGGTTCTTGCGCCGGCCGCGACGCTTCGCGGCCTCGATGATTTTCTCCTCCGCGGAGAGCACCTTCTTTGCCGCCTTCGGCTTTGCCTCCCGGCCGCCGCCGGTGGTGGCCCGCTTTGCTTCCGCCGGAGCTGTAGCCTCCATTGTGGCTATGGTCGTGGCTACGGGGGAGTGTGGGGCGGCGGCGGGTGCGAGGGTTTGCTCCGCATCCATGGCGGTGGCTGCTGCGGCGAGGATGTCCATCGCTTCTGGACTACTCGCGCCGGTCTAGTTTGCAATTTCGCGCGGGGAATAGCTAGTGGCAGCAATAATATTGGCCTCCGTGCCACTGACGCGCGGGTCCTACATCTTTTTCGGCAGATACTCCGCGCGACTGTCGAGCGTCCGCGGAGACGCAAACCTGACGCATATTTGTGCCAGGTTTGCGTCTCCGCGGACGGTCCGGTCACTTTGCGTCGCGCTGGAGCAGACCCCAGACGCATTTCCGATCACGGCGGACACAATCGATCGCTCAGCGTCTGTTTACGTCGCACTGCTGGAGATGACCTAAGGGTAAAAGTAGAACAAGAGTGAGTCATGGTACGAATCCTTGCCTCGCACCTTAAAAATTTCTACCTATATTACACTCTATACTTTGGCCACGATTATCTCCTCAGATGCACATGTCTCCTGCAACATGGCCCACAGGATGCATGCACAAGCACTAGTGGAAAACAGGCCTTTTGTGGCGGGTGGTAAGGGCCTTTTGTCGCGGGCGGCCATCCGCGACAAGCAAGGCGCGATAAAAGGTAGGCCTTTTGTCGCGGGTCGCTTACGACCCGCGACATAAGGTCCACCACGTGGCAGCCGCGGGGCGCGCAGGGCACAGGCCCTTTTGTCGCGGGCGGTATTACCACCCGCGACAAAAGGCCCTCTACGTGGCGCGCGCACAACGCTGCTGCTTTAGGGTTTGAGGGGTGCAGCACCCCCCCCCGCCACCGACCGCCTGTTATTTCATTTTTTTCGTTCGAAAATAAAAGTTGCATATATTTGTACGCTACTAGAAGTTGTACACGTTCATTCATTATATATATATATAGATCGATCAAACAAATATTGGAAGCAAAAGTCGATTCCCCTTACACATATTCGTAGATTCCCTACATATATACATGGAGCTCACGATCGACAAGCGGTACTAACGACCGTCTATTTGGAGGTAGAGCATCTATTTGGACTAAACAAGCCTTTGTTGTTTATTACTTCTCTAACCAAAAGTCCCGCCAGTTCCTCCGCGATTCCTAGTGCGTGTTCCTTTGGTTGGAGTCTGTCCCGCATGAAGTCGACCTATATACGAAAATGAGATGAGTATGACTATATCAGTCTTGATAACGAAATATTGATGATAATAAATAAAGTTGTGAATGTTATTGCTTACGTCGAATTTATTTTTGTTCTGCTTCTCAGTGGTTAACATGCGAATGGACTCGCAAACGTAGTATCCACATAGATTCGTCCCTTGTGGCTGCTGGGGGCACGGTACAGGAGTAAATGTTAGCTTCTTTGCAAAGGTAATCTCCTTATGATGATTCTTCAAAGCTTGCCAAGCCCTGCCAGGCAAAAGAATGATTGAATGAGTGGATAATTAATTGATATCTCACGAAAGATATAGCGCGGCGATGAAGGAAATTACACTTGGAGCAACTTCTGCAAGTCCTGGAACCCGTCCACGCCTCTACTCAGTGGGTCTCTTACTTCAACTATTCCCTTATCAGGTTGAATGTCTAGTAGAATCCAGTGGAAGCTGCACATGTTATGCATATACGTCAGGAATTACACTTAACATCGAGTAAGAAAAATTGAATGTGCATAAAAGATCATTAAGACTCTCACTCGTAGTTGTAAGGAAACAATATTGAATCACAGAAATATTGCTCCCCCAAAAACCTTAGTAGGTTTCCCCCCGTTTCTTCGCATTTATGCTTCACCGTTTCAACATGTATTTTATCTGGGTCAATAAACCCAACATTGATAATATTATTACTTTTGCATTCACTGATCTTCAGTCTGCATAAGAGAACACATAAGATATAATGAGTATAAATATGCAATGAAAACAAACATGAACTGAATGAAAATGAACTTATATGTAGTTAACAACTTACAAGCAATAGCAACTCATGAGAGATTTGTCGAGGGCATCTAGATTGAATAACTGCCAGAGTTCATTCATCTCAATATGGATCTCCTCCTTTCGGTAGTAATATTCCCATGGTATACTCGCCACGATGTACATTATGTTCTCCTTGCATGCATCAAGGTACCACTGATGCAAATTCCGCATATGTGTTGGCAGTTTATGCAGCTGCTCTCTGCTGACCAAGTCGGCCCCGTAGACAAATTTAGGAGCTATATCAGCAATGGGTAGTGCAGCATCTGCTGCAAGTAGCAATTCCTCCACGGTAACTGAACAAGCAGCCGCTAGCCTTGCAGCTTCTTCCATATCGATACCACCATGTTCCTGGTACACCTTGGGAACATTAAGCACTTTGAGTGCTGGGATCGATTGTTTGGGCTGAGCACCGAGGAGGGGAACTTCCTTTCTCTTTTTGCCTTTTGTCGTTTGCTTGGCCTTGAGGGGTGCACTTGTTGAACTTGACTTTTTCTCAGCTGCACTTCTAGCTGATGATTTGCTCGTGCCAGCAATGTCCTTCTCCTTAGCCTTTTCATCCTTCTTTTGGTCAATTACCTTCGCAAGAGTGCGTGTATAGTCATCCTTCTTCTCGTGTAACTCATACTGCGATGGTGTGTTCAGAAAACTAGTAGCATATTCTATTTGCTTCTCTGTGTATGGCTCTGGCGCTGGAGGTTTTGGCTTATGAAAAAAATCATAATTGTATTTCTTAACAATGGCATCATTTTCCTCCGGGGTACGATCGTAAGGACGGGGGGGAGGAACCTTTGGTACTTTTGGGAGGGGCGACATCTTGCGGACAGGACTCTTGAAACGCTTCCGGCTGGGTGCATTCCGAGTCTTAGTGGGCGGAGGCGGTGGCGCTGGAGATGGAGATGGACTACCGATGTCGTGGTCGACGTCGTACCCACGGGGTGATGGTGGCGACATGTGATCAGTAGGAGGAGGTGATGGTGGCCTGCGATCACCTGGAGGAGGTGATGGTGACCTGCTGGGACGACCGGTACTAGGTGCTACCCAGCCTGGCAGCCTGATGTTCTTCTTTTCCCAGAGAATGATTTCTCCCAGCACCTCTCTGAGTGTAAGCCCCCCATCACCTCCAGGGATATCGAGCTCCAATGTCTCCCACGACGGGACAACTGAATCCACCCCGACACGAGCATAGCCAGCTGGAATCGGATTGCCATGCCATGTTGCCGGCTCACCTTCAGGTCCAAATGCCGGTAAGACATAGCCGACCGCCACCTTAACAGAAACCTTCCTGAACACCTCATGGAGATCACAAGGTGTTTGCTCCTTGATTCCATCCAAGGGGTCGCCAGGACCGGCATCTATCATCATCCGTGTAGGAGGGGCCTCCGAGTCGGCCACGCTGCTGTCTCGTCGCTGAGATATGTCAGCGGTATTATCTGGCGGGCGCTGTCCTTTTAGTTCATTTATCTCCCGCTGCTGCTGCTGAAGCTCCCGCTGCTGCTGGTCAAGTCGGCGTTGGAACTCGGCCATCCGGTCATTCTGCACCTCCAGCTGGCGTTGTTTAGCTCTCGCTCGGCTTCTATAAGTCTCCGCGTCGGCCGGAAACCCAAGCGACCACGGAACACTAGGGCCGAAGCCTCTTGTTCGTCCTCCCTTCTCGGGATTACCGAGGACAAGCGTCAGCAAGTCTTTCTCTCTATCGGGAGCAAACTTTAGTTTTCCCGCCTTTATATCTGTCGTCACTTCAATCCATTTTTGCCTGGGTACCCTAACCCTGGTGTCACTTTCAACAATGTTCCCTGTCTTCATGTCATACTCACAGCCATGCGCGAGGAACCAATTTCGAGCCCTAGTGTCCCATCCTTCTCGCGTGGGTTCTGGAGTGATCCCGTTCAGCTCCATCTCAGCCTCTTGTGCATCCCACTTAGGCATGGCTACTCCGTAGCCCCCTCGCCCCGTATGATGGTGATATTTCTTTTCGCTTGCATTCTTCTTGTTTTTCGTTGACAGGTTCACAGCCTCCTCTGATTCTTTGTACCTCACAAATTCTTCCCAGTTATGCTCCTGCTTCGCTAGGTAGTTCTCGAATAATGGAGGCTTCTTGTCTTTCTTATAATTTTTCCATAACCGGTTCTTATACGCCCGGAAAAGTTCCCCCATCTTCTTAAGAGCCCATTTCTTCACTAGCGCCCGCTGCTTAGCATTCTCAGACTCCGATCCCAAATCTGGCAAAGTGAAATGTGCCATGAGGTCGCTGAAAAGTGTGTCTTTGTACCTATCGGCAACCTGATTTTCGGACACATTCTTGGTCTTGTTCCATTCTCTGACAGTGATCGGGATACGATCTCTAACCACAACTCCGCACTGATTTTTAAATGTCACTCCGACATTCGCGGGTACCACCGGTTGGCCTTCCGGTGATATAGCTTCAATTGTGAAGTGGTCTTTTTTGGTCAACTTCTTTGCCGGGCCTCGTTTCTCTATCTTATCTTCGGAGGCCTAAGAGAATACATATAGAATTGCATTAATGCCTCTATACTAATGCCTCAATACATATGTACATATAGAATTCCATTAATACCTCGTCATGACCGGAGCCGTCGGCTTCTCCGTCACCGGAGCCGTCGGCTTCTCCGTCACCGGAGCCGTCGGCTTCTCCATGACCGGAGCCGCGGGCTTCTCCATCACCGGAGCCGCGGTCTTCTCGGTCGGCTTCTGTACCATCGCGGATTATGTCCGCGAACATGTCTTCCTGTTCCAAGTCCCGTTCGAATGGATCCATTGTTTCTGCAAAAGAATTAAATCGATAAGTACATGTTCTAACCCTAACCCTAATCAAACACAAACCAAACCCTAACCCTAATCAAACACAAACCAAACCCTAACCCTAATCGGCGACACGTGTTTGCGAGAGGGAGAGGGTGTCGGCGACGCGTGTTTGCGAGAGGGAGAGGGTGTCGGCGACGCTTGTTTGCGAGAGGGAGAGGGTGTCGGCGACGCGTGTTTGCGAGAGGCTCGGATGTTCGCGAGAGGTAGAGGAGAGGGAGAGAGAGGGGAGTTGCGGCGTCGAGTGATCGCGAGAGGGAGAGGGAGCACGGGACGAGGGCGATTGCGCGAGAGGGAGAGGAGAGGGCCGGTGTCGGCGTCGGGGGTGTTTGCGAGAGGTAGAGGAGAGGGAGAGAGAGGGGAGTTGCATCGAGTGATCGCGAGAGGGAGAGGGAGCACGGGACGAGGGCGATTGCGCGAGAGGGAGAGGAGAGGGCCGGTGTCGGCGTCGGGGGTGTTCGCGAGAGGGAGTCGAGGGCGATTAATTTTAAACTAACTATAACTAAATACACTAAATAACTAACTAAATACATATACTAAAAAACTAAACTAAATACATATACTAACTAACTATTAAACTAACTACTAATTACATAAAACAAATGAAATAAAACCTAATTAACTATATACAAACTAACTAAACTATACTAATTAACTATATACAAAAAAACTAACTAAACTATACTAACTAACTAACTAATTAAACTATGTACAAACTAACTAAACTATATAGTTAATTATATACAAACTAACTAAACTATACTAACTAACTAAACTATACTAACTAACTATACTATACTAATAATTAACTATATACAAAAAAACTATACAAAAAAACTATACAAAAAAACAAAAAAAAACGAGGCACAGTTGGCGGCGGCGGCAGAGAAGCGGCGGCCCGGCGCGCTACCTTTGCAGCGGTGGAGCGTCGGCGGCGGCGGCGCGTATGGGCAATGGCGAGGCGCGGCCCCGAGGCACATTGGCGGCGCGCTGAGTACGTCGAGGCGAGAGGAGGCGGAGGAGCGCGCAGCGTCGGCGGCGATGGAGCGTCGACGGAGGAGCGCGCGAACGGCGGCTGAGGGAGTCGGCGGCGGCGGCGCAATCCGGCAGCTCGGCGGCGCGCTTAGGGTTTGGCCTCCGGTCGTCGCGGGTTCTGGCTTGGCCCGCGACGCGCGGAGGTTATATACTGGGGGGGTCTTTTGTCGCGGGCGGTGGCTCAACCCGCGACAAAAGGGGCCCTTTTGGCCGATCCGTGGCACTCCGCATCCAACGGCTCCGGCCGTTTGAATCCAACGGCCTGGAGCCGTTGGACACGGATCAGCTCTGTTTTTTTTTTTTTCTTTTTTCTTTTTTGTTTTTCTTATTTCAATAACTTTTAAATGGTAAATCAAATAGAAAAGTGTTATATATGAAAATTTGTCAGAAAAATACAATGAACATGAATATGACATCCATATAACTAGTTGCATCTCACAATGAACATAGTCGTGTATGTTTCACCCCTAATGATATGCGGAGTGACACCGAGTAAGGTTTCACCTCGCCACGTGTCGCCGCCTCTTCCACGCGCCTCGCCCCGTCGCTGCCGGCGTGCGACGTGTGTAGCCGTGGCTTACACGTGCCTCGCCACGTGTCGCCGCCGCTTCCACGTGCCTCGCCCCGTCGCTGCCCGCGTGCGACGTGTGTAGCCGTGGCTTACACGTGCCTCGCCACGTGTCGCCGCCGCTTCCACGTGCCTCGCCCCGTCGCTGCCCGCGTGCGCTATATAGAGCGACGAGTGCGGGCGCAACCACACGTCGCCACCGCCTCCGCTCATTCATCTCCGGGATGCCTCCACGTCGTCGAGGGGCGTCCGGTTTCCGTGGCGTTCGAGTGCGTCCGAGCGGTAGGTTCTACGCCGAGATACGCGTCGGTGGCTTCCGCCTCACCCTCGGCACGTACAACACGCCGGAGCTGGCGGCGCGCGCTTACGACGCGGCGGCGTGGCGTTTTCGGCGGCCACGGCGCGACATGAACTTCCCGGATGTTGAATCGCTAGAGGAGGCGGAGTTCCTCGCGCCACCGCCGTGCCTCGTCGACGACGAGGACCGTCGACGGCACCGCCAGGTGCAGCGCAGGATCGCCATCGCCGAGCACGACGAGCAGTTGATGCGCCAGTGGAGGGCGCAGTTCCCCAACGACGTCGACAACACCGACGCGTTCTTCGCTATCCTTAGGGCACAACGCAGGTCCAACAGGCGCCACCGTCGGGCCGTCGCCAACTTCGAGCTCGAGAACCCGAATACAACTTGGACCGAAGACGACCCTCGGTGGGATGACATTTGGACGGAGACAACCTCCGACGACGACTGAGACTAGACTAGTAATTTATCTATTTTATTGTAATTTCAATAAAGTCGTTGTCGGTTCTATTAGTTTAAATTTAGTTTATAAAGTCGTTGACGGTTGTTTGTTCAATAAAGTGGTTGACACGAAATTTATTACGACTGAACTGAAATTAAAGTACAGAGCTCAACTGAAAATTAAGATACATGGCCAGATTCGAATGTTGGAGCCATTCAATCATAGTCGTGCCTAGCCCTATAATACTCGCCACTGTAGTCATCATAGTCGCCGACGTCATCGTCGCTAGCATCGGGGTCGCGGTTGTCCAACCTCGGCGGGTGAGCACGCGTGGGCTGGGATTGAGGGTAGCGCAGGCGGGGGCCACGATAGGCCAGGACGCTCTGGAGAGTCCGGCCGCGCCACCACATCCGACGGCCGGCCTCGTTGAAGTTCGAAGGAGGCGGGCCGTCCTCCTCGTACCTGGCAACCGCCCTCTCACGCCGATTGATGAAGAAGCTGTCCCAAGTCGGGTTGTAGTCGGGATGCCACTGGGGATTCCTCCGCTGCTCAGGCGTGAGCTCGAAATAGTAGTGGTTCGTGATGGCCATCTCGCGTGGCACACCAAGAGGGATAGGAGGGACCGGTACGCCTCCGACGCTCAGCAACCAGCCGGTCGGGACGCGGTAGCCGGGCGGGCAGGGGTAGTTCGAGGCGCAAAGCGCCTCCGCCTCCCGGGGTGTTAGACATACGATGGAAGCCATGGGAGAGAGTGATGAGGTTTGCAGATATGAGTCCAAGCCTACATATATATAGTGGAAAAATGGCGGGAATGCGGGAAGAAAATAGGCGGGAACGAAGTGGCGCGCGAAACTTTCATCCCGGGTGGAGGCTCAAACCGCGACAAAAGACTGGGGGAGGCTTATCTAGGAGGGCCTTTTGTCACGGTTGGTGGCTGCAACCGCGACTAAAGCTGTCGGCAGGATAAGGATGTGTCGGTAACCTTTTGTCACGGTTGGTGGCTGCAACCGCGACTAAAGCTGTCGGCAGGATAAGGATGTGTCGGTAACCTTTTGTCACGGTTGGTGGCTGCAACCGCGACTAAAGCTGTCGGCAGGATAAGGACGCGTGGGTGGACGCACTGCTCGATGAGATAAAGCATGTAGCGCACGACGGCCTGTCGAAGGAATAAGACAAAGTAGAAGCGGTGCCGTGCCTATAAAAGGAGCATCGATACGCCTTGCCAAGCAGATCAACAAGCCAAGCACAGTTTCATTCCCATGGATGAAGGAAAGGGTTGGGAAATCTCCCGTGGCGCAGCTCGAAGATGTCGTTGGTGCACACGCCCTACGGCATCTTCGGAAGCTGCTCCTCGGAAAAATTTCCATGCAAGCCCGTGAAAGACTCCGTCTCCTCTAACAGTGTTGGGGAAAGGGTTCTCATTATTACATAAATGTAGAGATTGTCTTGGGAACTATATATGAAGAATACATTATTACATCGCCATCTAGTGTTGTGATCTTCTACGCCGTAGCCATGGAGAATCTTCATCATTTAGCAAGATGCTTGGGTCAATTTTCACCGTGAAGGGTGGAATTTCTTTAAACTTATTATAATCTTCTGACATGTCTGTCTTGTCATCCACTCCCACGATGTTTCTTTTCCCCGAAAGAACTATGTGGCGCTTTGGCTCCTCGGTTGATGTATTCTTTTGTTGATTTCTTTTTCTTGATTTGCTAGACATGTCCTTCACGTAGAAAACTTGAGCCACCTCGCTGGCTAGGACAAAAGGCTCGTCCAGGTACGCAAGATTGTTGGGATCCACTGTTATCATACCGTACTTATCGTCAATATGTATAGCGCTGAGCTTCACCCATTTGCACCGAAACAAAGGGACCTTAAAAGTGGGACCATAGTCAAGTTCCCATATCTCCTCTATGTATCCATAATATGTGGTGGTCTGCCCATTCTCGTCTTTTGCATCGAAGCGGACACCGCTGTTTTGGTTGGTGCTCTTTTTATCTTGGTCGATCGTGTAAAATGTATTCCCATTTATCTCGTACCCTTGGAATGTACATATGTTTGAAGATGGTAACCTGGCCAACAAGAACAGCTGCTCCACAACAGATGGGTCATTAATGAGATGTCTTTGCAACCAACTGCCGAAGGTATTCATGTGTTGACGTGTAATCAAGGACTCGGGCTGGCCCGGGTTTATTTCTCGTAAAACATTCTTATGTTTCTCGATGTACGGAGCCACCAAGCTGGAATTGTATAGAACTGTGTAGTGTGCTTGATTGAAAGAAATCTTGTCCCTCCACACCGTTGCTTTCCTTCCTAGTGTGCCTTTTCCAGTCAGCCTCCCCTCATACCGAGATTCAGGAACACCAATCGGCTTAAGGTCAGGAAGAAAGTCAACACAAAACTCAATGACCTCCTCAGTTCCGTAGCCCTTTGAGATACTTCCTTCCGGCCTAGCTCGGTTATGAACATATTTCTTTAAGACTCCCATGAACCTCTCGAAGGGGAACATATTGTGTAGAAATACAGGACCGAGAATTCTAATCTCTTCAACTAGGTGAACGAGGAGGTGCGTCATAATATTGAAGAAGGATGGTGGGAACAACAACTCGAAGCTGACAAGACATTGGACCACATCTTCCTGTAATCCTGACAAAGTTTCTGGATCCATTACCTTCTGAGAAATTGCGTTGAGGAATGCACATATCTTCACAATGGCTAGTCGAACATTTTCTGGTAGAAGTCCCCTCAATGCAATCGGAAGCAATTGTGTCATAAGCACGTGACAGTCATGGGACTTCAGGTTCTGGAATTTTTTCTCCTTCATATTTACTATCCCCTTTATATTCGACGAGAAACCAGACGGAACCTTGATACTGAATAGGGCTTCAAAAAAGATCTCCTTCTCTTGTTTGGTAAGAGCGTAGCTGGCAGGCCCTACAAACTGCCCTGGATGATTGCCGTTTCGTCCTTTATGAAGTTCCTGGTCCTCCCGTGCTTCTGGTGTATCTTTTGTCTTTCCATACACGCCCAGAAAACCTAGAATATTCACACAAAGATTCTTGGTCAGGTGCATCACGTCGATTGCAGAGCGGACTTCCAGGACTTTCCAATATTCTAGCTCCCAAAAAATAGATTTCTTCTTCCACATGGGCGCGTGTCCGTCATCGTCTTTCGGAACAGGTCGACTGCCTGGACCCTTTCCAAAGATAACATTTAAATCCTTGACCATGTCAAATATATCAGCACCACTACGGGGGACAGGCTTCGGACGGCGGTCTGCCTCGCCATCGAAATGCTTGCCTTTTTTCCTTAAGGGATGCTTGCGCGGAAGGAAACGACGATTGAACGGGTACACAACTTTTCTGCTTTTTCCCAAATATTTACTTTCAGTCTCATCTAAACAGTGTGTGCATGCATTGTATCCTTTGTTCGTCTGTCCTGAAATGTTACTGAGAGCAGGCCAATCATTGATGGTTACGAATAGCAACGCTCGTAGGTCAAATTCTTGCTCCGTGTGCTCATCCCACACACGTACACCTGGTTTGGCCCACAACTCCAAAAGTTCATCGACTAATGGCCTTAGGTACACATCAATGTCGTTGCCCGGTTGCTTTGGGCCTTGGATAAGCACTGGCATCATAATGAACTTCCGCTTCATGCACAACCAAGGAGGAAGGTTGTAGATACATAGAGTCACGGGCCAGGTGCTGTGACTGCAGCTCTGCTCCCCAAAAGGATTCATGCCATCTGTACTTAGACCAAAGTATAAGTTCCTTGCCTCACCTGCAAAATCCGGGAACTCTCTCCCGATGTTTCTCCACTGCCGACCATCAGCGGGGTGCCTCAACATCGTGTCTTTCTTACGTCCGTTGTGAACCCCAAGAACTGTGGCATGCTCTTTGTTTCCCTGAACAAACCAAGGTTTAATCGAACCAGTAGGAGTCAAGAAGCACGTTGAAGGTTGATGGCGGCGGATGTAGTGCGGCGCAACACCGTAGATTCCGGCGCCAACGTGAACCCGCACAACACAACCAAAGTACTTTGCCCCAACGAAACAGTGAGGTTGTCAATCTCACCGGCTTGCTGTAACAAAGGATTAACCGTATTGTGTGGAAGATGATTGTTTGCAGAAAATAGTAGAACAAGTATTGCAGTAGATTGTATTTCAGTATAGAGAATTGGACCGGGGTCCACAGTTCACTAGAGGTGTCTCTCCCATAAGATAAACAGCATGTTGGGTGAACAAATTACAGTTGGGCAATTGACAAATAAAGAGGGCATGACCATGCACATACATATTATGATGAGTATAGTGAGATTTAATTGGGCATTACGACAAAGTACATAGACCGCCATCCAACATGCATCTATGCCTAAAAAGTCCACCTTCAGTTATCATCCGAACCCCCTCCAGTATTAAGTTGCTAACAACAGACAATTGCATTAAGTATTGCGCGTAATGTAACTAGTAACTACATCCTTGAACATAGCACTAATGTTTTATCCCTAGTGGCAACAACACATCCACAACCTTAGAACTTTCTGTCACTGTCCCAGATATCAATGGAGGCATGAACCCACTATCGAGCATAAATACTCCTCTTGGAGTTACAAGCATCTACTTGGCCAGAGCATCTACTAGTAACGGAGAGCATGCAAGATCATAAACAACACATAGACATAACTTTGATAATCAACATAACAAGTATTCTCTATTCATCGGATCCCAACAAACACAACATATAGAATTACAGATAGATGATCTTGATCATGTTAGGCAGCTCACAAGATCCGACAATGAAGCACAATGGGGAGAAGACAACCATCTAGCTACTGCTATGGACCCATAGTCCAGGGGTAGACTACTCACACATCACTCCGGAGGCGACCATGGCGGCGTAGAGTCATCCGGAGATGATTCCCTCCGGCAGGGGCCGGAGGCGATCTCCGGATCCCCCGAGATGGGATCGGCGATGGCGGCGTCCTCCGGAAGGTTTTCCGTATCGTGGCTCTCAGGGGGTTTCGCAACGGAGGCTTTAAGTAGGCGAAGGGCAAGTCAGAGGCGGCACGAGGGCCCCACACCACAAGGCCGCGCGGCCAAGGGGGGCCGCGCCACCTAGGGTGTGGCCACCTCGTGGCCCCACTTCGTCTCCTCTTCGGACTTGAAGCTTCGTGGCAAAATAGGACCCCGGGCGTTGATTTCGTCCAATTCCGAGAATATTTCGTTACTAGGATTTCTCAAACCAAAAACAGCAGAAAACAAAGAATCGGCACTTCGGCATCTTGTTAGTAGGTTAGTTCCAAAATGCACGAATATGACATAAAGTGTGCATAAAACATGTAGATAACATCAATAATGTGGCATGGAACATAAGAAATTATCGATACGTCGGAGACGTATCAGCATCCCCAAGCTTAGTTCTGCTCGTCCCGAGCAGGTAAAACGATAACAAAGATAATTTCTGGAGTGACATGCCATCATAACCTTGATCATACTATTTGTAAAGCATATGTAGTGAATGCAGCGATCAAAACAATGTATATGACATGAGTAAACAAGTGAATCATATAGCAAAGACTTTTCATGAATAGCACTTCAAGACAAGCATCAATAAGTCTTGCATAAGAGTTAACTCATAAAGCAATAATTCAAAGTAAAGGCATTGAAGCAACACAAAGGAAGATTAAGTTTCAGCGGTTGCTTTCAACTCATAACATGTATATCTCATGGATATTGTCAACATAGAGTAATATAATAAGTGCAATAAGCAAGTATGTAGGAATCAATGCACAGTTCACACAAGTTTTTGCTTCTTGAGGTGGAGAGAAATAGGTGAACTGACTCAACATTGAAAGTAAAAGAATTGTCCTCCATAGAGGAAAAGCATCGATTGCTATATTTGTGCTAGAGCTTTGATTTTGAAAACATGAAACAATTTTGTCAACGGTAGTAATAAAGCATATGTATCATGTAAATTATATCTTACAAGTTGCAAGCCTCATGCATAGTATACTAATAGTGCCCGCACCTTGTCCTAATTAGCTTGGACTACCGGATCATCACAATGCACATGTTTTAACCAAGTGTCACAAAGGGGTACCTCTATGCCGCCTGTACAAAGGTCTAAGGAGAAAGCTCGCATTGGATTTCTCGCTATTGATTATTCTCAACTTAGACATCCATACCGGGACAACATAGACAACAGATAATGGACTCCTCTTTTATGCATAAGCATGTAACAACAATTAATAATTTTCTCATTTGAGATTGAGGATATATGTCCAAAACTGAAACTTCCACCATGGATCATGGCTTTAGTTAGCGGCCCAATGTTCTTCTCTAACAATATGCATGCTTAACCATAAGGTGGTAGATCGCTCTTACTTCAGACAAGACGA
The DNA here is from genome assembly GCA_030979885.1 of Lolium multiflorum. Lineage (NCBI taxonomy): Eukaryota > Viridiplantae > Streptophyta > Magnoliopsida > Poales > Poaceae > Lolium > Lolium multiflorum. The sequence goes on from CM061747.1 coordinate 89,228,663, forward strand.
ACATGCATAGCAACTCACATGAAATTCAACAATGAAAAGTTGATGGCGTCCCCAGGAACATGGTTATCGCACAACAAGCAACTTAATAAGAGATAAAGTGCATAATTACATATTCAATACCACAATAGTTTTTAAGCTATTTGTCCCATGAGCTATATATTGCAAAGGTGAATGATGGAATTTTAAAGGTAGCACTCAAGCAATTTACTTTGGAATGGCGGAAAATACCATGTAGTAGGTAGGTATGGTGGACACAAATGGCATAGTGGTTGGCTCAAGTATTTTGGATGCATGAGAAGTATTCCCTCTCGATACAAGGTTTAGGCTAGCAAGGCTTATTTGAAACAAACACAAGGATGAACCGGTGCAGCAAAACTCACATAAAAGACATATTGAAAACATTATAAGACTCTACACCGTCTTCCTTGTTGTTCAAACTCAATACTAGAAATTATCTAGACCTTAGAGAAACCAAATATGCAAACCAAATTTTAGCATGCTCTATGTATTTCTTCATTAATGGGTGCAAAGCATATGATGCAAGAGCTTAAACATGAGCACAACAATTGCCAAGTATCACATTACCCAAGACATTAATAGCAATTACTACATGTATCATTTTCCAATTCCAACCATATAACAATTTAACGAAGAAGAAACTTCGCCATGAATACTATGAGTAGAAACTAAGGACATACTTGTCCATATGCTACAGCGGAGCGTGTCTCTCTCCCATAAAGTGAATGCTAGGATCCATTTTATTCAAACAAAACAAAAACAAAAACAAACCGACGCTCCAAGCAAAGCACATAAGATGTGATGGAATAAAAATATAGTTTCAGGGGAGGAACCTGATAATGTTGTCGATGAAGAAGGGGATGCCTTGGGCATCCCCAAGCTTAGACGCTTGAGTCTTCTTGATATATGCAGGGGTGAACCACCGGGGCATCCCCAAGCTTAGAGCTTTCACTCTCCTTGATCATGTTGCATCATACTCCTCTCTCTGATCCTTGAAAACTTCCTCCACACCAAACTTAGAACAACTCATTAGAGGGTTAGTGACAATAAAAATTAACATGTTCAGAGGTGACACAATCATTCTTAACACTTCTGGACATTGCATAAAGTTACTGGACATTAATGGATCAAAGAAATTCATCCAACATAGCAAAAGAGGCAATGCGAAATAAAAGGCAGAATCTGTCAAAACAGAACAGTTCGTATTGACGAATTTTATCGAGGCACCAGACTTGCTCAAATGAAAATGCTCAAATTGAATGAAAGTTGCGTACATATCTGAGGATCACTCACGTAAATTGGCATAATTTTCTGAGTTACCTACAGGGAAAACAGCCCAGATTCGTGACAGCAAAGAAATCTGTTTCTGTGCAGTAATCCAAATCTAGTATGAACTTTTCTATCAACGACTTTACTTGGCACAACAAAACACTAAACTAAGATAAGGAGAGGTTGCTACAGTAGTAAACAACTTCCAAGACACAAAATAAAAACAAAGTACTGTAGGTAAAAACCATGGGTTGTCTCCCATAAGCGCTTTTCTTTAACGCCTTTCAGCTAGGCAGAAAGTGTGTATCAAGTATTATCAAAGGGTGGTGCATTCTCAGCGGGGTGTGGAGTTTTCTCAACCAGGCATAGTATATTAGATACATAAGTTTTAGCATCTCCCTTTTCATTAGTCTTAGGCGTGCTACTCTCATCAAACAAATTTTCAGGAACAAGCCAAGCATAGTTATTTTCTAGTGCATCATTCATAGCTAAGAGTTTACATGGTATTGGTGCTTTGATCTCCCCACCATCATCAATATTATTAGTGTATCTTATTCTATCCATGTCCATCTTTTCAAGGAGACTAACAAAATTGGTATAAGAACCAAGCATATTAAATTTAGCAAAGACCTTTCTAGCCTCTCTTGCTATACCACCAAATTCTCTAAGAAGGGTTTCTAAAACAAAATCTTTCTTTTCCCCTTCTTCCATATCACCAAGTGTGAGAAACATGTGTTGGATTATAGGATTGAGATTAACAAATTTAGTTTCCAACATGCGAACTAAAGCAGCAGCAGCAATTTCATAGGTAGGGGCAAGTTCTTCCAAGTGTCTATCTTTAAAATCGTCAACGGTACTGACATGATTGAAAAATTCTTCTATATTATTTCTCCCAATTATAGACCCACGTCCTACCGGTATGTTTTTCGTGGTAAAATTAAAAGGAAACATGATGAATCAAGTAAAGTAAATGCAAGTAACTAATTTTTTTTGATATAGCAAACAAGATAGCAAATAAAGTAAAACTAGCAACTAATTTTTTTGTATTTTGATTTAGTGCAGCAAACAAAGTAGTAAATAAAACTAAGCAAGACAAAAACAAAGTAAAGAGATTGAGAAGTGGAGACTCCCTTGCAGCGTGTCTTGATCTCCCGGCAACGGCGCCAGAAATTTGCTTGATGCGTGTGGTTGACACGTCCGTTGGGAACCCCAAGAGGAAGGTGTGATGCGCACGGCAAGTTTCCCTCAATAAGAAACAAAGGTTTAATCGAACCAGTAGGAGTCAAGAAGCACGTTGAAGGTTGATGGCGGCGGGATGTAGTGCGGCGCAACACCAGAGATTCCGCGCCAACGTGGAACCTGCACAACACAACCAAAGTACTTGCCCCAACGAAACAGAGGTTGTCAATCTCACCGGCTTGCTGTAACAAAGTATTAACCGTATTGTGTGGAAGATGATTGTTTGCAGAAAATAGTAGAACAAGTATTGCAGAGATTGTATTTCAATATAGAGAATTGGACCGGGTCCACAGTTCACTACAGGTGTCTCTCCCATAAGATAAACAGATGTTGGGTGAACAAATTACAGTTGGGCAATTGACAAATAAAGAGGGCATGACCATGCACATACATATTATGATGAGTATAGTGAGATTTAATTGGGCATTACGACAAAGTACATAGACCGCCATCCAGCATGCATCTATGCCTAAAAAGTCCACCTTCAGGTTATCATCCGAACCCCTCCAGTATTAAGTTGCTAACAACAGACAATTGCATTAAGTATTGCGCGTAATGTAACTAGTAACTACATCCTTGAACATAGCACTAATGTTTTATCCCTAGTGGCAACAGCACATCCATAACCTTAGAACTTTCTGTCACTGTCCCAGATATCAATGGAGGCATGAACCCACTATCGAGCATAAATACTCCCTCTTGGAGTTACAAGCATCTACTTGGCCAGAGCATCTACTAGTAACGGAGAGCATGCAAGATCATAAACAACACATAGACATAACTTTGATAATCAACATAACAAGTATTCTCTATTCATCGGATCCCAACAAACGCAACATATAGAATTACAGATAGATGATCTTGATCATGTTAGGCAGCTCACAAGATCCAACAATGAAGCACAATGGGGAGAAGACAACCATCTAGCTACGCTATGGACCCATAGTCCAGGGGTAGACTACTCACACATCACTCCGGAGGCGACCATGGCAGCGTAGAGTCCCCCGGAGATGACTCCCCTCCGGCAGGGTGCCGAAGGCGATCTCCGGATCCCCCGAGATGGGATCGGCGATGGCGGCGTCTCCGGAAGGTTTTCCTATCGTGGCTCCGACGGGGGTTTCGCAACGGAGGCTTTAAGTAGGCGGAAGGGCAAGTCAGAGGGCGCATGAGGGCCCCACACCACAGGGCCGCGCGGCCAGGGGGGCGCGCCGCCCTAGGGTGTGGCCACCTCGTGGCCCCACTTCCTCCTCTTCGGACTTCTGGAAGCTTCGTGGCAAAATAGGACCCTGGCGTTGATTTCGTCCAATTCCGAGAATATTTCGTTACTAGGATTTCTGAAACCAAAAACAGCAGAAACACTGCACTTCGCATCTTGTTAATAGGTTAGTTCCAGAAAATGCACGAATATGACATAAAGTGTGCATAAAACATGTAGATAACATCAATAATGTGGCATGGAACATAAGAAATTATCGATACGTCAGAGACGTATCATGCCTCAACATCGCGTCTTTCTTACGTTCTTCCATGTGCCATCGCAACAACTTGGCATGCTCTTTGTTTCTGAACAAACGTTTCAACCGTGGTATTATTGGAGCATACCACATCACCTTCGCAGGAACCCTCTTCCTGGGTGGCTCGCCCTCAACATCACCAGGGTCATCTTTTCTGATCTTATACCGCAATGCACCACATATCGGACATTTATTCAAATTCTCGTACTTCTCACCGCGGTAGAGGATACAATCATTAATGCATGCATGTATCTTCTGCACATCTAATCCTAGAGGGCAGACAAGCTTCTTTGCTTCATATGTACTGACGGGCAATTCATTATTTCTTGGAAACAACTTCTTTAATATTATCATCAATTTCTCAAATCCCGAGTCAGTCACACCGACCTCTGCCTTCCATTTCAGCAATTCCAATATGCTACCCAGCTTTCTATGACCATCTTCACAACCTGGGTACAATAATTTGTGGTGGTCCTCTAACATCTTGTCGAACTGCAACCTCTCCTTATCCGTGCCACAGTCTCTTCTTGCATCAGAAATGGCCCGACGAAGATCATCATCAACAGGATCATCTGATGCCTGTTCTTCACCTCCTTCTTCTTCATTGTCGTCCATTGCGGTATCAAAGCATTCAGAGAACATAGATCGGTACTGGTCATCATTATCTTCTTCTTCATCGCCGTCTTCCATCATAACCCCTTCTTCTCCGTGCTTGGTCCAAACATTATAGCTGGACATGAATCCAAACCGAAGCAGGTGGCTCTTAATGTCTCTTGAGCAAGAGTAATCCTTCTCGTTCTTACATTTTAGACATGGACAACACATAAAACCTTGCTTCGACTTGTTGGCCTCGGCCACAAGCAGGAAAGAATTCACGCCCTCTCTGAAAGCGGGAGCACATCGGTTACCGTACATCCATGGATGACTCATCTGCATCATAAGTACAATTATATATGTATCAGATGCAATCACCTTGCTAAAATTAGTATTGTACGGACTATGCATATATATATAGTCGAGAAAATAGTTGCTAACCTTTTAGGATCAAAAAGAGGAGAAATATTATCAAATAAAATCAAGTGGCATCCCTCTCACAAGCATTCCATCAAACACCTCTTGTGCACATGTAGAAAAAATGAGCTAGCATACACCTCCACCTTCACCACCAAGGAAAAAATGAGGTGGGGGGGGCTGGCTGCTTCTATATATATAGGGACACGGGCCGTATTACGACCCGCGACAAAAGGGGTGGCCACGTCGCTCCTACCCCTTTTGTCGCGGGTCGTAATACGGCCCGCGACAAAAGGCCGCGACAAAAGCCTCTGCGCGCTCCACATGGTTTCGGGGCGCGCCCGCGACAAATGGCTCCCACGGAAGCCCTATTTTCCACTAGTGAAGTATGCTTCCGGACTAACCCCGAACAGCTCTGATTCACTATTCATAGCAAATTCAGCCGCCATCAGCCATTAGATCTAGCACTTCAACGGTTAGGATTTATGCTTTAAGCACAATTCAAAACACGTACACTATATAGGAGTATATAGAAGATGATTGGAGAGACTGTTGTATCTTACCATATAGTATATAGTATTAGTCAAGAAAAAAAGGTTGCTAGCCTAATCACATATATGAATGAGACCAACAATACTAAATTCAAGCTTGCTTAGATACAACCTCTTAATAGGATGCATTGGAGTAGGAGTTCCTAAAAGTAAAAAAAAACTGTCTAGATTGCCCCTTGGTAGGAAATACCCTTTTTGAAATCTTATTTTCTAGGTTTCTAGGTCATATCCATTCTTCAAAAGACAAGACAACAGACAAATGAATCACCTCAACGCTTTATTTTATTTACTATTTACATAGCTCACTACGGGAAGAACCTGCTACGCCGACAGCCCCGCACCGTCGGCACAGTGCTTTGCACCGTCGGCACAGGCTCTACCGACAGTCACCGTCGGCGTAGCCTCGTCGGCACAGCTGGCGTCGGGGCCTGCGCAGGCACCGTCGGCGTAGCAGGTCACCGTCGACACAGGCGAACGCCGATGGCTGGACGGTGGCCGTGGGCCGCCCCACCGTCGGCACAGCCAACTCGCCGTCACGCCGGCGGCCGTCAACGTGCCCAGCTGTGCCGACGGTGACACCGTCGGCACAGTTTCACATTTTTTCCCCAGAAACGGCGCGAACCTGCCACCTTTCAACTGGCAAAACGCGCGAAGCGGGCCGGCTGTCACCGTCGGCACAGACCCTGCCATTTGGCACAGTTAAGGTGTCGGCACAGCCGTGCCCAGTTTTTTTCAGATTTTCCCCATTTTGGTTCAATTAGCTCAGAAAATCGCAAAAATGCACAGAACATTGAATGTTCCAGTAACATATATAGCACAAATATATCACCATAGAGCACAAATATATGACCATATAGCATCAAATCCCACAAATATAGCACCAAATCTCGCAAATGGCACAAATATAGCCTACAAGACCATCGTACATACACATGATCCATTACAAAGATGTGATATGTCATCATGTAGCTAGTACAATATAGTAACTATGATAATCTACCACCCGGAGGATAGTATCACTGGTAAAAAAACAGGCTTCCGTCCAGCCCCATAAGTCGCGAAGCTATAGGAAAGGGACTTGGACGGGTTCGGGGAGGCGAACCGCGACCAAAGGCCTGGGCCCAGGGCGCTCGGTGGCCAGCCGGTGCACGTGGACGCGCTGGCCCGGCCAACCGCGACTAAAGTGAAGGCCTTTAGTCGCGTTGGCCGGCCAACCGCGACTAAAGCCCCTCCCCATATATACCCATCCAGCAGCCAACACTTAGCCATTTGGAGCCATTCTCTTCACAAACTTCACAAGTGGGTGTTAGGTTTGCTTTTGGTTCCTCTTATGCACATAAGGTGTTTGATGAAATGCCCCAAGAGCATGAAACAAACATGATATGAAGTGTTGGAGCCACACTTGAGCTTTCTCATTTATTTTTTCCTCCTCGATCGCGGTTAGCAACTTGAACCTTTGATGTGTCATTGATAAAATATGCATGTGTGTAGTTCATTGTTTAATTTATATTGTTTGTAGCTAGTTAGTTTAACAAATGCATGATGGTTAATTATATATTTTATATTATAATAATGCAGATGAATCGGCAATGGATGTACGGTAACCGACTCTCCGGCGAGTTCACTACGGGTTTGAAAGATTTCCTCGTAGTGGCTAATGCGAACAAGCAGGGGGGTTTTGTTATCTGTCCATGTGTTAACTGTAAGAATCAGAAGGGTTACTCTTCCTCAAGAGATGTTCACATGCACCTGCTTCGGCACGGTTTCATGCCAAGCTATAATTGTTGGACCACGCATGGAGAAAGAGGGGTTATAATGGAAGAAGATGAAGAAGGGGATGATTTCATCGATGAAAGCTATCTTGCTCATTTCGGTGATACTTTCATGGAGGATGCGGAAGGTGAAGGGGAAGGTGAAGGGGAAGGTGAAGGGGAAGGTGAAGAAGAGGCACGTGATGATCCCGTTGATGATCTTGGTCGGACCATTGCTGATGCACGGAGACGCTGCGAAACTGAAAAGGAGAGGGAGAATTTGGATCGCATGTTAGAGGATCACAGAAAGGCGCTGTACCCCGGATGCGATGATGGTCTGAAAAAGCTGGGCTGCACACTGGATTTGCTGAAATGGAAGGCACAGGCAGGTGTAGCTGACTCGGCATTTGAAAACTTGCTGAAAATGTTGAAGAATATGTTTCCAAAGAATAACGAGTTGCCCGCCAGTACGTACGAGGCAAAGAAGTTTGTCTGCCCTCTAGGTTTAGAGGTTCTGAAGATACATGCATGCATCAACGACTGCATCCTCTACCGCGGTGAATACGAGAATTTGAATGAATGCCCGGTATGCACTGCATTGCGTTATAAGATCAGAGGCGATGACCCTGGTGACGATGTTGAGGGCCAGAAACCCAGGAAGAGGGTTCCCGCCAAGGTGATGTGGTATGCTCCTATAATACCACGGTTGAAACGTCTGTTCAGGAACAAAGAGCATGCTAAGTTGTTGCGATGGCACAAAGAGGACCGAAAGTCGGACGGGGAGTTGAGACACCCCGCAGATGGAACGCAATGGAGAAAGATCGACAGAGAGTTCAAAGATTTTGCAGCTGACGCAAGGAACATAAGATTTGGTCTAAGTACGGATGGCATGAATCCTTTTGGCGAGCAGAGCTCCAGCCATAGCACCCGGCCCGTGACTCTATGCATCTACAACCTTCCTCCTTGGTTGTGCATGAAGCGGAAGTTCATTATGATGCCAGTGCTCATCCAAGGTCCGAAGCAACCCGGCAACGACATCGATGTGTACCTAAGGCCATTAGTTGATGAACTTTTACAGCTGTGGGGCAGACCTGGTGTCCGTGTGTGGGATGAGCACAAAGAAGAGGAATTTGACCTACGAGCGTTGCTTTTCGTAACCATCAACGATTGGCCTGCTCTTAGTAACCTTTCGGGACTGTCAAATAAGGGATACAATGCATGCACGCACCGCTTACATGAGACTGAAAGTGTACATTTGCCAAATTGTAAGAAGAACGTGTACCTTGGGCATCGTCGATTTCTTCCGAAAGGTCATCCAGTAAGAAAGAAAGGCAAGCATTACAACGGCAAGGCAGATCACCGGCCGAAGCCTGCGGAACACACTGGTGCCGAGGTATTTGATATGGTCAAGGATTTGAAAGTCATCTTTGGAAAGGGTCCTGGCGGACAATCAGTTCCGAAGGGAGCTGACGGGCACGCAGCCATGTGGAAGAAGAAATCTATATTCTGGGAGCTAGAATATTGGAAAGTACTAGAAGTCCGCTCTGCAATCGATGTGATGCACGTTACGAAGAATATTTGCGTGAACCTCCTAAGCTTCTTGGGCGTGTATGGGAAGTCAAATGATACAAAGGAAGCACGGCAGGACCAGCAAAGTTTGAAAGACCCTGATGACCGGCATCCGGAACGGTTTCAAGGTCGTGCCAGCTACGCTCTGACCAAAGAAGAGAAGGTCATCTTTTTTGAATGCCTGAGCAGTATGAAGGTCCCGTCAGATTCTCGTCCAATATAAAGGGAATAATAAACATGGCAGAGAAAAAGTTCCAAAATTGAAGTCTCACGACTGCCACGTGATTATGACGCAATTGCTTCCGATTGCTTTGAGGGCTCCTGCCGGAAAATGTTCGAGTAGCCATTGTGAAGCTATGTGCATTCCTCAATGCAATCTCTCGAAGGTAATCAATCCAGAAGTTCTACCACGGTTACAGAACGATGTGATCCAATGTCTTGTCGTTTGAGTTGGTGTTCCCGCCATCCTTCTTCAATATTATGATGCACCTCCTGGTTCACCTAGTCGATGAGATTTCCATTCTCGGTCCCGTATTTCTACACAATATATTCCCTTCGAGAGGTTCATGGGAATATTAAAGAAATATGTTCGTAACCGTGCTAGGCCAGAAGGAAGCATCGCCAAGGGCTATGGAAATGAGGAGGTAATTGAGTTTTGTGTTGACTTTGTTCCTGACCTTAAGCCGATTGGTCTTCCTCGATCGCGGCACGATGGGAGACTAAGTGGAAAAGGCACGATCGGAAGGAAATCAACGATATGTATGGACGGCCATTCTCTGACTGAAGCACACCACACAGCTCGACCAATTCCAGCTTGGTGGCTCCGTACTTTAAGAAACACAAGAATATTTTACGCTCGGACAACCCGGGGAAGCCTGAATCCTGGATTAGGAAGGCCCACATGGAGACTTTCGGCAGTTGGTTGAGAAAACATTTAATGAATGACGATCATGTTGTAGATCAGCTGTACATGTTGGCCAAGACACCATCTTCGACTATAACGACTTTCCAAGGGTACGAGATAAATGGGAATACATTTTACACGATCGCCCAAGATAAAAAAGAGCACCAACCAAAACAGTGGTGTCCGCTTTGATGCAGGAACCGAGAATGGGCAAAAGGTCACATATTATGGTTACATAGAGGAGATATGGGAACTTGACTATGGACCCTCCTTTAGGGTCCCTTTGTTCCGGTGCAAATGGTTCAAGCTAACAGAGGTGGGGTAAAGGTGGACCAGCAATACGGAATGACAATGGTGGATTTCAACAATCTTGGTTACCTTGACGAACCATTCGTCCTAGCGAAAGATGTCGCTCAGGTTTTCTATGTGAAGGACATGAGTAGCAAACCGAGGAAACGGAAAGATAAGAAAACGATCAGTACATCATGCGATGATCCAAAGCGCCACATTGTTCTTTCAGGGAAAAGAAACATCGTGGGAGTGGAGGACAAGACAGACATGTCAGAAGATTATAATATGTTTGCTGAAATTCCGCCCTTCAAAGTGAACACCGACCCAAGCATTAAGTTAAATGATGAGGATGCTCCATGGATACGGCACAATCGTAAGCAAGCAGGACACAAGGAAAGAAATGATGTGTAATAATTTATTGTACCAAACTTTGTTGAATGGATCATGTCAATTATATTACCCGTGATGTGTTTGGTTTCCATTTTCGAATGATTCAATTGACTCGAGATAGCACTGATGATACATGAAATTTGGAGTGATTCAGTCATACTCCTGCATACATGAAATTTGGAGTGACTAAGTCATACTCCTGCATACATGAAATTTGGAGTGATTTAGTCATACTCCTGCCTAGGCGTATAATATGCATACTCGTAGTCTTCATAGCCGCCGCAGTTGTACTGGTAGTCGTCGCCTTCTAAGTTGCCGCCGTCATCGTCGCCACTGCTGCCGCTGCCGTCGCGGCGCTCGTGGCTCGAATCGAGGGTAGCGCAGCGGGGATATCGCCGGCCGTGATGTAGTCCATGACGCTCTGCAGAGTCCGGCCGTACCACCATAGCCGACGGCCGGCCTTGTGGAAGTTTCCAGGAGGCAGACCGTCCTCCTCATACCTGGCGAGCGCCCTCTCACGCCGATTGATGAAGAAGGCGTCCCAAGTATGCTGGTTATCGGGATGCCAGGATTCATCCGCGCTCCGGCGTGGAGGTCGAGGTAGTAGTGGTTCGTGATGGCCGCCCGGCGCGCAGTACCCGAGGGACGGGAGGGACCGCACGCCGCCGGCGCTTAGGCTCCAGCCGGCGGGGACGCGGTAGCCCGGTGGGCAAGGGTAGTTCGAGGCGCAAAGCTCCTCCACCTGCTGGTAGGTTAGAGTGGGTGCGGTGGAAGCCATGAGAGAGTGATGAGAGATTGTAGAGATGTGATAATGTTGGCAAGCCGGGCTACTATATGTAGTGACAAATGGTGGGAAAAATGGGAGCGGGAAGACAGAGGCGGGAAGAAAGAGGCGGGAAGAAAGTGGCGGGAAGAAAGAGGCGAGAAGAAAGTGGCGGGAAGAAAGTGGCGGGAAGAAAGTGGCGGAAGAAAGAGGCGGGAAGAAAGTGGCGGGAAGAAAGAGGCGGGAAGAAAGTGGCGGGAAGAAAGTGGTGGGAAGAAAGAATTTTTTGATATATTATTTTTCTGATTTTTTTGATATATTATTTGTATTTTTAAGAATTTGAATTGAATTAGTTTTATTTTCTGAATTTTTTGATATATTATTTGTATTTTTAAGAATTTGAATTGAATTAGTTTTATTTTTCTGATTTTTTTGATATATTATTTGTATTTTTAAGAATTTGAATTGTATTAGTTTTATTTTTCTGATTTTTTTGATATATTATTTGTATTTTTAAGAATTTGAATTGAATTAGTTTTATTTTTCTGTTTTTTTGATATATTATTTGTATTTTTAAGAATTTGAATTGAATTATTTTTATTTTTCTGATTTTTTTGATATATTATTTGTATTTTTAAGAATTTGAATTGAATTAGTTTTATTTTTCTGATTTTTTTGATATATTATTTGTATTTTTAAGAATTTGAATTGAATTATTTTTATTTTTCTGATTTTTTTGATATATAATTTGTATTTTTAAGAATTTGAATTGAATTAGTTTTATTTTTCTGATTTTTTGATATATTATTTGTATTTTTAAGAATTTGAATTGAATTAGTTTTATTTTTCTGATTTTGAAAAAGAAAAGTATTTTCAAAAATACCTTTAGTCGCGGTTGGCTTGCGCGGAACCGAAAAACCTGCCAAATTTTTAGTCGCGGTTGGTCTCACAACCGCGACTAAAGGGTACTCTTTAGTCGCGGGTCGCCTCCCCAACCGCGACTAAAGGGGGGGCTATAAATACTGGCGCGGCGCGAACCGCCGCATCAGTTCTTTTTCTCTCACGTCCGTCGTTCGCGCGCTCGAACGCCGTCAGTTGCTCGTGCGCCGCGTCGCCCGCGCGACCATCGCGCTCACGCCGAGACCGCCACCGCCGCGCCACGCCGTCACGCCGAAGACCGCCGACCGCCGCCGCCGCCGCGCCGACCACCGCCGCGACAGAGTACGTAACCGCCGCCGCCGCCATGACAGATCGTACCGAAGACACCGCGCGCCGCCGCCGCCATGCACACGCGCGCGCTCGAGTCCACAGCGCTTTGCACGCACGCCTACCCGCGCGGGAAGAGAGAGAGGAAGAGAGGAGAGAGAGAGCAGAGGCCCGGCCGTTTTTTTTTGTTTTTTTAACTAATTAAAATTTAACTAATTAAAGTGTAAATTTGTAACTAATTAAGTTGTTTTTAAATAAGTTTAAAAAATTTGACTTAAAAATTTAACTAATTAATTGACTAATTAAATTGTAACTTAATTTGTAACTAAGTTTTTTAATTTGTAACTAAGTTTTTTAATTAAAAATGTAACTTAATTAAATTGTAAACGTGTATTATGTGACTAATTTGTAACTAAGTTTTTTTAATTAACTTAACAAAAAATTTAATCGCCGTCGATTATGTGACTAAACGTGTATTATGTGACTAATTATGTGTATTATGTGACTTAGTACATGCGGCGCCGCCCCCGCCCCCCTTTCTCATCTTTTTTTAATTAACTTAACAAAAAAATTAATCACCGCCGACGCGCTAAACAACGTCACCTCAATGCAACCGCCGCGCCCCGTACGTCGCCGCCCTCGCCGCAGCCGCCGCCACTCACAGGCGCCGCGCACTGCGGTACACGAGAGAAGGGGCGCCACGCCGCGCCAGAGAGAAGGAGACGCGCGTATACGGAGGGGCTGCGCTCGTCGCCCCCTCCGTATACGCGCGTGTTTTTTTGGGATCGAGAGGCGGCGAGGGTTATGTGTCCTCGGCACCGCCACCGCCCTTTCGCCACCGCCGCCAACGCCACCGGCCTCTCGGTCACGGTCACCGCGTCCGCCCTCTCGTCCCTCGTCGCTCTCTCTTTATATGTAGAAGAGATGTGATAATGCATATACACAATTAATTTGTTTTGACTACATGTTTTCAGGACTGACATATGGCGGACGATAGAGCTGACCCGATTATGGACAACTATGATCCGGACCTTGAAGACCATATGTTCGGCATCATAAACGGCGATATTCTATATGTGCCGACCGGACAAGAAGAAGATGATATCTCTTCTTATCTGAACCTTGAGGGTGAAGATGAAGGGCGCCGTCAGCAAGATGATGCCGAAGAAACGTCGATAAACGACGATCTTCAATTGGAAGTAGCAACCACCTCCGAGCCGAGGTATATATATACATTGAGCTCTGGTGATACAAACTAACCGATTTGAATAAATATGTGTGTACTAACGTGCGCGACTCTCTTTCTTATTTTAGCCCTCGGCCGGATCGTCGAAACAATCGAGTACGTCGTCAAAGCGTGGCGCAACCAAGACGATGAAACCAGGAGAAACATGCACCATCGAGGTTGTCGAGGAAGCAACCGGCAGGCCGCTGGAGCCCCACAAGAACGCCACCAAGTTTATCAGCCAATGCGGAGCCGTTGTTAGAGACAACGTCTCGATCACCGTCCAGGAGTGGAATGGGCCAAAGAAGGCACGTCTTGGTTTCACTTTTGTCGATAAGAGAACAAAAAAAGATTGCTTCAACAAGCTTATGGAACATTTCGTTCTACCTCCGGAATACCGCAAATACGATGAGGAGGGTAACAAGATTGAGGAAAACGAGGAGAGGTGCAAGCTAGTCAAACAGTTCGCTCTTTCTAAGATGTCCGACGCATTCCGGAAATACAAGTAAAATCTAGCCCATGACTTTGTCAAGAAGGGCAAGACTCCGGATTTCAAAGGACAATATGAGAAACTGCAACATGATTGGCCAGAATTTGTGAAGCAAAAGAAATCGGAGCAGTTCCTTCAAATATAGAAAAAAATAAGGAAAATGCGGCCAAGAAGGAGTATAATCATATTATGGGGCCAGGAGGGTATCACTTTTGGCTGCCTAGGTGGGAGAAGAGGGAGAACGAGCTGAGGGCGCGAGGAATCCGTCCAGGTACGGAGGGATGGGACCCAAGGGCCAAAAGCTGGTGGTACGGGCATGGGGATCGCTGAACCCGGAGACAGGGGAGTGTGTTTACCAGGGCAAAATAATTAAACCCACCCAAAAGCTTATTGAGGCAATGAGGGATGCTCAAGAGGGGAGGATCAAGTTCAACAGAGAGAACGACGCCCTGACAAAAGCCCTCGGGAATCCTGAACACGGAGGACGTGTACGAGGCATGGGGCACATTCCGTGGAAAGTAGGGTTCCCCTAGAACGATGACCCGTACGGTTACAGAAGCCGTAAGAGAAAGATGGATCGGGAAGCAGATGTTGTGGCGCGGTTGGCATCGGAAATGGATGTCATGAAGAAAACCGTGAGTGTACTAGTAGCCGAAAGAGATGCAGGGCGCAGCATGAAGATCATCCATTGGATCTCGGAAGCTGAGAAGCAGCGTGGGTTTCCATGGAGGCCCCACCGGCTGGTGCACCGACGATCGAAATTACTGCACCGGAGCCTCTGGTGGTCGAAATTACTGCACCGGAGCCTCCTCACTACCCCGTGGACGATATAAAGGAGATGAAAGCATGTCATCTGTATTATCCTATCGGGAACATGTCCATGAAGGTAGCCATCGGCAGTGCTTTACCACCTGGAGCACTCCACCACAACAACCCCATTCAAGATGGCTATGCTCGTGTCACGGTGGAGGACATAGTCCAAGGGTTTGAGGACCTGGACATTGACATTGCTACACCCGAAGGGGTGACAAGACTTGGAGATGTCAAGCGCCGTTCATTCTATGGCAGAAAAAGTTTATCAAGTTTCCAGGCGAGGCGCCAACAAGTCCACCCCCCTACGGTGGTGGTGATGGCGGCGGTGGCGGCGGTGGTGGTGGTGCTTCACCTACACCTCCTTCACGTCAGCCGACGCCGCCATTCACCTCCGGCGGGTAAGCAGCCGCCGCCCCTAGTCCGCCCGGGCGGGTAAGCAGACACGCCCCCAATCCACCTCCGAAAGCAGCAGCAGCAGTCCTGGATTATTAACCCGGACCCTTACGTACCTAAGAAAACAAAGGTACCGGAGCCATCACTGAAGCCTCTCCCCACGAGGCCTTGGGAATGTAGTGCCGAGGAAGTCGAGGCGGGCGCGACTGCTGATTTAGAGAAATGGAAGGCGGGCTGCAAGAAGAAAATAGAGCCCGAGCCCAAGCCAGTATTTTCTGATGAGCAAAAGAAGTGGGCTAAGTCATTTTTGAACACACCGTCCCAAGCCGCGAAGAATCTGCATGACGACTATGCACGTGAACTAAAGAATCAGGCACGCATGTTCAAGGAGAAGAAAGAGGAGGCCGATAAAGCGGAATTACAAAGTGCACAAAGCGGGAAACGAGTTGTTGCCCAGCTCGGGGAACAAAGTAAACAATCGATTGCCCCGCTTATAGTGACAGCCGCCGGTCCGGATGCCCCCAAAATCATAGAAGCTGCGGCAGCACAGGGATTGACTGTAACGAGTGCCAGAGAACAAGCGGCCAACTTAGGTATTACTCTTCGTGAACTGTTAGGCCTTGATGAGGCGCCAGTGAAGGAGGTAGTACTTACATATGTGAAGAATGGGCCTCTCGTCGAGCCTGTGCAGGAAGAGGATCTACCTCCACAAATGAAAGGTCTGCTGAACTGGTACAAGGGTTACATAAAACATAAAAACGCCAAAGATTATATTTTTGCGGAAGTTGGATATGAGCATCACTTCAAACAATACTCTGTACAAATTCATCTGAGTGAATTGTTCCAACTTTTCAATCTGCGCGAGCTCGACAAATCTATCATCAGTTGCTACGTTCTGTAAGTGATTTATTTCTACCCCATCTCATTCATATTGCCTGCACTATATATATATATATATATGTCCTAACTATATTGTTGTGTCCGCTATTATACATGCAGATTGAAGATTAAGGAATGCAGAGTAAGGAGCATCCATGATGTTGGGTTCATTGACCCACACATCGTTAATGGATATACGTTAAAGCATCACCCCGCCGACGTGGAGAAAGACCTGTGGCGGTTTCTTGAAAAGCAGGAACTCAAAAGTGATATTCTATTTCCTTACCATTTTGGGTGAGTGTTTATGTCTTGAGCACATTCTCTTTTGTTTACTCCATGCATGGTATGTGGCTAATCGATGAGTTATGCATGACGTATGTGCATGTATCGTGTCCGCAGGTTCCACTGGATTCTGCTAGTAATTAAAGTTGACAAATCAGAATGTATCGTCCACAACTCTCTGAATATGGATAAGGCGGAGTGGGCCGACATGAGACAAATGATTCAAAAGTAATTGTTTTCATTCATTTGCGCTCTATATCGATCGGCCTATTTCGTTCATTTCCTAATTAAGCTTCAAGTAATTAACTAATAACTCTCTTGTTCATTTAATTTTCTTTGCCTCGTAGGGTTTGGAGACGGTTCGCAGATACAAAGGTCGGTGAATTCAAAAAAGAGCTAAATTTCATGCGGTCAAAGGCTAAGAATGGTAGCGATATTCAGCCACCGGGAACCAATCTGTGTGGATACTATGTCTGTGAGATGATCCGGAGATACACCTCTGAGCGCGTTCCGAGTGATCTCAATGCTCAGAGGAATAACCTCCGGATGATGCTTAGTCCAGAAGCTCGCTTCCGACCACTTCAAGAGGAACTAGCTGGATGGTTCAGGAGGGAAGTCCTCGATCCTAAAGGAGAACACCATTGCGAGGACGTAGAACTATACATGCATTAAATTATGTATGGAAACTTGTTCAAACTTGTATATGGTCATCCGATGATATTGAATATTCCTCTTGAATTCTTTTTGGTTCTAATTTCAAATTTGTTTGAAATTGTACATTCATATGTATGTATATATGTAGTACCGTAGAATATGTGAAACTCCTTCAAAATTACAATAAAGCACAAAAGAAATAAAACAATATACAAATTAAATAGAAAATATGTTTGGGGGGGCAGGTTTAGGGGGCCTAAAACCCTAAACCTGCGGCGGCCTTTAGTCGCGGTTGGCCAGAAGAACCGCGACTAAAGGTCCTCCGCCCGACGGCCGCCTGGCGCCCACGTGGACGGCCTTTAGTCGCGGTTCGTAGCAACCGCGACTAAAGGGGGGCCTTTAGTCGCATTTGTCGCGGCTGCGCAACCGCGACTAATGGCAGTTGCGAACCGCGACCAAAGGCCCTTTTTCCACCAGTGTATTCACGCAACTCGTCTGAGTTGAAGCGAGGGACACTAGTAGAGAAACCCCCCTATAGTACCTTCCAAAGGGTCTTTAGTACTGGTTTTGGAACCGGTACTAAAGATTCGGTACTAAAGCCTCCCACCTTTGGTAACGGTTCCTTACGAACCGGTACTAAAGGTGCCTCGATGTGGGCACGGAGAAGCCCGCGGGGCTGGAGACCTTTGGTACCGGTACTAAAGGCTATTTCGTTTAATTTTTTTATCCATTTTTTCTAATTATTTTTCACACCCTCTTTTATTTTATTTTTTCACTCCCTCTTTTTTTTATTTTTGTCAGAATTTCTAGTATTTTCGTTAGTCTCTAACTACACTTAATCTCTATTTAAGTGCTTCACGCATACTTCCAAGTGCTTCGCGCGCATGTTGTTGATAGTAGTATCATATCAATCCTATTAACATGTTGGTCGATGTCACACTTCTTTATTGTTCAAATTTCAAATATTTTTTTTAATAAACAAAAGTAATGATGTAATAATAATGTTGAATAAATAAATAAATTTACCTTTTTTAATTTGTACTATTTAATTATTTTTAAAAAAAATTATATTTTTTTGCAAAACCTAAAACTTGAAAATTTGAAAATATTATAATTTACTAAAAGTAATAGTAATATTCTGGAATTCAAAAAATCTTGTAATTATTAATTCTAATTACAAAAAAATTAGAAATATATAAAATTATAAATTTCTGGAAAAAACTAAAATCTTCTTGCTTTCATATTTTCATTTGGAATTTTGAGAATCTAAAAATTGGCTAACCGGCTGAATTCGGATGTAGCTTTTTCCCACGATGATTTTGATATATTATACGTTTTTTTCCGACGTCGTATGCAAAAAATTAATGCGGTTCTACCATTTTTCAAACTTGTTTTGCAATAAAAGTCAAAATTCGAATTTCTTATTTCACCGAATAGTAGGTTGCATAACATATAAGAATCTGAAACCATTTTATTTTTTGAATTTTCTATCATTTTCATTTGTATTTTATAAAGCAAAAAAAGGCGATCCACGGGGGGTTGGGGGTGTGGAGGTGCTAAAGGTCTACCCTTTAGTACCGGTTCGTGTCACGAACCGGTACTAAAGGTTTTCCTGGCCGACGCTAACCCTTTAGTACTACGAACCGGTACTAAAGGTCCTTACGAACCGGTACTAAAGACCTGGGCAGTGCAGCCGGTACTAATGCACCCTTTAGTACCGGTTCGTAAGGAAACCGGTACTAAAGGCCTAGACGGAAGCCCCTTTTTCTACTAGTGGGAAAGGTACTTCGACGGTGCTCAGGGAGGTAGAACCACGAGGAGAGCCACCGGAAATAGAACCATGCCGAGCTGCGCCAGAAGCACCAGGAGAACAGCGAACGGGGTGCATCGGTGTACCATCAGCAGAAACATTCCCGGATTCTCCCAATTCCTACATGTTTGAGGGAGTTAGCAACTTAGCCATGTAACACCAAGTTAGCAACTTAGCCGTGTGTTGTGCCGACGGTGAGCTCCGTCGCCGGTAGCTAGAGGCCTTTGTGCCGACCGCCCCGACATTTGGTCGTCGGCACACGGCGTCTCTCCCGTAGTGGTTTTTTTATAAAATTGCTTCACATAATGTTCATGTTGTAAACTTTCATCATGATTCGTCATGGCTTTGGTTTGCGGCCTAGGTGTCTCTCTCATTATATGCAAACTCCATAGTGTTCCATTTCATTTCACACTGATGGGCATCCATAGAAAAAATAACATGATATAAAGTGAAAGCTTTCTCCAGAATAACATGGTTGAGCTAACAAACAACTTATAAAATGCCAACCACATAACTTTCCATGGTGGTATCACCCCACACCTTACTTTCTCATGGTATTAAAACCACACAAAAGATATATTTTGTAGTATTTGGAGGCATAGAACACATATTATAATTGTAGTAGAAAATGTCGCATATGTAAGTATAGTGGGCATTTGGTTGGAGGTGTTTGGAAACAAGTCTTAGCTTGTTTTGAGAATCTTTGGGCTAGCAAAAGATCTAGAAGCGTTCTTTAGTGTCTATAGTGCCAAACATTTATTATCAACAAGGCTACTTAGTATTAAACATCCATGTATATGAGAAAAAGGTAGCACTAACTAAGGAACTAGAAAAATATCATTCATCAAAGTATTTGAAACTAGCAACACTAAGCATAACTTTGAATTTCAGTTCTGTGCTTTCATTCCCTTTTTCTTTTCATGGCATACAACTTATTTTAATCAAGGCCTTCAATCATGGGATAGTTTGTTTCAATAGCTCTTTCCTAAGCATGCAAAAATATCTATCATGTTTGTCTCATTTATTTCGAAGAAAAACTAGACATTACACTAACAAGGACGCTCCAAGTTTATGCGACCATTGTATGTTGCTCAAAAAACAAAGTTTAGGGGTTTGGAAACCGATAGTTTAAGTAGGTCCAGTGGGGTTCATTGGGCATTCCCAAGCTTATGGTACTCACCATTATTAGATAGATCTTGGTGTGGTGTTCCTCCATTCCCTGTCAAAAAACTTCAACACCATTTTCTCCCATTTCTTTTCTATGTGCTGGGGTGACATTAGTGGTGCAAGAGTAGGATAATTGCTTCAATATAAACCAAAGAAAAAAATCCTTGCTGGTCCAGCAAACATAAATTATCCTAGACATTCCTATAATATCAAAATATTCATGGCAAATCATTTTGGGAACCAAAGTAATGGCTCAAACACTAATAAGTAGAATATGTCTAGATTTTAAGCTGCAACAAAACGGGTTCAATCCGACCACTTAAACATGTCAGGAATTTTTGCCATTTTTTGTGCGTATAGAGGATGAAAATTTGCAGCTTCGGTGATTTTTTTGTGATTTTAGGAGTTGCCAAAAAATAGGAAAATCATGCACTAAAATGTAGCATGTAGAAATCAGGAACTCCTCTTTTGTTTCATAGCTTTAATACATCCTAATGGGTTAAACATGTTACTTTATTTGAATAACCAGAGAGGAAACTTAAAATAAACTCTCTTGCTACTTTAAGAGTGAAAAGGAAAAAACTAGAAACAAAAACAGCCCGGGTTGCCTCCTATAAAGCGTTTTCTTTATAGCCATATAGCTAGACTTTACTTACTTATTTCAAGTGGCATGGAGATCATTTGGTAGCTTGTATCTTGGTGCTACCTCCTTCTTCCTTGGAAAGTGTTCCATGCACTTCTTATATGGGAATTCAGAACTTCGCATTCCCTTCCTTTCAATCAATGATTGCACCTGTAGTTTGGAAAAAAGGTCTTCCAAGAATTATAATAATAGAGGATTTATTCCTCTTGTCCACAATAAAAAAAATCAGTATTCACAAAAGTCATATGTAACTCAACCATTATATCATTTACTTTTCCTAAGGCACGTGTGGTTTTGTAATTAGACAGAAGAATATCTATTGAACATTTTTTTCATAGTTTTGAGTTCTAGTTGATCATATATTTCTTTTGGTAGCATAGAGACACTAGATCCAATATCTAAGATAGCATGATGGGTCTCTTCGCCAATGGCGATTAATATCTTGAGGATTCAAACATCACCAATCTTTGGCGGTATCATAGCTACATTATTGTATCTTTTCTTTAATTAAATAGTTTGCTATGCAGGAGCCAAATCCTGCTTGATGAACATTAATAGATGGGTCATTATATTTTTTTGTAGGATATTAACAAGTTCATACAAGCTAAATTTATCAATATCAAGTAGAGTATCCTTTGTTTCGTTTAGCATTTTAACTTCTTCTATTTGTGTATCATTTGTGATCACTATTGTTTCTTTCTCTTCATCTTCCATCATATTAAGAGTCTCCCAAGACTTTTCTATTACTTCTTGCACATATTTAATGGTTTTCTCATGGTTATTTTGGACCTGGATGATGTTTTTAAAGGATATAACTTCTTGTGTTAGAAGGTCTACTTTTTCATTCAAAGCATCTTGTCTTCCAAACTTGGCTATGAATTCTTTATTTAGTTCCTTTTTTTGTTGATAAAAAAGATCTAATGGTATTTTCTACATCATTGTAGTTATTATTACCACTAGTATATTTGTCAGGAACATATGGTGGACTTCCATATGATTTGTTATATTTGTTCCCATATCCATTATTACCAAAACTTCTGATGTAGTTGACATCTACATTTTCAATTGTGTTTCCAGCTAATTCTTGTAGGGGAACATTATTGATGTTTTGTTTTGATATGTAGGAAAATATGGCATTTATTTTATGGGATAAAATAAAAAGACTAAAAATAAGACAAAAAATTACTTTGAAAATCTAAAGGAGAAAGAAAAGCTCATTGTGGTGCAACCTCCCCAACTTTAGGTGTTTTCACAAAGTTGATGAAGATGGAGCCAAAAAAGGTTTTAGCAGTTGCAATGGGACTTGATGTGCTCATAGCTTGATGATGATGTTGTTGTGAGAGCTTCTTGCAATTCCCTTAAAACAGCGTCAGAAAATTGTCTTGATGACACTCGCGGAGGGATCATCAATTCGTTGGGACTCCAAGTGCAAATTATCGTAGCAAGCGTAGTTTCACCACACGAGTGTCTCGAGGGTTTATATTTAACTCTCAGGGAGTTGGCTTAGAAGCTGAATCTTTCCTCTCCTCTTCTAGCAACCTGCAAAATAAAGTTCTTACCTTGTGTTCCAAACTCCACCGTGTGGTTACCAGGCACAAGGTTTCGTATTAGTAATAGGAAATACAAGGATAAAAGTAAATTAAGGTAAAGTATAAAACCTAATTAAACTAGACAAAAGCTAAAAGGCTAGTGGTTTTTGGGTTTTGTGTGTGCCTATGTAGGGAAATTATTTTTGTTATTTTCCGATTAATAAATAACAAGAAATATAAAGTACGATAATAGTGTTGGACAGGTGTTTCTAGTGATATTAAAATGGACTGGGGTTTTCTACTTTTTTTAACTTGTAGTGGACACAAACAATTCATCAATAGCATAATATTGGTGGAACTTCAACATGTGTTTGATAAGCATTTATATGGGCATTATGTCCTAACATAAAGATGATGCAACACATCTCTCTTGTAGTCCTCAAGAGAGGGAAAAATCGAACCAATCTAGAATTAAGAATCAACATAGTATAGCCTTAAGTAATTTGACATACTGTTTGAATATCAAATATGCTACCATGAACAAACATGATTATCATAATGTCACATGATCATTATAGCACATGCATTTTTATCCCTAGTGATGCAGCAAAAAAGGTAAATACCATAGTAGATCTTTAATTTGTTGTCACTATTCAATCACTACCACCATGCTAATCCATCTAATACACACTTCTTCCCACACATGTTCTTGCATACAAGTTGGATCAGAACAAGTACTTAAGAATGGGGTACATGATAGGCATTGATCTATCAATACATCATACACATAATAATTTCCAATCTCATCTATGAAAAACAAGAGAGAGATAGATGAAGATACTGCCACAAACTCATAGTCCAGAGGTGGACTACTCCTTCATCATGGTGATGATGGTGGATTCGTTGGAGAAAGTGGAGATCCGTCCGGCGGTGGCCTCGATGGAGTTTTCCCCTCAAATCTTCGCTGGTTCTGGCTTTGTTTCGGTGTTTCTGTGTTTCTACGGCACCCTCCTCGAAGAAGGCCTAGGGGTCCTATATATAGGGGTTTTAGTTCATACGTAGTCGTTGGGCGAAAAAATCAAGCAAATCGGACAGTCGAGGAGGGAAATAGACCTGATGGTGCGCCCTCCCTGCCTAGGCGCGTCACCAAAGGTCTTTTGGCCCTCCTGGCCCATCTGGTGAGATCCAAGCACTGCATATGCTTCTCTTGATAAAATATTGACATCCCAAAAATCCTAGCACCATTTGACTTTGTTTGGGCCCCTGAAAGTAAAAAATACAAAAACAAGGTTATTCTGTGCTGTAGAGTTGTAACCAAAATAAAGGGGGATTATTGGTAAATCCACAAAAATCAATATAAAACATAGATATATCATCATATTTGTTGCAAATGTGTGGAAATATGTGTCAACATACTACAAAGTTCATGCATGTATTTTTCATGCATCACATATCTAAATGCGTATGTAGAATGCTTGAATATTTCACCATGTAAGCACAATCTAAAAATTGTTGTCTCCTGTGAAATGTATTGCTAATACTTTTTTGTTCACATGTTTGCGGAGCCACCACTGGGTCCTAATAGTTCTCACCTCGAGAGATCAAAAGGCGTATTGCATGGACCTATGAAAGGCAAATCAAGGATCAGAATCAAACTTATCTTGTACTTTCTCGATAACACTTTCTTCGATTTTTCACGGAAGAACATGGAGAATTTCAAACATGTGACCGATTTCGGTTGTCTTCAACATCTGCTTGCATATGGAGCATTTAGTATGGATGCAGAGCACATTCAGAAATATGAAGAGTTAGATACACTAGTAGAGAAACCCCCTTTAGTACCGGTTCTAAAGGGCCTTTAGTACCGGTTTTGGAACCGGTACTAAAGATTCGGTACTAAAGGCCTCTCACCTTTAGTACCGGTTCCTTACGAACCGGTACTAAAGATGCCTCCACGTGGGCATGGAGGAGCCCGCGGGGCTAGAGACCTTTAGTTACGAACCGGTACTAAAGGCTATTTCGTTTAATTTGTTTTATCCATTTTTTCTAATTATTTTTCACTCCCTCTTTTATTTTATTTTTTTCACTCCCTCTTTTTTTATTTTTTTCAGAATTTCTAGTATTTTCGTTAGTCTCTAACTACACTTTATCTCTAGTCAAATTACTTACCCGTGGTCAAACTTCCCGGTCGGTCACCCATCCTCACACTACTCCCGCACTAGCACGCTTAACTTCCGAGTTCCATCCCGTTCCACTTCCAAGTGCTTCGCGCGCATGTATGTGATAGTACTATCATATCAATCCTATTAAGATGTTGGTCGATGTCACACTTCTTTATTGTTTAAAATCCAAATAATTCTTTTAATAAACAAAAGTAATGATGTAATAATAATGTTGAATAAATAAATTAAATTAAATTTTATAATTTGTATTATTTTTAATTATTTTTAAAAAATTTAATATTTTATTGCAAACCTAAAACCTGAAAATCTGAAAATCTTATAATTTGCTAAAAGTAATAGTAATATTTTAGGACTCAAAAAATCTTATAATTATTAATTTTAATTTTTTAAAAAATAAAAAATATATAAATTTCTAAATTTCTGGAAAAAAACTAAAATCTTCTTGCTTTCATATTTTCATTTGGAATTTTGAGAATCTAAAAATTGGATAACCAGGGAAACCCTGATGAATTCAGATGTAACTTTTTCTCACGATGATTTTGATATATTATACGCATTTTTCCGACGTCGTATGCAAAAATTAATGCGATTTTACCATTTTTCAAACTTTTTTTGCAAAAAAGTCAAAATTCGAATTTCTTAATTTCACCGAATAGTAGGTTGCATAACATACAAGAATCCGAAAATATTTTATTTTTTAAATTTTCTTTCATTTTCATTTGTATTTTACAAAGCAAAAAAGATGTGGGGAGCAGAAAAACCTTTAGTACCGGTTCGTGACACGAACCGGTACTAAAGGTCTACCCTTTAGTACCGGTTCGTGTCCGGTTCGTGTCACGAACCGGTAGTAAAGGTTTTCCGCCTGACGCTAACTCTTTAGTACCAGTTCGTGACACGAACCGGTACTAAAGGTCCTTACGAACCGGTACTAAAGTGCACCCTTTAGTACCGGTTCGTAAGGAAACCGGTACTAAAGATCTAGACGGAAGCCCCCTTTTCTACTAGTGATAAAACTGGCAGATCGACGTCACAGACTTTAACTCTATTCTAGAATTTTCACGCAACCGGAAGATCTTGGTGAAAATCATCTTCGTGAAATTCATGAACACATAGGTGCTCTCCCGCGAAGGCACTTGGCCTGTCAAACCAAACCAAATCCAGGTATGCTTATTTGAGTGCACTCCTCATATTTATTTATTATAGTTGGGTCATGTTTTTATGGATCTTTGTAGATTGTCTTTTTATCACCTTTCATAGGACCAACAAACTGCTCTGTATGGAAACCAAACTTTATATGCATTGTCAAATCCATCTATGTATATACGCACAATTATCTACTGACATATTTTCTTTTGTTTGAAACATTGGTTATTTAACCGGAAATACTTTGTACACTTATATTTGTATTGCGCCAATCCATCTATGGACAATAATCTAATTTCATACATTTTTAGGGATACCAACGACGGTGATATTGATGTTATAACTTATTTTAATTATCACATCGTCGATGATCTTATATATCGATATTATTTTTAGGCATCACAACTAATATAGGATATATTTCTTAGATACATATTTTTATTCTGGACAGTTTATTGTTTAGTTCTTGCTATGCTTGTTATTCCTTATTCAGTTATGTCAGGCTTAATTAGATTTTTCTCGAAAGTTGTGTGTATATATATGTTATAATGTATCTTCTCTTATTTAGTTAACTAGTCTTCTCATTTTTTATACCTTACGACCCTTAGATTATATCTATCATGATCCTAATTATATCCTGATTTACTTTTTTATTTCTTAAAGTTAAATTGTCCAAACACCTATATGCTCTACATATACATCACTGCTTATGTAAATGTTACTTTTGTTGAACTGTAGAAAAACCAATTGAAGTCTCTCCTTCATGTAAAATCCCCTCCAACCCTCGCGAGCCACTGTCAAAAAAAACAAAAAATCAATGTATATTTATGTGCAATTTCAGAATTAAAATTTAAAGAATTCTGAAAGTGGAGACAGTATGGGCGCTGCATGTAAGGATGCAGCTATCTTTTCCGGTTTCTGCTCTTTATTTTTATTCACCTTGAAATCGAATCGAGTCCGGCTTACAGAGATGGATCGAGTAAAAAACCGAAACTGAAAACAAGCAAAACAACCCTGAAGAATCGCTTACATGAACTTAACCGACAGCGTGGCAATAGATAAAACGACTGCTACAGTAGCTCACAATTTGAAAATGCACATCGAGAATTAAAGAAGTCATCAAGTGGTAGGGCACAGCGCGCTTGGTAGAAAATGACTAATACGCTGGTGTGGTGGAGAGGAGCTTCCCAAACTGATTGATGCTCGCCGGCTCCAGGTAAGCTGACACAAGAACGCCGTCGCCGTTGTCGGCGCTATCCAGAAGTACGACCCCGGGGGTGGAACCGTCTGGTGGTCGTGTGAACTCTGGCATCCCCAACCCAAAATCGGCGTCTCGCGTTGGCATGCCAAGCCAGCTGACTACCTTGAGGTCGGTGTCCGGCAAGCTGCCCTCCTTGGGCGGCGGAGGCTCGTTGTTGTCGGCACGAGCGAGCTCCAGCTCCAGGTAGTCGATCGCCGAGTGTGCCACTTCATTATTGAGGCGTTGGACTGGAGCGCCGATGGTGTCGGAGATGGAGGCGAGCGTGCCGGAGACGATGTCTGTCACAGCTGCCGTGGCGCTCAGCATGATGCTGGTGTTGCCGAAGTAGCCTGGCGGAAGGCGCGTCCTTACGTGGCGACGGAGGCTGGCAAGGAAGCTGATCCGCGCACGGCTGCCCGGCGCCAGCCCTCGAGCGGTGACCGCGCAGCGCCACACGTGCGCGGTGACGGCGCGGAAGGTGCTAGTCCGCTGGCACAGGCGCTTGAGGTCGGCGACCTGGTCGGCGGAGACGTGGAAGACTTTGAAGACGACGGGCCTGGCCGCCGCGCTGAGAGATATCTTGGGAGACATCACCGAGTGTAGTAAATCCTTGTCCACGGTTGGTGGAGAGCGGGCACACATGAGTCCTCGGTCGTGGCAGGGAAGATCGTCGTCGACGAGCTTGGATCCACATGCCATCACACACCATGTCCGTATGAAGTTGGCGGCGCTTGGAGCGTCGCCGAGAACATGGTGTAAAGCCGTCCCCATGACGACACCTCCACACTTGAGGAATGTCAACTGCATGCGCGCCGCGCGTATAGGATTATTGCAATGCATGATGAAGGCCGGAGAATACATGCATGCCTTGTTCACTTGCCCTAGCTAGTTTGAGAAATAATATAAGTAAGATAGAAATTTCATACCTGAACTGCCCACATGGCGCCCGACTCAACGTCGACGGTAGGGACGAAGAGTTTCCTTAGCTCCGACAATGCTGCAAAACCACGAACGTAGTCGGCTGTGAGGTCGTCGGAGCGCGCCACGGTGAAGAGGACGCCCTTAGCATTGCAGTCGATCTCTGGCCGCCCGCTGCTATCTGCAGCCAGACGGCCAGCAACTGGGTAGAAGGGAACCAGCGCGTCGGCTAACGCTGCCTTGAGCCTTTCCACCACGTTCTCGGAGGGCACGTCGGGCTTGCAGCCGTACAGGTACATCACGGGGACGTAGCCCCTCGCGGCCGTGTCCACGTCGAGGCTGGAGAGCCACAACCGCCTCATCGGCGTCCCCTCGCTCGGCACCACCACGCTCCTCTCCACCACTCGCACCGACTCCATCACACCACCTGTCTACGAGCTAGCTAGGCTCACTCGGAAAGGATGCTGAACGCAGAGACTCGATGTCGTGTATCTAAAAGATATATATAGCTGCGGGCAAGGAGGCCTCCGAGGCCACCTGATGTCCATGCCGTCCGATTGTGCGACGTGGCTCAATCATGCGCAGTGATCTTGGCTACCTGGTGCTGTGTGAGAGCTGAAAAGAGAGGAGAGATATGCGGTGGCTTACCCGTGTGTGGACGGCATCGGCACTGCATATGGCGACCTGCCCGGCTGCCCTTCGCTGCTGGGTACGTAGCTAAAAACAAAAGTTTATGCAATAAATCATTTGGTTGTAGCCAAAATATTGGTAAGGTTTATCATTATTTGTAGCAAAAAAAGAAGTCAACACATCCAACATATGTGCTTATGGCACCCAACATTATTGAAACATGTTTGTAAAATTGCAGAGACTTCTTTGTACCATATATCTTTACTATTTAATTTGTATATGAAATATCGTCCCAAACTTCTGCTAAATAACCTGCACGCCGTGTCCGATCCATAAAACATTGTTACATAAAGTTTGTCTTATACACGTCCGTTACCACCTAATACGTGGAGTCGTACCCAATTCCTAAAGATCGTGAATACAACCGCACGTTGCTTCTTGCCTTGATCATTAGCTTTTTTTTTATAAAGAGCGATTTCATTACTTAAAAGGTTTAAGCATTACACCTGATCTCTGCATAACTGGGATGCACACAGCCGCAAACCAAAAGTATCAAGTTTTAAAGAAGCGATAATACATGTAAACGACATAGTAGCAATACTCAGGACGCAGCCCGGAAAGCTAAGATTCTGGAGGAGCAATCTTGAGATTATGCTGTCACCCATGTATGGTAACAAAGTCCTTCGCCGTATCCTCCAATCGTGTACACACCTCTGTAAAGAGACCGCGATCCTCCGTACGCTGAACTGACGATCACGAACGGAGCAAACTTGTGCACCAGTAGATAACCAGCAGTATCCTTGATTATTAGCTAGCTCAAATGAGGCGAGAGCTCCCAGTAGAAACGTTTGGTTGAATTTTTCTTCCTAATACCGTAAACAAGAAATCTCCTAATTGTGGTAGTTCGCATATGATGAACCAAAAAATCACTTTGGCTTCAAAGTTTATATGCCCCATTGTCAAAATGCATATTTTAAAATGTCAAAATCCGAAAAAAAAAACTTTTTTGTACATTCGGATATTTTATGCTTTTAAACAAAGTTATGGGAAAAGTATTTTTATGGACATTCGTAAAAAAATAACTTCAATGCTCCAGTATGGTGTGATCTGTTTTTTCACGATGTGTGCAAACATAAAATGTCCAAATATACACGTGAAATTCATGTTCGAACCCATGACCATGATTTCTCGTTTTACGCCGTGGTTCCTACTGCTCTAATCAATAACCCTAGCAAGCCGCTATGTCCTTTGGCCACAGTTATTGTCCTATTGTCCTCGCCACTTTTTCACCCCAGCTAGGTAGCTCATAGAGTGCATCTCGAGTTTGTCCTTGCATCCTTGATGCGTGCCGTCCTCGATAATTCCTACACGCCCGAGACCATTTGCCACTTCAGCCCCCACTTAGATTGCAATCTCCTTAAGTTAGGGAAGGAGGAGGATATCGAGGACAACATATGCATAGCAAAAATTAATTGGGGAATTAAAAAAGGAGATACAAAATGGCGTGCATCAACAAAATCAAACGATTCCTCTACCAATACAGATATGTATTTTTCTTACCCGTAGCAACGCACGGGTATTATGCTAGTCTAGAATAATATTTTAATGTTTCAACGTGCATATACAATGACAAAAAAGTGTCTTGCAGAAAATCGTGACACTGTATCCAAAATCGACAAATTTAAAATACTTACTTTCGCCATCGACCATGGACACAATGCCATGCATCGATACCACTTAGCCGCATCGAATCATACACGCAGCTAGTGGGAGCTAGCTAGCTATTTTATGCACTGTGTGTGAAACTAGCTAAAAAGAGATAGCTAGCTAAAACAGAGGGATCTATTATCTATAGCTAAAATTAATTATAATGGAAGTAACATAGATAGTAACATTATACTACCTGGAATAATGCTTACTAAGCATTTTTGTGACATAGCAAGTTTTTTTAGAAAGGTGACATAGCAAATTATTAATTGAATAAAGGGTTTTGGTAACTAGCTATGTTACCATGACAACACACATTTCAAGACAAGGTGGCTCTACAACTGTTGCGGTCAGAAACCCACCGGCGAGCAGCGACGGGCAACACAGTAGAGCCGGGAACAACTTAGGGCTGCGGCTGGCCCTGGTCCCTCCGAGCGACGGCCCGCAAAGATTCGGCACGCACGTCCGATGCCGGTGCAAGGCGTGCCACGACCTATACCGGTCAGGAAGGTGATGGATGATGCCTCGCTTAGTTTCGCATGGCATACACGTAAACATTAAATACGAGCCTCGATCGGCTCAGGTTGTCCCGTGAATCGGCTCAAAGAGCCGATCCACCCATGATTCGCACGAGGTGTACGAATATATGGTGGTCCTGCTTGATCAGAATAAAGCTAAAACGATCTACGACGATTTAGGGTTTTCACCACATAATCGGAACATCCTACTCGTGATTGAGCCTCGCGGCCACGCACGGTGATCGTAAGCCGACCCTAGACAAGGCCTAAAAACCAACACGAGGTTGATCCCGGAACATCCTGTCTAGGGCTAGCAAACTCACCCTACGCGCTGGATCCTTCAACCCTTTGTAAGGCCTAACCATGCAGATATTAAACTAATCCTTGAAGAAACAAGGAGCAACCATAACGGATCGGATCTACTAAATAATGATCAGCGGGGTGCCGCCCTACACCTAAGATAGGTGTAAGGGCGGTCTCAGGGTTGCACGATGATAGCATATGATACGAAGAACAATGCTAACCCTAACACGTCTAAGATAACTACGTTGCTCGCCATCAAAAGGCACACGAGCAACGCATGAACAACGAATAAACTTGTACGCCTAGATCGCAAGATGCGATCTAGGCAGCATGATGCTTACCCGGAAGAAACCCTCGAGACAAGGGAGTTGGCGATGCGCCTAGATTGGTTTGTGATAAACGTGATTGTTGTTTATTTCATAAACCCTAGATACATATTTATAGTCCGTAGACTTTCTAACGTGGGAATAATCCCAACCGTGCACGAGTCAAACTCTAACTAATCGACACGTATCCTACTATAATACAGATACACGGGCAACACTAGCCCAAACTTTGCATATAAGGCCGATTTACGTATATTCTCCATGTATATTCTTCAAGCCCATCTTGATCGCGGCCCACCTCTGATTCGGTTAAATTCTGGTGATAACACATGCCCCCCTGGTTTTGGAATTGATAATTCTAAAATCACTCTGTTTTTTCTTCGTCGGGTCATGTCGTGGCAGAGCAGAACCGTCGCAGTATTCTTCATCATGATGTCTTGCCTTCTCAACTTCTCTGCAAGATTTGATAGCTTTAGCATTACTTCCTCGGAAACTGCAATGGCATTAAATCTCCACTAGGCTCCCCATTATTTAACTGTGCCGAATGGTTCGCCACTTCATCCCCTTGCTCTGTTCCAGCTATCGGCACCTAAAAACCCTCTTCCCCTGCAGCAATGTCATCCTCTTCCTCCATCTCCTCAGGCCTCTCCCTCCAGTCTTCCTCCTCGAGCGAGTAGGAGTGGGACTTTGATCATGTGCCAGATGGCCCACCCGAAGCACTCGTCGGGTCAGATGGTGATTTACCTCCGATGGGGAAGACGACCTCAAGTTCCTCATCGAAGGGGAGCTGAAGAGCGAAAGCGAAGACGACCTCCACCCCGGGCGAAACCCACCTCCTCCGACGGGAGGAGGAAGAAGAAGAAGTAGAGGAAGAAGAGGAAAAGGAGGAGGATGATTCCTCCTCCTCCGCTGGATATCCACCGGCAAAGCGATTCCGGCTTGGCAGATGAGGACGATGATGATGATGAGGAAGAAGAGGAGAAGGAGGATGATTCCTCCTCCTCCGCCGGGTATCCGCCGGCAAAGCGCCCCGCTTGGGCGGACAGCGAGATGATGATGATGACGAGGAAGAAGAGGCTCCGGCGAGGGCTGGGGTAGCACGACGAAGAACTCTCCGGAAAGCGCCGACGGCAGCGATGCCGACGACAAGGCCAGCGAGGACTAGTAAAGTAGGACTAGTAGCCCCTGAGCAATCGGCTCTTCTTTTGTTTTCCCTTTCTTGAGCAATCGGCTCTTCTTTTGTAAAACACCCCTCTTATTATGAAGAAGAACTTCTCAGCTGATTTTGCCCTTTCACCAAATTTACCGATTGCTAGAATAAGTCAACAAATTACGAGCCGATGGCAGCGCACCGGTTCTTGCCATGAAAACGCGAGCAGAGCCAACTCTATTGTTTATCCAAATGGTAATCTGTGGCCTGTCCGCAAGGGCAAAACCCAATTCCCCAAAGCGCCACTTGAACAGATCCAACCCACGGCCATACGAACCTCAAATGTCAATCGCGCAGGTTCGCAACTGCAATGAATCCATGGGCAGCACCATCCAATGCCCACGCTACGGTTTCCAGCCTGAAGGTGATCCTTAACTGCCCCTTACTGCCCGAACATAGCGCCTTGCTCTACCTTTTCGCAGCAACAGACACGGTTCTGACCCTGTAGATGATGACAGCTTCCCTTTCAGCAGCTCTAGTAGTCTTCTACCGCAACAACTCACCGCTTTCGAAAAAGGTTATGATGGCAGTGTCAGCCGACGACACTCCAATCGGCTTCTAAAAACAGAGCATCTACCAAACCAGCTGCCCCCCGAGCCTCAGTCAAGGCGAGAATAGCGGTGAGGATGCACAGATCAGACCAAGAGCTTTGAACTCAGGTAATTCTGAGTCAGCCACCATGCAGAGTCAGCCAAACTTGCCCCCATCGATCGCCTTTTCTTCCGCTGCAAGCCGATGTTGTAGACAAAACACTAACGGCTTAATGAGCAAAAGGTGCCTTGCATGCCAAAACTGACCTCTGACAGTACTGCTGAACTGGGGCAAAGGGTTGGAAGTCCTCGAAGAGAAGGTTCGGGCACCAAAATCGGCTCCTTGCGGCTGAGGAAGCTCTCATTGTTCACCCCCTCACGGAAGCAGAAGGCCTTGAAGCTGAACTGAAGACCGTCTTGGCGAAAATCCGCGTCTTGAACACGCAGCTGGTAGATCTTGTGCAACTTGTACTAGAGTCGATGACGGTGCATCGGCTTTGTTTCTTAACTCTAAAGTCGATGTCCGTGCATCGGCTGTATACCATGAGAAATTTTTTTTAGCCAATTTTCTATCGGCCCCCAATATTTCACTGCACATGTATCGCACATGTCCCTCTGATTAGGTGCTGAGCCGAATCTGTGTGTAATCGCAGATATCGGCTCTGTAGTTAGCCAGGGCACTGTATTTGAGCGTCGGCTCCATTAGGACTAATGTTGGCTCTCATCAGCCGACGTAGCCGCTGCCCGTTAGATCGATGTTGAACACAGGCGGAATGTGTGGTGAAGATATTTTTGGCCGATTGCTGGAATCGGCCTCCATGTTGATCGAAGCGCTCAATGAAGGTTTTGCAATGTCCCTCCATAGATCTTTGGGGCCGATCCCAAGAATCGGCCTCGCCACGTTTGTCCATAGGTTTGTTCTTGCTACACGGTCAGGCCGGTGGATAAGACCAGCCTAACCCCGTTCTTCGTCACGTCGATGCGCTCGCCGTCCAAATTGATGCCCGAGAGTGGCTCTTGGCCCGTGTTTCCCAAGCGTTCGGTGCCAGCCTGAAATCTCGGCTGAGTCATCTCGCCCGGACGACCTCTACCTCATCTCCATCCCACCGTATTACGATTGGTGCATCGTGGATGGAATGCAACAGGCGGATCCAATCTCCTCACAGACAGATAGGTGCTCTTGCTATCGACAATAAAGAACGTCGTAGGGATGGTTTTCCTTCCTACGGTCAGATCCACGTTCAGAACACCTTGCGCGTCGACGCTGGCCGTTGAAATCGCTCAATGTCACGTTGGTCTTGATCAGATCCGAGCTAGAGCGTCCCAACTGACGTAGCATGGAGTATGGCATAATGTTGACTGCCGCTCCGGTGTCCACTAGCATCTTGTTGACAGGCCTCCCATCGATATAACCTCGCAAGTACAAGGCCTTCAGATGTCTGTAGCTTCTTTCTGGCTTCTCAAAGATAACCGCCGTGGGCCGAAGTCAAGTTGTGCCACGTGCTTCGTCTAATCCCGGAGCACTAAACTCCGTCGGAAGGATGAACACCATATTCGTGCCAGCCGATGTCTCATCATCGGCTTTCCTTTGCTTGGGGCGCCACTCCATTTTTTGTGGTCGACCCTCTTCATCTAGGGTTCGTTGAATTTTCGCGGCCAGATCAGGCCGCGCCTTCCTTAGCGTGTGCAGGTATAACCTTTCGGCTTCCTCCAAGCCACGCAGTCGCTGAACCCTACGCTTTTGGGAACGGCTGAGTCCATCAGGGCACCACCTTGCCTTACTTCTTCTTCTTCATCGTCTTCCAAATCCTCGAGATCTTCCACCCGAGGGGACTCAGCGTGCTTGTTCCGAGGCGGAGAGGCCCCAGACGCTGGAACACGGACACGTTAGCTCATCCTTCCTCTTCTGTCTACATTCTGGGCATGCCGATTGTGGGCAATCGGCTCATTCCCGAATCCCGCAGTTGTCCGAAGAAGGACAGCCCCAGTGCCTATCCTCGTCGTGCCGCTCCCTTGACTTTTCCTTGGCACGGCGCTCGTAATCCTCCTCATCGCGATCATGCCGACGATGTCTCCTGGCGTCCCTAGCCAGACGATCTCTTTCATCATCATCGTTGGGTCGTCGGCGTTGGTCATATTGACTCACATACTTGTTGAGGAGGTGATCAGAGAGAGGTCGCTGATACCTTACGTTCCTTACTTCTCCCTCTGTGATGTAGCGCTTGCCATCGTGACGGAGCATGGAGCAGCCTCCTCCGTGTCCTTGCTATGAGAGCAGCTGCCCTCGTCTCCATCCTTACCAGAGTGGTGTCCAGGTCCTACCATGTTGATGTTGAACGAGAATCCTGGCTGGCACCCTCCAGGGTAAGTGCACTCCACCATGTTAACGGCGGGGAAGGGGTGAGTGTCGACTTTCATGGCGTACTGGTTGAAAATTAGACGGCCTTGTTCTATTGCTGCCACACCCTGCAGTCGTTGGTGGTATGGGAGTACGAGTTATGCCATTTGCAGTATGGCTTTCCGTTCAGCTCCTGTACCGGGGATTTTGAGGCCTTCGGTAACTTCAACTGCTTCTCCTTGAGCAAGAGGTCAAAAATTTGCTCAGTTTTAGTTACGTCGAAATCAAACCCTCTGGGCGGACCTGGTGGCTTAACCCATTTGCAGGATATGGGGGTTGCCCCCGAGTCCATTCAGCCACTGCTACTCTTGATCTCCCGCACCCTTCATCTTTCTCTCTGCTTCAACCAGGACTACCGCACGCTGAATTTGTCCTGGTACAAGTCCGGTGGCGCTGTTCATATAATGACAGCTTCGAACCATGTGCGCTGCTGAAGGGTAGTCTGTTTGGGAAGCCATATCCTTGATCGGTGATGCGAGACCCACCACCGCCAACTCGATCGCTTCCTTTCCAAACGGGCCGAATAACATCGGTTCCTCATGGTCCCGAAGCGCTGGATGTATTCTGACACCGTTTCTCCGCGCTTCGACGTACTTGTGCTAGATCGGCAATGCCGCCTCGGAAGCCTCTGAGTGATACCGCATGTGGAACTGTTCTTCCAACGCTTCCAAGTCCGGATCGAGTCCGCGCAACGAAGTGTACCACCCGAAAGCCGATCCTGTGAGGGACGTGCGAAGAACCTCACGCGTAGCGGATCGATGCTGAGATCGTGCCCAGCTGTGCCAAATATCGGCTCACATGCTCGATGGAGCTGGAACCATCTCGATCCATTAAATTTGGAGAAATCAGGAGCCGATATTTGGGGGTAGCGGGATCAACTAACTCGTTGGGGTACGGCTTGGAATAGCCGATTGTCCTCCTCTTTCGGCACCATGCCGAATCGGTCTCTCAGATTGTACCGATCTGATCCACGGTGTGGTCAGGAGTCGAACTCAGATTCGCCGAGTGGCGTACTTAGCCAGCCATGCTTGCTTTTCCAGCTCTGAGCCAACTGCAGGAGTTGAGCTCTGGAGGTTTGTCGGTGTGGCATACTTAGCTAGCCACGTCGCTTCTCAAGATCTGTTCCCGGTTCCTCCTGTCGTTCCAAGTCCCCGTCGTGCTTTGTGAGTGCCCGCTGTAGCCTGGCACGTACGTGCACGTGTATCCGTGAGGGATCTCCTTAGGCGCCATGCAAGAACTGGTAGTCACCAGGGTCACCACCGATCTTGTAGACGACGTATGCCGGTGAACGGCACCTCTGGTGCTGCCAACGCGAATGGCAGCGGTGGACGGGACTGGAGTGGCGTCTCTCCTTGGTAAGTCCCGAGAGCTGGTCCTGACGGAAAGTACTGATGCCTCATGATCTCCTGGATTACCCGAAGAGCTATACGCTCCAAAGTGTTCACCAGGCTCTCAGAATGGCGGTGCAGCGAGTGAGCTACCATGTAGTTAATCTCCCGACGCAGACCTGGTGCTTCTGACGGGGCGGACAGGTCCACTCCATCGAGCGCGCCTTCAGTGAGAACCCTTTCCACCCGACGCCATGTGAGCGGGTTCCGTGAAAAGAGCCGATGAGGTCGGCTTCGAGGATCGCTTTGACCTCGTCATACTTCTTCTTGAGCTCCTGGCCATCCTCGTACGTGATCGGAGTGCCGTCCGCCATCTCAGATGTAGATGGCGATGTGGTTGATGTCAAAGACGGTCCCACCGGGCGTGCCAGAATGTGTTGCGGTCAGAAACCCACCGGCGAGCAGCGACGGGCAACACAGTAGAGCCGGGAACAACTTAGGGCTGCGGCTGGCCCTGGTCCCTCCGAGCGACGGCCCGCAAAGATTCGGCACGCACGTCCGATGCTGGTGCAAATGCCACCCGACCTATACCCGGTCGGAAGGTGATGGATGATGCCTCGCTTAGTTTCCCATGGCATACACGTAAACATTAAATACGAGCCTCGATCGGCTCTCGTTGTCCCGTGAATCGCTCAAAGAGCCGATCCACCCATGATTCGCACGAGGTGTACGAATATATGGTGGTCCCGCTTGATCAATAAAGCTAAAACGATCTACGACGATTTAGGGTTTTCACCACATAATCGGAACATCCTACTCGTGATTGAGCTCGCGCCACGCACGGTGATCGTAAGCCGACCCTAGACAAGGCCTAAAAACCAACACGAGGTTGATCCCCGGAACATCCTGTCTAGGGCTAGCAAACCTCACCCTACGCGCCGCTAGATCCTTCAACCCTTTGTAAGGCCTAACCATGCAGATATTAAACTAATCCTTGAAGAAACAAGAAGCAACCATAACGGATCGGATCTACTAAATAATGATCAGCGGGTGCCGCCCTACACCTAAGATAGGTGTAAGGGCGGCTAGACGTCTCAGGGTTGCACGACGATAGCATATGATACGAAGAACAATGCTAACCCTAACACGTCTAAGATAACTACGTTGCTCGCCATCAAAAAGGCTTCGCACGAGCAACGCATGAACAACGAATAAACTTGTACTGCCTAGATCGCAAGATGCGATCTAGGCAACATGATGCTTACCCGGAAGAAACCCTCGAGACAAGGGAGTTGGCGATGCGCCTAGATTGGTTTGTGGTGAACGTGATTGTTGTTTATTTCATAAACCCTAGATACATATTTATAGTCCGTAGACTTTCTAACGTGGGAATAATCCCAACCGCGCGAGTCAAACTCTAACTAATCGACACGTATCCTACTATAATACAGATACACGGGCACACTAGCCCAAACTTTGCATATAAGGCCGATTCACGTATATTCTCCATGTATATTCTTCAAGCCCATCTTGATCGCGGCCCACCTCTGATTCGGTCAAATTCTGGTGATAACAACAACCTAACAAATATGACTTTGCATGATAAAATACTTATGCTAATACGCGTGCGAACCTACAAACCTCAAAATTCATGGTAATTTGAAATATTGAAAAAAATTAGATCCTCCTAGAAACACAAGATGATTAGGTATTGTACTCGTATAAAATTATTTGCGCACGAAATGATTCTCATAGTATCCTCGAAAAAAGACAAGTTTACGATGAATATAGTGTGAATAGTACATGAACATTGGTTTGTTCGATTTTGTCTTTTTACCCAAGGTACAATAATAGTAATTTCCTTGCGAAATATTTTTATACAACTACAATTCTTGATCATCTTTTGTTTCAAAAAACCATATTTTTAACCTTTATTTAATTACCACGATTTTTTTTGGAGTACGGGGTGGTTGGCAGCAATGAGTATTGATGTATTTTCCTGTTAATACCCCTGTAAAGTTAGTAGTAACATACTCCGTCCTTCCCATATTAGGATGCATATTATTTTTGGTCAAAGTTAAACTTTGTAAACTTCAATCAAATGTACAGAAAATTTTAATCAACATCTACAACATTGACTTATTATTTTTAGAACCATGAAATATATTTTCATATTTTATACATTTGGTAATAAAAAAGTTTATATATTTATATATACAGTTAAATAAACTTTATGAAGTTCCTAAATTGAAAAGGAGGGAGTACATTAGTAAAATGTGCGTGTATGTTATTACTCTATGTTAGCACGGCTATCCAATCGGGAGTTAGCTAGAGAGAGCTCTAGGTAGTAGGTAGCTGTTTGCATGTCATCGTGTGCGCTGGCTAAGCGAGAGAAAGAGCTATCTAGTATGCGATACCTGCAACTAATCGTGTGGCACAGATGAGGAGCACAAGGACGCGCGCTGGGTGAGCCATACGGCGAGCGGTGAGCCGGTGGTTTGGTGGGGAGGTGGACCATGGGCGGGCCTATGCGAGACAGCAACGCGCGACGTGACAAATCGGATGTAGCTACAGCAAGTTGCCATAAAGGGTTTTCCTTTTCTTTGCAAAAGTTTGGATGGTTTTTCTGCAAAAAAACGTTTGAGCTAGGGAGTAGAATTCTTGGTTGGTTTGGATAAATATATGGGCCGAGGCGCGCACGCCTGGAAGAAGAGGACTGATTACACACCACATTTGTATCACATGAACGAGCCAGGCCGGGACACGACGATGAGGTTCGGCGATGGCGACGCGGCGGCGGTGAACACCGCCGGACAGGTCGCGCGGATGGTGTGGGAGGAATCGAAGAAGCTGTGGTTCATCGCCACGCCCATCGCCATCAGCATCCTCAGCTTGTATGCTGTGGGATCCGTCACCACCATCTTCGTCGGGCACCTCGGCAACCTGCCCCTCGCCGCCGCCTCCATCGGTATCGCCGTCTTCGCGACCTTCGCGTTCGGATTCATGGTACGTGCGCTCTTCTGATCCCACCATATCGATCATACGTGTGCTTCATCCATGACCGAGTAAGTATATTATAACATGCTTGGCGCGCGTTGGGTGCAGCTGGGCATGGGGAGCGCGCTGGAGACGCTGTGCGGGCAGGCGTTCGGCGCCGGCCAGGTGGCCATGCTCGGCGTGTACCTGCAGCGCTCCTGGATCGTCCTGGCGGTCGCCGGGATCCTCATAGTTCCCCTTTACGTCTTCGCCGAGCCGCTTCTCCTCGCCATTGGCCAGGACCCGGACGTGGCGCGCGAGGCAGGACGCTTCGCGCTCTACATCCTCCCCGGCTGCTTGTCCTACGCCGTCAACTTCCCCACTGCCAAGTTCCTCCAGGCGCAGAGCAAGGTCATGGTGCTTGCCTGGATCGGCGTCGCCGGACTCTTCTTCCACATCGGGCTCAGCTACTTCCTAGTCACCGTCCTCGAATGGGGATTGCCGGGCGCCGCCGCCGCATACGACCTGTCGCTCTGGGCCGTCGCGCTGGCCCAGGCGGCCTACATCATCGGCTGGTGCAAGGACGGCTGGAGGGGATGGTCCATGGCGGCATTCCACGACATGTGGGCGTTCGTCAAGCTCTCGCTCGAGTCCGCAGTCATGCTCTGCCTCGAGGTTTGGTACCTCAGCATGATCACCGTCCTCACTGGCCATCTCCAGGACGCGCAGATGGCCGTCGACTCGCTAGGCATCTGGTCGGTACTGTATATACTTACTACTTGCAGAGTTTATACCAACAGTCGAAACTACTTCAGAAATTAATGCTTTCATTTTTGCACTTATTCAGCATGAACGTAGACGGATGGGAGGTTACTATCTTCATGGGCCTCAATGCTGCTATCAGTGTTCGTGTCTCCAATGAGCTGGGTTCTGGCCGACCAAGGGCAGCTCTACACGCCGTCATCGTCGTCGTCGTCGAGTCCCTGCTCATCGGCCTACTATGCATGGTTCTCGTCTTGACCTTAAGAGATAAATTCTCCATCCTCTACACTAGCGATTTGCCGCTCCAGCACGCCGTCTCCAGGATTGCAGGACTCCTCGGTGTGACCATGGTGCTCAACAGCGTGCAGCAGGTGATTTCAGGTATGTATGCTTCTTCAGTTCGATGATGATTTCATGTCGCCTCAACCTCCTTTCCAAAAAGAAACAAAAACTTCAACATCGTCTCTCCTGCTGATTTTTCAGGGGTTGCTATTGGGGGAGGATGGCAAGGCCTTGTGGCATACATCAACCTTGGCTGCTACTACGCCTTCGGATTGCCCTTGGGCTACCTTCTCGGCTACAAGTTCGACTACGGAGTTGGGGTAATTCATTATGTTCATTTCAACAACTAGCAAGAAACTGCAAAAAATAATAAAGAGTTTATGAACAATGTGTGTTATATTCGTTCTGATTCAGGGGATCTGGGCCGGCTTGCTTTGCGGGGTTGCACTTCAGACACTGATTTTACTCTTCGTAGTGTGGAGAACAGATTGGAACAAAGAGGTATATATAATGTTCCATCATGCTCCCATTTTTACCATGCTTTCGATTTCTCTAAACTTGATGAACAAAACTTTACCAGAATTAGAGAATAAATTGCCAGCCGTCAAAAAAGACTGGAGAATGTAGCTCGACTTCATAATAGTTAGACGTTCATTAGGTTCCAGCTAAACACAACTCTAGATATATATGATAATAGTTAGATGTTCATTAGAACGTTTCCAATCTTGATCTTTTTTTTTGGATAAAGGGAGCTTTGCTAAATTAAAATAATAGCAACAAGGCCATACAATATAAAAGAGGTAACACACAGCTTCTAACTCTGCTTATTTAATATGCACACGGCCACATAACAAT
Source organism: Lolium multiflorum (assembly GCA_030979885.1). Lineage (NCBI taxonomy): Eukaryota > Viridiplantae > Streptophyta > Magnoliopsida > Poales > Poaceae > Lolium > Lolium multiflorum. The sequence continues at coordinate 89,270,333 of CM061747.1, forward strand.
AGTAAAATTAAAAAAAAAATTACAAGTATACTCAGAGCGCACGGCAAACTCAGAGGGCGTCGACGGCACTGCCATGCAAAGTTGCCGTGCATATAGGGCTCTTTGCGGTGCAAATCGTTGCACGGAAAAGTGTTGTTTTCCCGTTGTGATAAAAGACTCATACACTACAATAAATATCATACAATTAATAACTTATTCCTTTCGTTGTATGATCAAGTATATCATGCACCTAATTTATGTAAACTAAATATTGTGATTTCTATAATTACAGGCAGAGCTAGCTTCGAGCCATGTGCAACGGTGGGGTGGTACCGACGGAAACCAGCCTCTCCTGGAAGAGAATAACACCACCTAAGCATATCTTATCTTACAAATGTTCTAGATATCTTGAGTATGAAGTTATCATTGTAATTTTTTTAGTTTCAACAGATCATGGAACACATCTTGAAAATGTTGAATTACTAAACTATGTATCATTAGGATCCTGAATATTTGGCCGCATCTTTGTATGTGGATGCCAAGAAATTTTTTCTGTTCTCTGAAAAAAATCATCATTCGCCTGAAGCTGAATTATCGCCTATTGAAATGTGGGGTATGAAAGATTTACGAACTACGCATGATTCTTTACTAATATATCTGTTAAATGTGGCATGTCAAAGATACGCGACTGTATGTCAATTACTAGTGGCTTGGAAAAATGGTCACTACTCACTAGTCTTGTGTCCGTGGCATGCCACAGATACGGCGCCACTGAATATTTCTTACTAGTGGAGTGCCACTAACACCCCACTAGTAATTGACATATTGGTGGCATGTCTTTGGGACACCGCTTTTAACAGAAATATTAGTGGCATTCGACCACAGTGGAATTTCCCAAATAGAATTTTTGGAATTATTATTTCTTATTATTTAATTTAAGAGCAATATCATAACATAATATCAGCCGAAATTCATTATTAAGATATTGTCAAGCTTCGATCAACATATATAAAACTAGCTAATTGTTCGCAACCGATATCACTGGTCGACTATAAAATTAGGTTCAACATAAAGAAACAAGTAGCACACAAACAAGAAAATAAACAAGTAGCACCCCACCCGGAAATTCAATTCGGCACATGGGAGCATATGCTCTTGCCATCGGAAAAACATTTTGAAATATTCAAAAAAATTAAACAAAAAATTTCTCGCTTAGGTATCAACATTTTATGTGTGCACATCAAGTCTTGCGAAAAAACGACATTTTTTATGACTTATGTAAAAAAGACAAATAAAACGTATCGTACACAACCTTTTTTTACACAAAATTTGTCTTTTTTACGGATGGAATTCAAAATGTCGGTTTTCTGTGAAACCACTTTTTAACATGTGGAATATTAAGATGTATCTACTAAATTTTGTGTTCAAATTTTTCAACATTTTAAAAATGCATTTAAAACGAAGTTTAAAAACAGGAAGCATATACTCTCGGGTGCCAAAACGCCACTCCCCCCCCACACCACCCAGTTATAACTTATAAGATGATGGTAATAAAAACATCATGCTGAAGTTCCTTGACGTGCATGAGGATTGCATGAGGAAGCGTCAGGGTAAGGTCGTGGCCACGCCATTTGTCTAGTGAGCACTTTTACGGCTTAAGGGCATCTCCAACCGAGCGATCTAAACGGACGCGCTGAGCCATCCGTTTTGGGTCGTTTGGGTGGCCGAGCGGACACCCGGACAGTGGCCCGTGTTCGCGTGTCCGGTTGGTTCGCACGCTGCGCCTAACGCGGCGACCCAAAAAGACGCCACGTGGTTGGTCTTCCTTGCGCGGCGCTGCGCCATGGCAGGCCTCGTCGGGACAGCAATGGCGGGCGGTAGAACGCGCGGGAAAGTTCCCGCACGCACCCGCTCTGGCACTAGTGGAAAAGAGGCCTTTCGTCCCACCCTTTAGTCCCCGTTTTGAACAAAACCGGGACCAATAGGGGGTATTGGTCCCGGTTCATCATGCAAACCCTTTAGTCCCGGTTCGTTTGTCTATGGGGCAAAACCCTTTAGTCCCGGTTCGTATTACCAATTTTTAGATTCTCAAAATTCCAAATGAAAATATGAAAGCAGGAAGATTTTAGTTTTTTTAAATTAATTTTATTTTTAAAATTTTTTAAAATAATAATTACATCATGCATAAAGATTACTATTACTTAACCATAAAGTTAGCCAATTTTTTAGATTTTCAAATTTTCAAGTTTGGCAAAAAAATATTAAAAAATAATAAATTAAAAAAACAATTATAATACAAATTTAAAAAATTATAATTATAATACCATTACCACAACATGTACGTTATTAGTTTTGTTTATTAAAATAATTATTTGGAATTCGAATAATAAATAAGTGTGACATCGACCAACATGTTAATAGGATTGATATGATACTAGTATCACAACATGCGCGCGAAGCACTTGGAAGCGATGTTAACTCAAAGTTAAGCTGCGCTCAAGTAGGAGTATGGGTGACCGAGCGGGAAGTTGGACCACGAGTAAGTAATTTGACTAGAGATTAAGGGTAGTTAGAGATTAAGTGGAGTTAGAAACTAAACTAGTTAAATAACTGAAATTTGAAAAAATAGGAAAAAAAGAGGAGCGAAAAATAATTGGGAACCAAATAGATAAAAAAATAACGAAATAACCTTTAGTCCCGGTTCGTGTTACAAACCGGACTAAAGGGTTTTTTCCTCGACGCGCGCCAGCAGCCCACGTGGCGGACCTTTAGTCCCGGTTATTTTACAACCGGGACTAAAGGGGGACCTTTAGTCCTCGTCTAATTGGTCCCGGTTTGGAAACCGGGACTAAAGGCCCAAGTGAACCGGGCCTATAGCCCCGTTTTCCACTAGTGTGGCGTCCTCTCCCTCTCCACCTTCTCTGGCGCCCTCTCCGTTGCCATGCCGCGCACTCTGCAGACCACTTGGGCCAAGCTCTCCCTCGCCGCCCGGGCCAGGTTCCCACGGACGGAGGAGGAGGAGCGCGCGAACGCGCGGTAGTTTGCCGACGACAAGGCGCTCCGCGTCGCTGCCGAGGCGGCGGCGAAGAAGGAAGAGGACGCGGAGATAGTGGAGGCGGCTGCGGACGGCTGGCACGAGACCACGGACGTGTGGTACGAGGCCGTGGAGGAGGAGCCCGTCGACACGGAGGACCTCGCGCTGGCGAACATCAACGCCGCCATCGAGGAGCGCCTCGCCGACCTCACGCGCGTGACGAAGGAGCACGAGGCCACCTGCCGGGCCGGCCGCCGCCATTAGGGACCTCCTCGCCGGAGAACCGCTCCTATAAGAGCAGCCCACCACCTCATCCAGCTGCCCTCGCCCGAGCGGCGCGCCCGGGAGGCTGCTGGCTGGCCAGAGCGGCCGACAAGGCGCATGCGCCGCGGAACGAGAACCACGAGGCCCAGGCCGCCGGCCGCGTCCGCCTGGAGGCGCGAACCGTTGTGGAACACGCCGCCCTGCAGGAGCTGGAGCTATGCGGGAAGCGGATGGTGCCGCCGCAGGAGGCGGAGCGCGAGCGCGCCCGAGGCGCGAGGACGGAAAGGAGGAGGATGAAGGCCTCCGCCGCGCCACCCAGCTTGTAAGCTGGAGTGGAATCCTCACGAGTACATGCCGCCCGCGTCGAGTGAAATCCACTGCCCCGACGGCGCGTCGGCGAGGAGTCGCCGGCGAGGCCGCCGGCCCCGTACGTATTAGGATAGGAGTAGTAGATTAAAAAAAATGTAATGGGTACCTTTTTAATGAAGAAAAAAATATTTCTACCTATGACACGCGAGCTAGGGGCGGACAAGGGGTGGACGCGAGCGGCCAGCCATTGGCGTTCGCGGCCACGCAAACTCGTCCCAGATTTGGGTCAGATTTGGATCATCCCGAACACCACGGCTATCCGTTTTAGAGATAGATCCGCGCGCTGGACCGGGTTTTTATCCGGTTTGACCCATCCGGATGCCCTAACTGCAGGTTGGTGATCTCAGCCGGGGAAACACTTGAGTTGGTACTGATCTGCCTTTGTGACGGTATGGTGTCCGCATTGCCGCTTGAACAACTGGAGATGCTGTTAAGTTCTTGCCGCAGGATCAGTATTGCGCGGGGCATGAGCAGGCCCACCAGTAAGCGTCAACAACACCAACCTCTCAAGGTCTATTAGAAGAATTGGAGCCGGGCTAAGCATCTCTCAGCCAAAAACTTCCAGTCGCGTTACCCAAAGGATTTGGGGCGGCCGGACAAAAAAATGTTTCCGACCAGCCGCGTTCCTGAACCCTTTTCTTGTTCGGCACGGCCCAATACGGTGTCCAGCGTTCTGAGGCCGTCTCCGCCCCATAGGGGACGCTCCGGGCACGCCGGACACAGCGAAAAGCGAGACGTAGCGACGCGAGCCTGACGCGTCAGTGGCTCGGAAGCCTAAAACTCCGTCGTCTACCTTTGGTCAAGCGAGGTTAATGGCGTCCTTGTTTTCCCAGGCGACGCAGGGACGCGTCTCGTCGTGCATGGCCACGTGGCTGTTCGCACCGGCGTTATTGCGTGCAACCACCCGCTGCCGCCATTGTACATTAAGAGGCCCTGCGGTTTGTCCCAATCTCTCGTCGGTCTCAAATCTCCTCGCCGCTCCGAGATCTTCTCCTCGCCCTTTCAAACAATCTCGTCCTCTCTCAAGATCGCCGCGGCGAACGGCTTCGGCCGCGGCAGCCTCACCGTGAAGGAGGCGTGTGCGCTGTACCACGCGGGATATCCCGTCCCGCCGGACATGCGCCTACCAAGCAGCGGCGGCTAGAAGATGGACGTGAACAGCATTGGCGTCCTGCCGCCGCCGACGCCAGGGACAGAGCGCTGAAAGGACGCCATCAGGGCCCGGCGGGCTGAACTCGATGCCGATGACCTAGCCGATCCGACCTGGGCGGCCAAGAACAACAACGCCTGGTGGGGCACGTACTTCAAGGCCAAGTACGACATGGAGATGCGCAGCACCACCGGTCTCATCGGCGGGCCGAACAGCTGGAACAGGGACGGGCATGCCCTGTTCTGGGGCATTCCGGGGCGCACCCTCGAGAGCATCATCCACGGCATCTGCAACGGTGCTCCAAGGTTGGAGGCGCCGTCCTCGCCGCCATCGTCTCCCACAGCGCAATTGCAGCCGAGGAGGACGTACTCATCCTCCTCGAACTCTTCATCCTCCTTTAAATTTAGTCGCATCTCGTTCGAATCTATGTAATATATGTCCAGTTTAGATGAATTTAATCGAATCTCGTTCAAGTTTAAAATTTCCGAAATTTTGTTTAGGGGACGTGACTGAAGAGCAACGTCCTCCAAACGCGGCACGAACAAAACACGTCCCTCAACGCTCGATCCGGCGCCGTTTGGGCGACGCTTTGGAAGACGCGACTGGAGATGCTCTAAGCATGCTCCCTAATTGGATGTCTCGTTTGGATGATCTAACTCTGTCATGTCGTTACTAGACCTAGTGTTTGGCTCGTGATCCCGTTGGAGCCTCCTACTGAAATGCTGGTACCATCCTGGTTCTGTAGTTGTGTCACTCGCACTTGATGGGATGCTTGAGTGATGCCCGGACCGTGATCGCCCCTTTGCGCCTAGAAAGTTTGAGCATGACGATGCAGTTGTAGTTGGTTATGGCAAAAAAAAAACTAGGTGATATGTGACATGCCGAGACTGTGTATACAAAACGCCATGGCCAAGCGAGACTAGAAGAAGCGACTGAAAGACGGAGGTCTCTGCTGCCATCTACATCGACATGGCAGACGAGTCGCAAGATCTCGCGCGGCGTGCTATCAAACAGATTCAGAAGCGTAACGCGCAGCGGATGGCCACCAAGGCTTCGATGTTGTTCGCGTCTATGGAAGGTATGTCCTTATCTTCTTCAATGCCGTACTCATAGGGGTAGGGTCTGTGCGTTCATAGGGGTGAGTGTATGCGCGTGTATAATGAAATTTGAAAAAAAAAAGATTGTGAATATTTTGGAACTTTAACAGTTGATTAATGTATACAATAGTATATATGGATTGTACATGTCAAGATTATACCATTCTATCTGCCTTGCAAAATATATTCATAACATATAATCAGTAAAGTTATTCCCTCCAAGCATATATATGAATAAGGCATACGAGTTTACCATGGTGAATATTTTACAAAACAAATTTAGTGTACAAAATTAGTATTGATATAGATTCATACTGAACAAACAATTTCTAAATATAGAAACTTCAAATAATAAAGTATAATTAAACTAATTATTATTTAAAAAAATCTTGAAAATGCGGATGGATTTAGTGTATAGCGAATAATATAACAAACTAAGCCCATCTCCAACGGGAAAACCCAAACCCAAAAGCGGACAACAGATGGGTCAAAACTGCACCCAGCAGGGGTAACCCATCCTAAAAGCGGATGCTCCTGGCGTCCGATTTGACTCAAAACTGACTTAAATCTGGCAGTGTTTTGGGGCGAGGCGGACAAGAGCGCGCGTCCATCTGTGGCCGTTCTGTCCGGGCGGATATGCGTTCTAGTGCATTTGATAGAGAGACAAAGGAAACCTAGTAGACCCCGCACCATTCTCTCTCCATTGTCCTCCTTTCCCCCATGGAAATCGTGTGTACAACCGCCGAAGTTTGGCTCGCCTTGTGGAATACCGCCGTCGCCTATAAATGGAGGCACCCGTCGCCACCGTCTCCTTTTTTTCACACCTGCTAGAAGTCGCCGGAGGCGAAACATGCTCGGCGCCACCGGCCTCGATGCCGACAAGCAAGACGACGACGGAGGCCTGGACGGAGCGGAAGAAGACGAAGAGGTCAGCGACGGCGGGCTCGAGCTTGGGGACGAACACGGGTGCACGGGGCGCGGGCTAGCTGCGCCTCGCCACGCCGCGCGGGAATGGCTGCCGATCGCGCCTCGCCACACCGCCGCGACCATGGTCGCCGGCCGGCGGGACGGCCCGGCGGCGCTCGCTACCGCCGCGCGGTCACGATCGGAGGTCGCGCGAGCACGGGGCCGGCCAGCCCGGCCACGCCGCCGCGGCACGGGCCGGCCGCGCCTCGGCGACGCCTGTGCATGGCGCCGCCGCGCTACGACGCGCCACGACACAACCGCGTTGCGCCACGCCACCCTCGACGCTGGCAGCCTCCATCCTTAGGCGTCGTGTGCGCGTCGCTGCCGCCGCCCCACGGCATCCGCCTGTGCCCTTGGCGTCGTGCGTGCGTGGCCTTCGCCCCTTTCGCCTCGTTTGGGTCGTCCGATTTGGGTCGTGCATGTGCGTTAGGGAATAAAATTTGAGGCGGATATCTGCAAACGTCCGCGCGACAATCCGCTGAACGACCCAAACGGATAAAATATATCATCTGTTTGGGTCTTAGCGTTGAAGATGCCTTAAACATCGAAACATCTCACGGTATTGCATCCGAGAGCCACTTTGTAATTGTAATGATATTATGATTATTAATTAATAAAGAGCACATGTTTCCCTCAAAAAAAAAACGAACATCTGAGAGTATGGTTTACACGGAAAGTGAGTGTACGAGCCAGCCCACGCGTTCCACGCGTGAAGGTTGTCTTGCGAAAGTGCATCCACATGGATCTACATCTACAGTGCGATGCCAGTCGAGGACCAGACCAGCAGGGACGGACGATGGTCAGGCCCCCCAGCATAATTTGCCAGGTACATGCGGACAGGCGTTCGGCCCGACGCATCCAGCCACTATTCTCTCTGTATATGCCTAAGCTTAATTTCGAATTAAATGATATTGAAATATATCAGGAATGTCCCTTTTTTTCAAAGAATAATAAGAACTTGGTGTTTTGGTGGGTCGGACTGCGCATGTAATTTCTTATCGTTCTATTTGCCTTACAAAATATTTTCACAGCATATACGATGTCAAAACATATGAATAAGGCTTGCCCGTTTCCATGGCGAATCTTTCACAATGACTTGAGTGTACAAAATTAGTATTGATACACATTCGTATTGAACAAACAAGTTCTAATGATGCAAACTTTAAATTAAATAAGCATAATATGCTTGAACTAACTATTATTAAAAATTAAATCTTGAAAAATGTGGATGGATTAATTTTTATGTAGCAGAGGACATATTAGAGCAGCCGCAATTCCAATGGCTTCGGGCATGTCCAACGTGGGACGCTAACTGAGGGCACCAGGATTATTTTCCTGATTAAGCAGCCGTTGCTCTAGCAAATCCTGGTATATGGTGTTGCATCGACGCAAATATAAGCAACGACGCTTCGTTTGGGCGGAGGTAAAAATCAGAGGAGAGAGGGCGCCAACAGAAAAGAGTTTTCGTTTTGGTTTAGCGCCTAGCGTTGGAAAGGCAAGAGGCTTAGACATTCTTTAGTTCTTAGTATTTTTTTTTCTCTGTTAACGCTTACATAAGCATCTACCATTGGACATGCCCTTAGAAGTAGTGAAAATGACTGGAATTTAATCCCTAGCGTCCATGTATAAGGCCCACATTTGCTGCTCGTATATACTAACAAACGGCTCTTCTATAACATTGCTCAAAAAAAAAAAAAACTGCTCGTATATAACAAGCTGAACATCTCAAAATCTGACGGACCCAAGAGCCACCCCACGCGTTCCACGCGTTAGCGATAAGGACGATTATTTCAAGGAGTCCTTGCGAACGTGCATCTCAAGAGCCACCCCACGCGTTCCACGAGTTAGCGATTACCTCGGCCTGTTATTGCGAACGTACTACATCCACATAGATCATACAACGTACATCTATAATGTGATGCCACTCCAGGACCAGACCAAGCAGGGACGGCAGGCCCTCAATTCGCCAGGTACATGTGGACAGGGGCTCAGCCCAAAGCATATATCCATCAAAATAAAGCGCACGGTTTTTTAAATCGCAATCGTGTGCGATGGGTCTAATGTTGCACACGGTTTATTACGTGAAATCGAAATCATGTGCGATAAGCTGGTCCGTCTCACACGGTGCTCCCTTTTCGACCGTCAGTAGATTTGAAGATCGCAAACGTTGTTGTCAATTTAAGCGTATGTGCTTCACAGAGATGGCATGCGTTTATTTTAGCCAGCTGCTTGGTTTCTGCCAGCATTGTTGACCTTTCATATATGTAACAAGCAATGTTCAACTGCCCCCAGTAGCCCATATCATAACTCAACACTGCGTTCACTATATTTGACTGTAAATTTCATACACCACATATACACATGTATGTCGGCATAGATTAAGTGCTAGTTATAGTTTATTGAGAACATTCAGTGGTCTTCTCGTCACCTTTCTAATATTCTGGTAATACGGCATAAGACATTGTTAACTAAAAAAAGTATCTTATGCAGTGCACCAAAGTATCGAAATAGCGACGGTTTGCAAATCCTTATGACAAGATGCCGGTATCTCATCCGAAACATACTGCAGAAACAAATCTTTGCGGTAAGAATATGAACATATTGTTGGAGATAGTGCTCTTGAGATAAATAATAATAGCTATTTATTATATGTCACATGTTCATAATTAGTTTCATTCCATGATATAACGGTATTAAGAGGAAGACATCAATACACATGTGTTATTGTAAACAACTAGGAGTTGCTAGTAAGCACACAAGTGCATAACTATTTCATTGAGGTCAATTGTTGGTCGAGGTTTTTCCGATCATGAACACACACGTTCATTGAAAATAAGGTCATATCATTGGATGAATGATATGGTGGACATACCCACAATATAAGTATTGTAACACGATCAATCGATATCGAGTTCAATGTTGCAATGTTTATAAAGGGCATAGTAACTTAATCTTTAGATAATAAGATCGTATTAATCATCATCTCCTGAGGTTGCCTTAGCTGCATCAACCATCACACCGTAGTAGGGTGATTATAAAGGTGTAGCTAGGTATATCAATGGAATTGTTGAGGCCTATTTTATCAAGAGCAGTATTTTTTCGTTTCATGTGAAGGAAAGATACTTTATTAAAGGGCCCACTTGGTGAGATTGCATCCATGAAAGCTGCGCAGCTATCTTCGTGGAAGAACATAATGATCGCAAAAGTTCTCCATACCCACCTAGAGATCATATGGCCCGTGACCCAGTCTTGGTCCATAGCTATGATATTCCAGAACCATAGACTAACACACTTACGGGTTCAATGAAACTAAGATAGTTTTGGATTCATCGGAATTGACAGATATATTCGGAATATGGTTCTGGAGAAGTCCGAAAGATGTCCGGAATAGTTCGGGAGGTGTGTCGGACTAATGGAAATTAAAGGATATGATTAATATGTTGATTGGATGAATTAATATATTAAAATATATTTAGTTAAATAAAAATATGATTTTTATTTAATTAAAAGGGCAACCTTATTTTATTAGGCCTCATATGGAAGGGGCCAAATAAATAAAAATAAAAGGGAAAATAAAATAAATAAGGGAAGGGTGGCCAGCCCAGCCAAGTGGGTCGGCCCACCTAGGCGGCCGAACGAGCGGGTGGTGTTGGAGATATGCCCAAGAGGCAATAATAAATTAGTTGTTGTTATATCTTAGTGTTCATAATAAATGTTTACATCCCATGCTATAATTGTATTAACCGAAACATTGATACATGTGTGTTATGTAAACAACAAGGAGTCCCTAGTAAGTCTCTTGTATAACTAGCTTGTTGATTAATAGATGATCATGTTTTCGTGATCATGAACATTGGATGTTGTAAATAACAAGGTTATGTCATTGGGTGAATGATATAATGGACATACACCCAAATAAGCGTAGCATGAGATCAAGTCATTTAGTTCAACTTGCTATAAGCTTTCGATACATAGTTACCTAGTCCTTCGACCATGAGATCATGTAAATCACTTACACCGGAAGGGTACTTTGATTACATCAAACGCCATTGCGTAAATGAGTGGTTATAAAGATGGGATTAAGTATTCGGAAAGTGTGAGTTGAGGCATGTGGATCAACAGTAGGATTTGTCCATCCCGATGACAGATAGATATACTCTGGACCCTCTCGGTGGAATGTTGTCCGATTAGCTTGCAAGCATGTGATTAGATCACAAGAGTGTTGGAGATATGCCCAAGAGGCAATAATAAAAGTGGTTATTATATATCTTTATGTTTATGATGAATGTTTATATACCATGCTATAATTGTATTAACCGAAACATTGATACATGTGTGATATGTAAACAACAAAGAGTCCCTAGTATGCCTCTTAACTAGCTTGTTGATTAATGGATGATTAGTTTCATAATCATGAACATTGGATGTTATTAATAACAAGGTTATATCATTGTATGAATGATGTAATGGACATACCCAATTAAGCGTAGCATAAGATCACGTCATTAAGTTATTTGCTATAAGCTTTCGATACATAGTTACCTAGTCCTTATGACCATGAGATCATGTAAATCACTTATACCGGAAAGGTACTTTGATTACATCAAACGCCACTGCGTAAATGGGTGGTTATAAAGGTGGGATTAAGTATCCGGAAAGTATGAGTTGAGGCATATGGATCAACAGTGGGATTTGTCCATCCCGATGACGGATAGATATACTGGGCCCTCTCGGTGGAATGTCGTCTAATGTCTTGCAAGCATATGAATAAATTCATAAGAGACCACATACCACGGTACGAGAAAAGAGTACTTGTCAGGAGACGAGGTTGAACAAGGTATAGAGTGATACCGATGATCAAACCTCTGACAAGTAAAATATCGCGTGACAAAGGGAATTGGTATCGTATGTGAATGGTTCATTCGATCACTAAAGTCATCGTTGAATATGTGGGAGCCATTATGGATCTCCAGATCCCGCTATTGGTTATTGGTCGGAGAGAGTTCTCACCCATGTCCACATAGTTCACGAACCGTAGGGTGACACACTTAAGGTTTGATGTTGTAATGGTAGAACTTGAATATGGAATGGAGTTCGAAGTATTGTTCGAAGTCCCGGATGGGATCCCGGACATCACGAGGAGTTCCGGAATGATCCGGTGATTTTACGGAAGGTTCTAGAAGGTTCTAGAAAAGTTCGGAAGGAATCACTAAGGAAGGAGGAGTCCCGGAGGGACTCCACCTCCCCATGGCCGGCCAACCCTAGAAGGGGGAGTCCAAGGTGGACTCCACCTAAGGGGGCCGGCCACCCCCCCACATCGAAGGGGGGAATCCCACTTGTGGTGGGAGTCCCACCTTGGGTAGGTTTCCTACTACATGGAAGGTTCTTGTGTTGGGGTCTTATTCGAAGACTTGTAGTCCAACACTTGGGGTTCCACCTATATAATGAGGGGCATAGGGAGGGGGCCAGCCACCACAAAGCCACAATCTGCCGCACCCCTTGAGGCCGGCCACCCTCTCCCAAACCCTAGCCGCCCTCTCCTCCACCTCTCCCGCAACGCTTAGCGAAGCTCCGCCGGTTCTCCATCGCCACCGCCACCACGCCGTCGTGCTGCCGGATTCAAGGAGGAGCTACTACTTCGCTGCCCGCTGGAACGGGGAGAAGGACGTCGTCTTCATCAACACCGAACGTGTGACCAAGTACGGAGGTGCTGCCCGATCGTGGCACCGTGATCAAGATCTTCTACGCGCTTTTGCAAGCGGAAAGTGATCATCTACCGCAGCAATAAGAGCCTACTCTTATAGGCTTTGGAAATCTTCAAGGGTGAGTCTCGATCATCCCCTCGTTGCTCCCGTCTTCTGGATTGCATCTTGGCTTGGATTGCGTTCTCGCGGTAGGAAATTTTTTGTTTTCTATGCAACGAATCCCTACAAGGTATCAGAGCCGTGTCTATGCATAGATGGTTGCACGAGTAGAACACAATAGTTTGTGGGCGTTGATGCTTTTGTTGTCTTTAGTTTGAGTACTTTGCATCTTTGTGGCATAGTGGGATGAAGCGGCTCGGACTAACTTTACATGACCGCGTTCATGAGACTTGTTCCTCGTTCGACATGCAACTTGTATTGCATAAGAGGCTTTGCGGGTGTCTGTCTCTCCTACTATAGTGAAGATTCAATTTACACTTCTATTGACAACTCTAGTATCACCGTTGTGGTTCATGTTCGTAGGTAGATTAGATATCTCTTGAAAACCCTAAACCACGTAAAATATGCAAACCAAATTAGAGACGTCTAACTTGTTTTTGAAGGGTTTGGTGATGTGATATGGCCATAATGTGATGATGAATATGTATGAGATGATCATTATTGTATTGTGGCAACCGGCAGGAGCCTTATGGTTGTCTTTAAATTTCATGTTGAGTAGTATTTCAAAGTAGTTGTAATAGTTGCTACATGAGGTGAACAACCATGAAGACGGCGCCATGGACCTTGACGCTACGCCGACGATGATGGAGATCATGCCCGTTGATGATGGAGATCATGTCTGTGCTTTGAAGATGAAGATCAAAGGCGCAAATACAAAAGGGCCATATCATATCACATACGAACTGCATGTGATGTTAATCCTTTTATGCATCTTATTTTGCTTAGATCGCGACGGTAGCATTATAAGATGATCCCTCTCACTAAAATATCAAGATAATAAAGTGTTCATCCTTAGTAGCACCGTTGCCAAGACTTGTCGTTTCGAAGCATCTCGTGATGATCGGTGTGATAGAATCAACAAGTGCATACAATGGGTGCAAGCCAGTTTTGCACATGCGGATACTAAGGTGGCCTTGACGAGCCTAGCATGTACAGACATGGTCTCGGAACACGTGATACCGAAAGGTAGAGCATGAATCATATGATTGATATGATGAACACTTTGAGTGTTCGCCATTGAAATTACATCTTGTCTCGTGATGATCGGACTTAGGTGTGGTGGATTTGGTTCGTGTGATCACTAAGACAATTGGAGGGATATTGTTTTGAGTGGGAGTTCACCTAGATTTTTAATTATGTTGAATTAAAATTTGAACTCAATTTGTCATAAACTTAGTCTAAACTATTGCAAATATATGTTGTAGATATGGCATCCCCAATCAATTTTAACCAGTTCCTAGAGAAAGAAAAGCTTAAGAGCAACGGTAGCAACTTCACCGACTGGTTCCCATGTGAGGATCTTCCTCGCTGGCAACTGCAATATGTGCTTGATGCACCGCTAGGTGACCTCCCGCAGAAACTGAAACCGATGAAGTAAAGAATGTTTACACGACTCGGAAAGCTCGGTACTCTCAAGTTCAGTGTGCCATCCTGTGCAGTCTGAAGCCTATCTTCAAAACGTTTTGAGCACCACGATCCTCATGAGTTGGTCAATGAGCTGAAAGCTATATTTGAAACTCATGCGGCCGTGGAATGCTATGAAGCATCGAAACACTTCTTCAGCTGCATGATGGAAGAAGGCAGCTCCGTTAGTGAGCACATGCTCGCCATGACCGGGCATGCGAAGAAACTCAGTGACTTGGGAATAGTGATTCCTAATAGACTGGGGATTAATCGTGTCCTTCAATCACCGCCACCTAGTTACAAGAACTTTGTGATGAACTACAATATGCAGAACATGAACAAAGAGTTACCTGAACTCTTTGGCATGCTAAAAGCTGCAGAGATTAAGATCAAGAAAGAACACCAAGTGTTGATGGTCAACAAGACCACCAGTTTCAAGAAACAGGGCAAGTCTAAGGGAAAATTCAAGAAGGGTGGCAAGAAAGTTGCCACACTTCCTATGAAACCTAAGAACGGCCCTAAGCCTGATGTTGAGTGCTATTACTGCAAGGAGAAGGGACACTGGAAGCGTAATTGCTCCAAGTATCTGGCTGATCCAAGAGCGGCCTTGTCAAGAAGAAGAAAGAAGGTATATCTGATATACATGTTATAGATGTTTATCTCACTGGTTCTCGTACCCGGTATTTGATACTGGTTTGGTTGCTCATATTTATAACTTGAAACAGAACTAAAGAATAAACGAAGACTACGAAGGATGAAGTGACGATGCGTTGGAAACGGATCCAAAGTCGATGTGATCGCTGGCACACTTCCTCTACATCTACCTTCGGGATTAGTTTTAAGCCGAAATAATTGTTATTTTGTACCCGCGTTGAGCATGAACATTATATCTGGATCTTGTTTAATGCAAGACGGTTATTCATTCAAGTCTGAGAATAAAGGTTGTTCTATTTTTATGAATAATACCTTTTATGGTCGAGCACCTGAAAAGAATGGCTAATTTCTGTTAGATCTTGATAGTAGTGATACACATATACATAACATTGATGCTAAGCGAATTAAATTGAATGATAATTCTACTTATATGTGGCACTGTCATCTTGGTCATATTGGAGTGAAACGCATGAAGAAACTCCATACCGATGGATTACTTGAATCACTTGACTTTGAGTCACTTGATAGATGCGAAGCATGTCTGATGGGAAAAATGACTAAGACTCCATTTCTGGTATGATGGAGCGAGCTACTGACTTATTGGAAATCGTACATACCGATGTGTGCGGACCGATGAGTGTAGCATCGCGCGGTGGTTATCGTTATGTTCTAACCTTCACAGATGATCTGAGTAGATATGGGTATATCTATTTCATGAAACATAAATCCGAAACTTTCGAGAAGTTTAAGGAATTCCAAAGTGAAGTAGAAAATCAACGTAACAAGAAGATTAAATTTCTACGATCTGATCGTGGAGGTGAATATTTGAGTTATGAGTTTGGCATGCATTTAAAGAAATGCGGAATACTTTCACAATTGACACCGCCGGGAACACCACAACGAAACGGTGTGTCCGAACGTCGTAATCGAACTCTCTTAGATATAGTTTGTTCTATGATGTCTCTTACTGATTTGCCGTTATCATTTTGGAGTTATGCATTAGAGACAGCCGCATTCACTTTAAATAGAGCACCATCAAAATGTTGAAACGACACCGTATGAATTATGGTTTAATAAGAAACCTAAGCGTCGCTCCTTAAAGTTTGGGGTTGCGAAGCCTATGTAAAGAAGTTACAACCTGACAAGCTAGAACCCAAAGCGAGAAATGCGTCTTCATAGGATACCCTAAGGAAACTATAGGGTACACTTTCTATCACAGATCCAAAGGCAAAATCTTTGTTGCTAAGAACGGAACCTTTCTTGAGAAAGAATTTCTCACTAAAGAAGTGAGTGGAAAAAAGTAGAACTCGATGAGATTGATGAATCTTTACTCGTTGATCAGAATAGCGCAGTACCGGAAGTTGTACCTGTACCGCCTACACCGGTGAGGAAGCTAATGATAATGATCATGAAACTTCGAACGAGGAAACTACTGAACCTCGCAGATCGACAAGGGAACGTGCCACTCCTGATTGGTATGATCCTTGTCTAAATGTCATGATTGTGGACAACAATGATGAAGACCCTGCGACGTATGAAGAAGCGATGATGAGCCCAGATTCCAACAAATGGCAAGAAGCCATGAAATCCGAAATGGGATCCATGTATGATAACAAAGGGTGGACTTTGGTAGACTTACCTGATAGCCGCAAGGCTGTCGAGAATAAATGGATCTTCAAGATAAAAACAGATGCTGATGGTAATATTACTGTCTATAAAGCTCGACTTGTCGCAAAGGGTTTTCGACAAATTCAAGGAGTTGACTACGATGAGACTTTCTCACCTGTAGCGAAGCTGAAATCTGTGAGGATTTTGTTAGCTGCATTTTTCGATTATGAGATTTGGCAGATGGATGTCAAAACGGCGTTCCTTAATGGAGACATTGAAAAAGAGTTGTATATGGTACAACCCAAAGGTTTTGTCGATCCTAAAAATGCTGACAAAGTATGCAAACTTCAGAGTTCAATCTATGGACTAAAGCAAGCATCGAGAAGCTGGAACCGACGCTTTGATAAGGTGATCAAAGATTTCGGGTTTATACAGTGTCATGGAGAGGCCTGTATTTACAAGAAAGTGAGTGGGAGCTCTGTAGCATTCCTGATATTATATGTAGATGACATATTATTGATTGGGAATGATATAGAACTATTAAGCAGTGTAAAAGGTTATTTGAATAATAGTTTTTCAATGAAAGACCTTGGTGAAGCATCGTATATATTAGGCATCAAGATTTATAGAGATAGATCAAGACGTCTAATAGGGCTATCACAGAGTACATACCTGGACAAGATTCTAAAGAAGTTTAGAATGGACGAAAGTAAGAAAGGATTCTTACCTATGTTACCAGGCAAGGTCTTGAGTAAGACTCAAGGACCGGCTACGGCAGAAGAAAGAGAAAGGATGAGTCAGATCCCCTATGCCTCGGCAGTAGGCTCTATTATGTATGACATGCTATGTACTAGACCGGATATAGCACATGATGTTAGTTTGACTAGCAGATATCAAAGTGATCCAGGAATGGAACACTGGACAGCGGTCAAGAATATCCTGAAGTACTTGAAAAGAACTAAGGATATGTTTCTTTGTTATGGAGGTGACCAAGAGCTCGTTGTAACCAGTTACACCGATGCAAGTTGGAACACTGATCCTGATGACTCTAAGTCACAGTCTGGGTACGTGTTTATATTGAATGGTGCTGCAGTAAGCTGGGCAAGCTCGAAGAAGTGCATGGTGGCAAAGTCTTCAACAGAATCAGAGTACATAGCGGCTTCAGAGGCTTCATCAGAAGCGGTATGGATGAAGAGGTTCATTGTAGAGCTCGGTGTGGTTCCTAGTGCATTGGACCCACTAGTCATCTACCGTGACAACATGGGTGCCATCGCCAATGCACAAGAACCAAGGTCACACAAGAGGCTGAAGCATATCAAGCTACGTTATCACTCGATTCGCGAGTACATCGAAGATGGAGAAGTAAAGATTTGCAAAGTACACACTGATCTGAATGTAGCAGATCCGTTGACTAAAGCTCTCCCTAGGGCAAAGCATGACCAACACCAGAATGCCATGGGTGTTAGGTACCTTACAATGTAATCTAGATTATTGACTCTAGTGCAAGTGGGAGACTGTTGGAGATATGCCGAAGAGGCAATAATAAAAGTGGTTATTATATATCTTTATGTTTATGATGAATGTTTATACCATGCTATAATTGTATTAACTGAAACATTGATACATGTGTGATATGTAAACAACAAAGAGTCCCTAGTATGCCTCTTAACTAGCTTGTTGATTAATGGATGATTAGTTTCATAATCATGAACATTGGATGTTATTAATAACAAGGTTATATCATTGTATGAATGATGTAATGGACACACCCAATTAAGCGTAGCATTAGATCACGTCATTAAGTTATTTGCTATAAGCTTTCGATACATAGTTACCTAGTCCTTATGACCATGAGATCATGTAAATCACTTATACCAAAGGTACTTTGATTACATCAAACGCCACCGCGTAAATGGGTGGTTATAAAGGTGGGATTCAGTATCCGGAAAGTATGAGTTGAGGCATATGGATCAACAAAGGATTTGTCCATCCCGATGACGGATAGATATACTCTGGGCCCTCTCGGTGGAATGTCATCTAATGTCTTGCAAGCATATGAATAAGTTCATAAGAGACCACATACCACGGTACGAGAAAAGAGTACTTGTCAGGAGACGAGGTTGAACAAGGTATAGAGTGATACCGATGATCAAACCTCGGATAAGTAAAATATCGCGTGACTAAGGGAATTGGTATCGTATGTGAATGGTTCATTCGATCACTAAAGTCATCGTTGAATATGTGGGAGCCATTATGGGTCTCCAGATCCCGCTATTGGTTATTGGTTGGAGAGAGTTCTCACCCATGTCCACATAGTTCACGAACCGTAGGGTGACACACTAAGGTTTGATGTTGTAATGGTAGAACTTGAATATGGAATGGAGTTCGAAGTATTGTTCGAAGTCGGATGGGATCCTAGACATCACGAGGAGTTCCGAATGGTCCTGGAGAATAAGATTCATATATAGGAAGTCATTTTATAAGTTTGAAAATGATCCGGTGATTTTATGGAAGGTTCTAGAAGGTTCTAGAAAAGTTCGGAAGGAATCACTAAGGAAGGAGGAGTCCCGGAGGGACTCCACCTCCCATGGCCGGCCAACCCTAGAAGGGGGAGTCCAAGGTGGACTCCACCAAGGGGGCCGGCCCCCCCCACATGGAAGGGGGGAATCCCACTTGAGGTGGGAGTCCCACCTTGGGTAGGTTTCCCTACTACATGGAAGGTTCTTGTGTTGGGGTCTTATTCGAAGACTTGTAGTCCAACACTTGGGGTTCCACCTATATAATGAGGGGCATAGGGGAGGGGGCCGGCCACCACAAAGCCACAAGCTGGCCGCACCCCTTGAGGCCGGCCACCCCTCTCCCAAACCCTAGCCGCCCCTCTCCTCCACCTCTCCCGCAACGCTTAGCGAAGCTCCGTCGGAGTTCTCCATCGCCACCGCCACCACGCCGTTGTGCCGGATTCAAGGAGGAGCTACTACTTCCGCTGCCCGCTGGAATGGGGAGAAGGACGTCGTCTTCATCAACACCGAACGTGTGACCGAGTACGGAGGTGCTGCCTGATCGTGGCACCGTGATCAAGATATTCTACGCTCTTTTGCAAGCGGCAAGTGATCGTCTACCGCAGCAATAAGAGCCTACTCTTATAGGCTTTGGAAATCTTCAAGGGTGAGTCTCGATCATCCCCTCGTTGCTCCCGTCTTCTAGATTGCATCTTGGCTTGGATTGCGTTCTCGCGGTAGGAATTTTTTTGTTTTCTATGCAACGAATCCCTACAAAGAGATGACATACCATGGTACGAGTAAAGAGTACTTGTCGGTAACGAGGTTGAACAAGGTATGGAGATACCGATGATCAAACCTCGGACAAGTAAAGTATCGCGTGACAAAGGGAATCGGTATCGCATGTAAATGGTTCAATCGATCACTAAGTTATCGTTGAATGTGTGGGAGCCATTATGGATCTCCAGATCCCGCTATTGGTTATTGGTCGGAGAGGAGTCTCGAACATGTCTGCATAGTTCACGAACCGTAGGGTGACGCGCTTAAGGCTCGATGTCGCATAAGTAGATTGGGAATATGAGATGGAGACCGAAGTTTTTCGGAGTCTCGATGGGATCCAGACATCACGAGGAGGTCCGGAATGGTCCGGAGAATAAGATTCATATAAGGGAAGTTGATTTCTAGGTTTCGGAAAAGTTCGGGATTTTCCGGTGGAAGACCGGGAAGGTTCTAGAAGGTTTCGGGGGTCCCACCAGTGGTCCCACGACCCTAGGAGGCCTAGAATGGGCCGAGGGGATGCACCCTAGCCTAATGGGCCAAGGGCACATGCCCCCCAAGGCCCAGCCGGCCAACCCCTTAGGGTTTCCCCAAAACCCTAAGGGGGGATCAACTTGGTGGGGAGTTTCCCCTTTTTTGGGCCGGCCATGATCTTGGAGGAGGGGCCAAGGCAAACCCTGGCCGCCCCCCCCTATATAAAGAGGGGAGGGGCAGGGGCACAGCCCTCCTTCACCCCTTGACCTCTGGCCGCCTCTCTCTCCCACCGATAAACTGCTCCGGCTTAGGCGAAGCCCTGCAGCTTTTCTCCTCCTCCACCACCACCACGCCGTCGTGCTGCTGGGATTCCAAGGAGATCTACCACACCTCCGCTGCCCGCTGGAACGGGGAGAGGACGGGCTTCATCGACACCGTACGCGCGACCGAGTACGGAGGTGATGCCGGATTGCAGCACCGGGGACGATCATCTACACCAACAACGAGATCTAATCTCGTAGGCTTTGGAAATCTTCGAGGGTTAGTCTCATATCATTCTCATTGCTCTAATCTTGTAGATTAGATCTTGGGTGTTCCATAGATTAGATCTTGGATTTATTCGTCTTTGCGGTAGGAAATTTTTTGTTTTCTATGCAACGAACCCCAACAGTGGTATCAGAGCCATGTCTATGCATAGATATGTTGCACGAGTAGAACACAATGGTTTTATGGGAGTTGATGCTTTTGTTGTTTTTGGTTAGTGTACTTTGCATCTTGCGGGATGGTGGGATGAAGCGGCCCGGGCTAACTTTACATGACCGCGTCTCATGAGACTTGCTCCACGCTTGACATGCAACTTGTATTGCATAAGTGGCTTTGCGGGTGTCCGTCTCTCCCACCATAGTGAAGATCCAATTTACTCTTTCTATTGACAACACTAGTATCACCATTGTGGTTCATGTTCGTAGGTAGATTGGATCTTACTCAAAAACCCTAAACCACGTAAAATATGCAAACCAAATTAGAGGCGTCTAACTTGTTTTTGCAGGGTTTGGTGATGTGATATGGCCATGATGTGATGATGATTATATTTGATGTATGAGATGTTCATTATTGTATTATGGCAACCGGCAGGAGCCTAATGGTTGTCTTTAATTTTGTTAAGACCTGCGTGTCTATTCATCATGTAATAGCTTTATTTCAAGTAGTTGTTATAGTAGCTATAAGTGATGGACAACCATGAAGCGGCGCCATGGACCTTGGTGCAATGCTGGTGATGATGGAGATCATGCTCATGTGCTTTGGAGATGGAGATCAAAAGCACAAGAACAAAGGCCATATCATATCACATATTATGAATTGCATGTGATGTTAATCCTTTATGCATCTTATCTTGCTTAGATCGCGACGGTAGCATTATAAGATGATCCCTCACATTAATATCAAGATAATAAAGTGTTCTCCCCTCGTATGCACCGTTGCTACAGTTCGTCGTTTCGAAGCATCTCGTGATGATCGGATGTGATAGATTCTACGTTCACATACAACGGGTGTAAGCCATGTTGCACACGCGGAAATACTTGGGTTTGCTTGACGAGCCTAGCATGTACAGACATGGCCTCGGGACACAGAAACCGAAAGGTTGAACACGAGTCATATGGATGATATGATCAACATGTTGATGTTTACCATTGAAGCTACATCATCTCACGTGATGATCGGTTTTGGTGTAGTGGATATGGATCGTGTACCACTAAACAACTATGAGGGATGTTGTATTAAGTGGGAGTTCATTAGTAATTGGATTAAAACATGAACTAATTATCATGAACATAGTCTGAATAGTATTTTGAATTAAATTTTTAGAATGGGCATCCGTTATCTACCATGCGCTAGTCTTGTAATTGAGATAGAAATACTGTTAAGTCTGGCAAGAAACTTTACGGACTAGTACCGTATTGTTAAAGAATCAAGAAATGATTAAGTCCTATTGCAAATTTTTAGTAAACCGCACATTGATGATTCAAAGAGCAATGGTTTCAATTAGTACCTAAAATCATCTTGTCTCCGTGAAACTTGAAGTTCAAATCCGTTTGAAAAGTAAGGAGCTAGAAATTTTGTTTTCAGAAATAAGCGAGGTATGAGATATATGTGATATCTAAGACCTTATTGCAAGAAGATAGAATATAATCTAGTGAGATTAAATAAACTCATAAGTTTTATGGGAATGTACGAAGGTTGAAGACGCTAGGCGTCCCGATCCTCCAACTAGTTGGGCACTAACAATATTCGCATATCCGTGAAGTGATCGTCCTTAGTATGCACCGTTGCTAAGACTCGTCGTTTCGAAGCATCACGTGATGATCGAGTGTTATAGATTCTACGTGTGCATACAACGGGTGCAAGCCAGATTTGCACATGCGAATACTAAGGTTAAAACTTTACGAGCCTAGCATGTACAGACATGGTCTCGGAAAGACATCATGATTTGACGGATAAAAATTATGAGTAAAATTGTTCATCACATTAAAAGGTTACTAATAGTGAAATCCGGAACACTTGTCATGTGATGATCAACTTCAAGGTAAGAACCTCAAGGTTATTGGTGTTTGACCAACAAACCTAGAAGTTATTGAAGGTGAGGTGTTTTCTGAGAATGAGGAAAGCTAAAAGAGAAACTACAAAAGATTTTGGCAGAAAAAAAAAGACTAGAAAGTCTAGCTCACGTGTATATAGATGATATACATGTTATGAATGTATTTCTTTTTTGGTCACACAATGAAATTCTTGGGTAGGTGTACCATATTGGTTGGTATGAAGTGTCATACAAAACAACGCAATACAAGAATACAATGGCCTAAGTGATTGACAAGGAATATGGTAGGAATGCACGTCTGGAACAAAATAAAGTGTTGTTGTGTTCGTCGTTGGCATTCTATCTAGCCCTTCAGATTTATAATAAAGAACTTTATAATTGTTGTTGTTGTTTTTGTTCATGTACGATGGATAAGTTATTATAAATCTTTATGGTGAAGCACACATGCATAACACTGACGCTAAAATGCCGTAAGGCAAATGATGTGAATTCCACTTATTAGTGGAACCGCCATTTAGGTCATGTTAGAAAGGAACGCATGAAGGAACTCCATGCAAATGGATTATTTGGAGTCATTTGATTTTTGAATCGTTTGGCGCTTGCAAATCTCTTCTAAAGAGAATGACTGAAATACCGTTCATAGGCCAAGAGTTGAACGGGCAACTAACTTAGTGGAAAGATACATGATGATGTAAGTGGTTCACTGGGCATAGTTGTGTGCGGGAGATTCTTCTACTTCATGAAAACTTTCAACAATGAATTGCGTATATATATGTGGATATATTCAATAAGGAAGAAGTTTAAAACATTTGAATGGATTCAAATAAATTTTAGCATGAAGTGGAAATCATCGTAATAGAAAAGTCAAATATCTATGATTGGATGATGGTGGAAATATTTGAATTACGAGTTTTAGCGAACATCTAAGAGAGTTATGAAATTGTTCTACAACTGTAATGTCCCAGGTTTAGAGACGATCGAGGGGTAGATTTTAGAAAGGGATGTGCATTGCATTGTAATTTACGGGGAAATTTCGCGCTTTTAAAACAAAACTGCATCGAAGGGGGACAGGTTTCTCTCTCGACACCTTACAGGGTTAGGGTTTCGAGAGTGCGATGAACTTGTTCCTACTTATCTAAATTAGGGTTTTGAGAAGAGAGAAGTGATATTACATTGAAATCTTAAGTTGCATGATTGAATTATAAGTTAAGTTGTTTGAATGAATTCAAACCAACTTTGAATTTGAATTTCAAATTCAAACATCAAATGATTATCAAATAATTCAAATTAGAGATAATTTAACACACAATTATCATTAAGCAAGAATATAAATAATACAACAATTACATTGAGCTCAATAAGGAAAACTTGAGCTTTATTGATCATCACACACATAATACATTGTCTTTACAATATTCAGATTTGAATTATGGATTTACAACACATTACAAGAATTGAATAAATAGAAAAAGAAAAAGGAAAATTACAAGATATTTAAATGACCTAAACTACATTGTGATTTTCATGAATTCTTTGATCTTGATGATCTTGAATTCATCCTGATCAGCACTTGATACCTGCACACATACACAAACAATCAAGTATTAAGCCAAGTGGCAAAGCCACTTGGCAGGTTAGCAAATATATGGTGAAGAGTGGATATGAACAAGGTTCTGCCGAGCTGATCCATTCTCAGCCAAGACACAAGCCACATACCAAGCATTTGCACACACACACAGCCTAGCAGCTCACCAGGTCTTGTGCATGCTCAACAGCACACACAAACCCGAGGAGTCACCAAATTGGTGCCAGGCCAAGCTGTCGACCAAGAGAGCCAGCAAGGGTTCATATAAAACCTTTTCCACCGCCAGAACTAGCTGTTCATCGACAGCAGCTTCACTGGTAAGTCACCAGAAATCACAAGAACAGAAAGAACAGAAGAACAGCCACTGCTGTTCAACCATTCCACAAATACCAGAAACAAATCAGGAATCAAGGTTTGCAAGGAGGAGCAGGGCAAGCACATCAATCCATCCAGAAGCAAACCCTCTACACCAACCCTATTTCTAGGAGCTGGAGTGAGGTATACCACACAATAGCCTGAGCAAGATCATACCTTGCTCATACATAAGCATGCTTGCATCACAGGAGCACAGAAGGGTAGGAAAACCCTGGATGTATCATCATTTGGTTACTAAACCAATTGGTGCCAGCAAGTACAACCAAGGCTAGAAGGAAATCAAACCAGGGAACACTGGTTGTGACAACACAGTGTCAAAACCAGAGAAATCCAGCATGGATTTACTCCTAAGTAGCCATCCAGATTCACAAAGCACCTATTAGCCTAGCTAAACCATCAGATTGATAGGCAACATGTGCCTATCTTGTTTATCAACATCAAAGCTACTGGAAATTCACCAAGTGACTAGCCAGTGAGCATCTATCCATCACAGAAAGCCAACATAGGTGGGAGCTACCCTAACAGCAATGAATTACTATCAGGGCCACCTCAACCACTTTACCAAATCCCACAGATAAGCTAAGCACATATATCATTACCCAGAAGGGGTTCAAATGGAGCTAGGGTTCCCAATATCTTATTGGCATCCCTCTAGCTCTACTAAATCATCCCATCTGATCATCACTGCAGGGCAGTTCACATCATTTATCTAACTAAGCAATCAGAACTACACAGATAAATGAAATAGTCAAGCTACTTATGCACAGAGTCTTGATGATCCAAGGGATCATTACAAGCATCCACTGATGCTTGGACAAGCACCAGCATACACAGGCCAAGCCTGTGTGATACACACACAGCACAGAGTGGACCACAGTGAGGCACTGACAACAAAGAGCAGATTCTACAAGCAACTGGTGATCATATGACCACCAGAAGCTTGCAAGAGCATGCTACAGCATGCTAAACATCAAATATAGCATCAACACATGGCCAGACAATTGAATTGATCACAGAACTGAAACAATGGCATAGCAGATAATCAAATAAGCTTGATATAATATTATCCAGTAGCAGTTCATCAAGAGATAGAGCTGTGCAAGCACAGCTATGCTCAATGGAGCAGTTCCATGAATTATATCACACAGGAAAGCACACCAGAGGCACTGACTCTTGCAAACTTGCAAGGATTGCATACTGCAATCAAGCCAGTGCAGCATATAGGAACACATTTGAGTATTTGGCTAGTACAGCATCAAGAATAGAAGCACAGGGAAGCAGCAGCCAAGCACATGCATGAATACAGAAGAAATGGCCACAGCTGCAGCACACGCATAAGCAGTAATAGCAGCATAGCAACAGCATGCGCATGCCAGCACAATCACAGCAGAAATGGTAAGGCCGAAGCATAGCCGCAGCAGCACACGGCCGCTTCTCAGGGAGAGCAGGCCAGCGCGGAGCTAGTCGAACAGAGAGGAGTAGAGGTAGAAGAGAAGAAGCCACTTACAGGCGAAGAGACGCGCAACCGTGGTGGCACGGCGGCACACGTCGGGCTAACGGCGGCGCCAGGCCAAGCCAGGCCAGGCCACCACCTCGCCGCAACGCCAGCTTCATCACGGCGGCGTCACGGCGCCAGGGACGCCGGTGAATGGCGGATCTTCACGGATCCGGCGTTGAGGCGCAGGGGTTGGGGGCGAGCAGAACGGCGGCGAACGCCAAATCGACGTGGACCCAAGGTGCGCCGTCGAGCGGCGGCTCGATTGGCACCGACCTCGCCGGGGAAGGGCCGGTGGCGGTCGGATTGAGGCGGCGGCGAGGCGACCGCATCGCGAGAGGGCGAGGGGGATTAGGGTTGGGCGAGGAAGAAAGGGGCGAGTGGGCCGACCGAGCCCAAGTGTGGCTCGGGTTAGGGTTAACCCCACTGGGCCACCCTGACAGGTGGGCCCAGGGGTAAATGTGTCATTTCACATTTTAAAATAAACAAGAAACTTTGAAAATGAATAGAAAATGATTCAAAGCTCTAAAAAAATAATTAAAAATATGAAAATTGATCAGCATAAAATTCTCTATCTAAATAAAATATCAAAGAGAATTTTTGAAGAAAATTAAGAATAAGTCTTAATTTGAGGATTTAAATAATGATTTAAATCACACATATTATTTCCAATAATGAAAATAAGTCCATTAATGCAATTGGACTTTAAAAACACCTTGATAATATTTCAAGGTTGTATTTACCCTAAATCAAGTATCTACAAGTTATTCTTAGTAATAACCTCTCACATAAAATAACAACGACATCGGAAGGGGGAACAAACCCTAAAACTGGAATCATGCATAATTGCTTCTTTAACCATTGCCCTTATCGGACAATGATGCTATTTTTCAGAGACAGAGGACAAGGGTCAGTCCACACCTTCCAACTGCAAAACTTTGCAGTGTTCAGGCAAGTTCATCACTTGCTCATGTCATTTGAGTATTTCTATCAAATTACTTGCAAAGTATTATGGTTATCATTATTGCATAAAAAACCAAAACCACTATTTTCATAACTATGAATATGACTATGTGGTGGGAAATGGAACCATGGATTGTGTTGATATGGTGGAGGTTCCATTGCAAGGGTTTATATCCATCTAGGATTAAACAACAAATGTCGCCAGTGATTCTTGTGCCGTAATACCCGTGTTAACCATAAGATCCGGAGTGGGACGGAGTAGTCAAAAGTGTTTCCACCTCTCGTTCATCAACGGATGCGCTTACCGTAGCAGTTGTATCTGGCGGAACAACCGGAGGGTGGGGATCCCATTCTAATTCCCCACGGTAATGCTTTGCATACCGTAGCAGTTGTGTCTTGCGGAACAACCGAAGGGTGGGGATCCCATTCTAATTCCCCACGGTAATGCGGTCTATGATGGGTTGCAGCTACCGGCGTAGGAGTGTATGGTAGAGCCCAGCACTGTTGTCGTGGTCGGGGTCCACCTTGAAATCTACAGGAATAATGGGACCGGCGTGGACCCAGGGTCGGGGCATGCAACAAAGGGTGGGTGTTCGAGGTAGCGGAGGAACATGATTGGCTAGACCTTATACCGGGCCTCACACCGAAGGAAGTGTGGACGGGAAAGCTGCCCGGTTGGCACCAAGGTTAAGATCTCTTATGGGTAAAGCAACACACCTCTGCAGAGTGTAAAGAACGTGACCTGTCACTCCCTGTTCCGGAACTGCGAACGCGGCCGGAAAGGAGCTCCATGAAGTTCTAGTAAACCGGTGAAGGCTGACGGACATAGCTCTTTGGAATAAAAGCAATCTCTTGAAGAAATGTTTATCAAAACTTGCATTGGTATTAGACTTTCTGGTCTAATATCGTAGCTAGAGCATTAAACACCTCTTATCTATAATGAACTTGTTGAGTACGCTCGTACTCATCCCAATCTTAAATCACATGCTTAGATTGTCTGAATCGTCTGGAGGAGGACTACGACAACAATGAGGGAGCCGAGATCATCTGCTATGAAGAACCAGACCTCTCGGGAGGCATCGAAGGCGTAGACTACCTCATCGTCTACGGATCCGGGGAGGCTTCCGGAGGAGATCAAGCCTGAACATCTCGAGTAGTAGTAGTAGCCGAGCAGCCCGAACTCTTAGTATTTAGCTGCTCAAGAAAATAAATGTATAACTTAATGAGACTCTTATATTGTAAGCTAAGTTGGGTTCGCCTCGAACCCAGGAGTATTCCTCTTAGGACCCAAGAGGAGCTCCAAGACGATATGTGTATGATATTTGTAATAATAAATGAATGAGTTATGGACCTGCTATGTTCTGTTGTACTACTCCGAGGGATGTAATATTTGCGGAATGGTACTTCGTGAATGTTATATCAACGACATACTACAACATGCAGTGGTATGCAGGGTCACCACAGTTGGTATCAGAGCAAAAGCTTTGACCTTAGGTTGGAACCTAGTAAATGGGACCAAACGTTAGGAGTCAAATAGGATTAGTAAAGAATTCTCTAAAAATATGGTGTATATTCAATTGAGAATACAACAATCATATCTTTTAGTGCGATAATTCTTTATTATCTCTATTATGATGCATTATTACTAATCTTATATTCTTTCTATTTCTACAGCCAACATGGCAAGTTCACGTCCCGGACGAAACGTGAAAGTGATGGATTCCACACTGAGTGAATACGAAGGAGGACTTGCAGATATTCTACGAGCCATGTTACTTGAATTTGGGTGTGATCCCCAGATCCAAGTAAAGAAATACATGTACTATGATGGTACTGTATTGGCCAAGTGTAGGGTAGGACTGCGACTTCCCGAATCTTTGGGAATGAGCATAGTAATGCCAGCAGGGGAAGCCAGAACTATCAACACAGCCTACCATATAGCCGTTATGAGAGCCATAACCGACATTCGGGAGCATAAGACGAAAGAGCTTATGGGTTCCGAATTCACCCACATTCCTCATAATCAGGAGGAAGAGGATCCCATGCTTAACCACTACAAATATGCAAAACGCAAACCCATAGCAGCTGCAAAATACATGGATAATAGCCGCAACTTCATATCATTACTCTTTCAGTTGAACCATCATCTGACGGGAGCAATTGATACGATGCTAGAGGAGTTTACTGAACCCAAGGAGGAGATTAGGGGGAAAGAACCTATGGAGAATGTGGTGCACACACCAGTTTACTCAGCTGGTGATTACATTAGTATTGATCCTCTTGAGCGTGAACCTACACCTGTTACACCTGGGAACTACTGGGTAGTTCCTATGGGGGATATGAGGGCGGAGAGGAATCCGGAAACAATCAGCGTTCCGAGACTCCTATAGAAAATTCCACGGGTTGGCGTTGGGGATCTGATACGGGAACTCATAGTACTTCAGTGTATTATGATGGAGAGATGAATGATGACGCCACAACCCAGAACCAGAGTTATCCTAGTAATGAAGGAGTTGATGGAGGGTATCCGACACAGGTTGAGTCGGGTACGAGTGTTGGAAACACCTATGGTGGAGCTACAGGGGAGTACACCCGATGGGTGGACTATGATGCACTTAACGACCAGTTTGTGAACACTGACTTCTCCCTAGGATCATCATCTGATTCGGATTACCAGCCGACGGGGAGACCTTATGTTCCAGGGTCTATCAGGAGGACGACACGTTCGACCGGATGGAAGCCTGGGATGTACCGGGAGTGAAGATCGACTAGAGTCCACCAAGGAAGGCGGGACTACAATACACAAGTACCACGTGTATTGTAGTGTGTAATATTTGTATAAATTTGTACATATACTTTAATAAGTGAGTTTGCATACTCACATCGACTTGAGTATTGTAATAAGACCACTTAAGTATGTATATACATGGTATATGTTTTGTATGATTTGGATTTGCTTCTTGATTTCCATTGCGTGACTAGTTCTGTGCACAATGTTGAGCTCAGAAAACTTGCGCATGGAGTAATTATGAGTATCATCTTGTGTTGCAGAACTAGGGGGTTATGTCGGGAGCGTTAGGAGAGGAGACCGAAGCGCAGCGCATGGAGCGCGAAGCAAAACAAAAGGAAGAGGCTGATGAAGCAGCCAGGAATCAGTTTCCACCACCACCACCACCCATGACGCAGCAGAATTTTGTCCAGTACATGCAGCTGGTGGAGGAAAGACAACGTGTAACGTTGGAGCAGCAGAACAAATTCTTTCAGGAGCTGCTGCAACAAAACCGGGTAGAGAGACCCGAGAATCCGGGAGTCACCTTAGCAGACTTCCAGAACACCAAGCCTATATCTTTCGCATACGCGCCCGAGCCAATGGACGCGGAAGATTGGCTTATGGATACTGAGCGAAAGCTCAATACCGTTGGATGTAACAACCAAGAGAAGGTCCGTTATGCTACCCACCTGCTGTGTGGACCTGCCGCATCATGGTGGGACAATATCATAGCCGTTTATCCGGCTGGAAAAGTATTCACCTGGGAGGAGTTCACGAGGAAGTTTAGGGAATCCAATGTCCCTGAAAGTATTGTGGAACTGAAATTCGAAAGTCTCGAGCAGAAGGACAAGGCCATCTTGACTTATGTCAGGGAATTCTCAAAGCTGTCCCGGTATGCGGTTGAAGAAGTCAACACCGAGGACAAGAAGAAGAAAAGGTTTCTGAGGGGGTTAAGTCCCCAGTTCAAGGTTCAGCTCCGTATGATGAGAGCGACGGAGTTTCAAGAGTTGGTGGATGCTGCCATCACTCTGGAAGATGATTTCAAACAACTGCAGGAGGAAAAGAGGAAGAAGGCCAAGTTTGAGCCTAAGAGGTTTGTTAGTAACAAGCCCAATACCAGCTTGAGTTTCAAGCCCAGATACAACAACAACAACAACAGCAACTACTACGGTAGTAGGAAGAACCAAGCATTCCAGTCTGCAAATCAAATAGTTTGCAGAAGCTGTGGATTCACAGGGCATTTTGCCAAGGATTGCAAGAAGCCAAAGATTATATGCTTTGGTTGTCGCCAGGAGGGGCACATGCTGAAGGACTGCCCCAAGAGAAACACCGGAGGAGGTCAGTCTGGAGGAGGTGGAAGCCGAGGAGGAAACACCGGAGGGAACTGGAAGAATAAGAAGCCCTTCGGCAAGCTGAACTGCACCAGTCTGGAGGAGGTGGTCAACTCCGATCAGGCGGTGATAGGTACGCTCCAGATACTCACTCATCCTGGCAAAGTACTTTTTGATACTGGTGCAACTACATCATTCATTTCTCAACAATTCATCATCAAACATGGGATTAGTTGCACTAAGTTAGATACACCCATAACCATACTTTCTGCGGGGGGAACGATAGTAGTAACCCATACCAAACAAAGACAAGTCATCATGATCAATAAGTGCGCGTTTGACGCGGACCTGTTCATTTTACCGATGAAGGACATTGATGTCATTCTTGGTATGAACTGGTTGGAAGCTAATGGAGCATTGATCGACTGTGTGAACAAGACGGTGTCTTTGAAAAGCCCCGATGGAAGTAGAATGATCTACCAAGGCGACAAACATACACAGATTGAAGTTGAGCTACAGCTGAACAGCATGAAGGAAGTGAAATTGGAAGATATACCTGTAGTGAATGAATTCCAGGATGTGTTTCCTGCGGAATTACCTGGTATGCCACCAGATAGGGAGATAGAATTCACTATCGACCTAATTCCAGGAACAGCTCCGATTGCTAAGGCACCATATAAGATGGGGCCCAAGGAGTTGAAAGAACTTAAGGAGCAACTGGATGACTTGGAACAGAAAGGATTCATACAAGAAAGTGTTTCACCATGGGGATCACCTGTGATCTTCGTGGATAAAAGAGATGGAGGAAGAAGGATGTGTGGAGACTACAGGAATCTGAACAACGTCACAATCAAGAACAAGTATCCACTTCCAAGAATACAAGATCTATTCGATCAAGTTAGAGGCGCGGGAGTCTTTTCCAAAATTGATCTAAGATCCGGTTATCACCAGATAAAGATCAAGAAGGAAGACGTTCCGAAAACTGCCTTTGTCTCAAGGTATGGACATCATGAATACCTTGTAGTGCCTTTTGGATTAACCAATGCCCCAGCAATATTCATGAATCTCATGAATAAGATTTTCATGCCATATCTAGACAAGTTTGTCATCGTATTCATCGATGATATCTTGATCTATTCCAAGAACAAGGCCGAACATGCTGAACATTTGAGGTTAGTGTTGCAAACACTAAGAGAACATCAACTCTATGCCAAATTCAGCAAGTGTGAATTTTGGCTAGATCAAGTGGAATTTCTTGGTCATGTGATTAGTAAAGATGGAATAGCTGTTAACCCGAGCAAGGTAGCAGCAGTTCTAGAATGGGAAGCACCCAAGACTGTCAAGGAAATCCGAGGATTCCTAGGAATGGCAGGATATTATCGGAGATTCATTGAAGGATTCTCCAAGATAGCAGGACCAATGACAAAGCTGTTAAGAAAGAACACACCATTCGTGTGGTCAGAGGAGTGTGAGAAGAGTT
This sequence comes from Lolium multiflorum, assembly GCA_030979885.1. NCBI lineage: Eukaryota > Viridiplantae > Streptophyta > Magnoliopsida > Poales > Poaceae > Lolium > Lolium multiflorum. Next base: position 89,303,126 of record CM061747.1, read on the forward strand.
TTCAAACTCTAAAAGAGAAACTCACCACGGCACCGGTGTTAGCAGTTCCGGAAGTTGGCAAGGATTACACCGTGTACTGTGACGCATCCAAGCATGGATTGGGTTGCGTACTCATGCAAGATCGGAAAGTGATATCTTATGGATCGAGGCAACTCAGACCTCATGAAGTGAATTATCCAACACATGACTTGGAATTAGCAGCAGTCGTATTTGCACTCAAAACTTGGAGACATTTTCTCTATGGAGCCAAGTGTGAGCTCTATACAGATCATAAGAGTCTCAAATATTTCTTCACTCAGAAGGAACTCAACATGAGGCAGAAAAGATGGCTTGAACTGATCAAGGATTATGATTTGACAATCAATTATACTCCAGGAAAGGCCAATGTTGTAGCAGATGCCTTGAGTAGGAAGAGCACCGGAGGAGTGGAACAAGAAATATCACCGGAGTTGAGGAAGGAAATAAGCCAAGCCCAAATACAACTTTGGGAGAAGGAAGCTCATGAAGGACTATCGGCTTTACAAGTAGCTGATGAGCTAAATGTTAACCTGAAGAATGAGATAATGATGGGTCAGCTGGACGATCCATTCATCATGGAGGAAATGAGAAGAATAGATGAAGGAAGACCATCAGAATTTCACCGCGGAGAATCGGGATCATTATGGTTCCAGAAGAGAATTTGTGTTCCGGATATTGCTGAAATCAAGGAAGTAATACTCCGGGAAGCCCATCAAACACCATACTCCATTCATCCATGGATATAAAGGAATTATTCTGGTGGAATAATATGAAGAGAGAGATAGCACAATATGTGGCGGAATGCCATACCTGCCAGAGAGTGAAGGCTGAACACCAGAGTCCGGCAGGAAAGTTACAACCTTTACCTATTCCAGAATGGAAATGGGAGGAAATAGGGATGGATTTCATCACCGGACTACCCATGACTAATAAAAAGAAGGACATGATATGGGTAATCGTGGACCGGTTGACGAAGAGTGCACACTTCTTAGCGGTAAATCAGCAGGATAAAGGAGAGAAACTCATCGATCTTTACATCAAAGAGATCGTGAGTAAGCACGGAGTGCCCAAGAAGATCGTGTCGGATCGAGGATCTGTGTTCACGTCAGCATTTTGGAAGCAACTACACGAAGCTTTAGGATCCAAGTTGGACTATAGTACCGCCTATCATCCCCAGACAGGTGGACAAACCGAGAGAACCAACCAGATCTTAGAGGATATGCTTAGGGCTTGTGCCCTAGACTTCGGAGGATCATGGGAGGAGCACTTGCCACTAGCAGAGTTTTCATACAATAATAGCTATCCTAGCGAACACGCAATCCAAGCCAAGATGCAATCTAGAAGACGGTAGCAACGAGGGGGTATCGAGTCTCACCCTTGAAGAGATTCCAAAGCCTACAAGATGAGGCTCTTGTTGCTGCGGTAGACGATCACTTGCCGCTTGCAAAAGCGCGTAGAAGATCTTGATCACGATCGGTTCCGGCGCCACGAACGGGTAGCACCTCCGTACTCGGTCACACGTTCGGTTGTTGATGAAGACGACGTCCACCTCCCCGTTCCAGCGGGCAGCGGAAGTAGTAGCTCCTCTTGAATCCGACAGCACGACGGCGTGGTGTCGGTGGCGGTGTAGAAGTCCGGCGGAGCTTCGCTAAGCTACGCGGGCAATATGGAGTGGAGGAGCAAAGCTAGGGTTTGGGAGGGGGTGGCCGGCCACTCAAGGGGGGCGGCCAGCTTATGGTCTTTGGGGTGGCCGGCCCCCTCCCTTGGCCCCTCATTATATAGGTGGATCCCAAGTGTTGGTGTCCAAGTCTTCGAATAAGACCCGAAACCAAAACCTTCCATAGGAGGGGGAAACCTAGCCCAACTAGGACTCCCACCCAAAGGTGGGATTCCCACCTCCCATGTGGGGGGTGGCCGGCCCCCTATGGTGGAGTCCACTTGGGACTCCACCCCATCTAGGGCTGGCCGGCCATGGAGGTGGAGTCCCTTGTGGACTCCACCTTCCTTGGTGGTTTCTTCCGGACTTTTCTAGAACCTTCTAGAACCTTCCATAGAACCTTCCGCGACATTTTATTTCACATAAAATGACATCCTATATATGAATCTTATTCTCCGGACCATTCCGGAACTCCTCGTGATGTCCGGGATCTCATCCGGGACTCCGAACAAATATTCGAACTCCATTCCATAATTCAAGTGCTACCATTTCAACATCCAACTTTAAGTGTGTCACCCTACGGTTCGAGAACTATGCGGACATGGTTGAGTACTCACTCCGACCAATAACCAATAGCGGGATCTGGAGATCCATAATGGCTCCCACATATTCAACGATGACTTTAGTGATCGAATGAACCATACACATATATTACCAATTCCCTTTGTCTCGTGATATTTTACTTGTCCGAGGTTTGATCTTCGGTATCACTCTATACCTTGTTCAACCTCGTCTCCTGACAAGTACTCTTTACTCGTACCGTGGTATGTGGTCTCTTATGAACTCATTCATATGCTTGCAAGACATTAGACGACATTCCACCGAGAGGGCCCAGAGTATATCTATCCGTCATCGGGATGGACAAATCCCACTGTTGATCCATATGCCTCAACTCATACTTTCCGGATACTTAATCCCACCTTTATAGCCACCCATTTACGCAGTGGTGTTTGGTGTAATCAAAGTACCTTTCCGGTATAAGTGATTTACATGATCTCATGGTCATAAGGACTAGGTAACTATGTATCGAAAGCTTATAGCAAATAACTTAGGGATTTCTATTTTCGTGCCCCTGGTTCGTTAGTTGTACTCAGTTTTCCCCAGCCCCTTAGTTTTTCCTCAGTTTTCCCCTCCCTCTAGTTTGAAACCCGTCGCAGACGCTCAGACGGGAGGGTTGCCGTCTGGTCAGAGGCCTTCACCGTTACCGGTGACGGCTAGGGAGCCGCGTTGGTGTTGAATTGACCGTTTCTTTCGAACTGTGTTGACTGTTGACTGGAGGAGCTCACCCAAAGCTTTCCACTCCGCCCGATACTGGAGGAGCTCACACACCGCCCCTCCGCCGCCACGCCGTCCTGCCCTCCTACCTTATGGCGTCGTCCGCCGCCGAGCCGCCCCCGTCCCCACCACCACCACCGGGAGGCGGAGAGGGCTCCGCCTCCACCAGATCTGGATCTACCCCTTTCGTGGAGTTTGTATGTCCATCTGGTGTGCCAAATGTTCGCGTCAACCGCGGAGAAGATTGGGAATCGGAGGGATCTAACGCATGGATTCCATCTGGGTAAGCATCGTCTGCCTATGTGAATTAACAGTAGGCAGTTTTTGAGCGCCAATCGTTGTTGCTCAACTAACTGCGTTGCTTTTCGAATAGGATTGATCCAGCGCTGGCTTTTCGGCTGGTGGCTAGGCTGGATTCTAGCTATACGCGTGATTCTAAACGCTATAAGAATGGGTTTTTCTTCCCTGCGGTGGTTGCAACCACCATCTCGTTGAGGGATTTGAAAGCTAACATCTGCGCTCAGTACAGCTGGAGCTCTTACGACGCAGTTCATTTCGAATATTTCAACACGGAGGGAAGATTTGTTCCACTAATTTCCGACGACGATCTGGGAATTCTTTTTGCTTTGAATGCTTCTTGCCGGTTCGGTAAAATTCGTATCCATGTGGACAGGGGCCGGGCATCATCTCTCTCTGGTGCTGGGGCATCATCAGGTGGTCGGGCATCATGTCTCTCTACTGCTGCTGCCTCTTCTAACAGTGTGCGCCGCGGCGCTCCTTGTAGGTCCACAGCAGCACCATCTGTCCCCAGTGCTAGTGGTAGCCAGATCGTTCGTACGGTCATTGTGGAGGACGATGCAGACATTGAGGATCAGCCTCCTCAAGATGATGAGGATGAGTTGATGTTTCCTGAATTGGTAGATCGATGCAGTAAGCAGGCAATGGAGGATCAATACATGGAAGATATTGCTTTTGGTGCCAGATTTGATGACACTGATGATGAAGAGAAGAATGAGAATGATGACAGCCTCGTTTTAGCCGATTACGAAGGTGAAGACTTGCCTACAATTGAGTGGAACAGGGAGAATCCCCAGCTTGTAGAAGGCACCGTGTTTCAAACGATGATGGACTGCCGTAATGCAATTACTACATATCACATTCTCACTAAGAATAATTTTGAGGTTGTTAAAAGTGAGCCAGGTAGGTTCACAATTAAATGCCCATACCCAAGGTGTAGGTTTAGGCTGCATGCATCCACAATGCGCAGAAGCAGCTTGGTTCAGGTACTACGCCAACCAGTTGTGTATTTAGATCACGGTGTAAAATTTGTTATCTATTACTGACATCCCTTATCATTATGTTTCAGGTAAAGAAGAATAAGGAGATCCATAGGTGTCCACCTCTAGGGGGAGAGCCAGAGCTGAAAACAAAGCTAGCGAAGACTAGGTGGTTGGCAGATATAATCCTAGATTGGCTGAGAGAAGATCCTTCACTTGGTCCAACAGCACTCGTAAAAAAGGTGGTTGAGAAGTATAAAATGGAAGTACCTTACATGAGGATGTTCTATGCAAAGGAAATGGCTCTTGACAAGATCAATGGTCCATGGAATGAAAGCTTTCAGTTGCTTTACACTTTCAAAGCTGAAGTGGAGATGGCTAGTCCAGGCAGTGTTGTAGCGATAGACAAGCATACAGTTCCCTACAAATTGAAAAGCGGGAAGGTAATGCACAAGGAATGTTTCAGAAGGGCTTTTGTTTGTTTCAAAGCTTGCTGGAAAGGCTTTTTGGACGGTTGCAGGCCTTATTTGGCCGTGGATGCATCAGCTCTTCATGGCAGGTTTAAAGGACAGCTAGTTGCTGCTACTGCAGTTGATGGACATAATTGGATGTTCCCTGTTGCTTATGGGGTTTTGGAGGTTGAGTCACAGGAAAGTTGGACTTGGTTTCTGCAGAATTTGCGCGATCTTATAGGTCATCCACCAGGACTTGTTATCCACACAGACGCTTGCAAAGGTTTGGAGACTGCGGTAGAAGCAGTATTCCCTGGAGTGGAGCATAGGGAATGTATGCGACACTTGGTACAGAATTTTACAAAGAAATTCAAGGGTAAAGTTTTTACTGACAACCTATGGCCAGCTTCATACACATGCAGCTCTAGGAAGCATCTGTTTCATTTGGATGTGTTGTATAAACAAAAACCTGGGGTGAAGGAGTACTTGGATGAACATCATGGTAGGGTGTGGTCAAGAAGCCAATTCAATGAAATTTGCAAGGTAGACTATGTAACAAGTAACCTTGCGGAGAGTTTCAATTCAAAGGTCAAGTCATTGAAAGGGCTTATGCTGTGGCAAATATTTGATAAGATTAGGCAGATGATCATGATAAAGATCGATCTGCGTCAAAGAATTGCATCCACAAATTATGTTGGCCATCTCATGCTCCCATCTTTGATTAAGTCTTTGCATGAGAGGGCAAAACAATTGAGGATGCAATGCGTCAGAAAAGGAATGGAGGCTGAGGTAACCTACACTGACAGTAAAAACAGGCAGTGGAGGTATCCAGTGAGTTTGGTTGATAGGACATGCCATTGTAGGGGATGGCAGATCCGTGGGATACCCTGCATACACGCATTGTTTTTCATGAGTGTTATAGGGGGTGAAGATGGTGAAGTTGATCAGTATGTGTCAGAGTATTTCTCTGTTGCCAAATTTAGGGCTGCATATGCTATGAATGTTCCTACCTTGTTGGGAAAAGACCAATGGATGAAAGTCGATCCAGGCTTCAAACTGTACTCTCCAGTATTGACTAGACCGGCAGGTAGGCCGAGGAAGAATAGGATCAGAGCTAGTGCAGAGGGTGGTGCACCGATTCGAAAACGTAAGTGCAAACGTTGTGGAATCCCTGGACACATTGCTAGGATTTGTAAAAATGGAGTTGACCCAGCTTTTGGAATGGAAGATCAGGCGGGAGCAGAAAATGCAGAGGAGAATGAAGCAGCAATTCAACTTGAGATTGAAGCAACAATTCAACATGAGGTGATTGAAGCAGCAAATGCAGAGGAGATTGAAGCAGCAGTTCAACATGAGGAGATTGAAGCAGCAAATGCAGAGGAGATTGAAGCAGCAATTGAACATGAGGAGATTGAACCGATGGATCGAGAGCAGAGGGAACAGATGGATGTAGAATGGCTTCAACCGATGAGTCTAGAGGAGAGGGAACAGTATAGTCGAGAATGCCTCGAAAGTAGTAAGGCCATGATAGATGCTAACTTCGAAGAGTACATGGCAGAAGAAAAAGCACAAGCTTTGCAGAAGAAGAAGAACAAGAAAGAGGGCAAAAGGAAGGTAGACACCGGTAATATCCCTGGTAGGGTTACCCGGAGTAAGGTGGTGGCCCCGGCGAGTCACACCAGGAGCAAGAGAAAGATTTTATTCTGAACAACTAATTTGAATTTGTATGAACAATTTGTATTGTGGTTCCCTTTGTATTGGGGATCCCTTTGTGTTGAACAATTTGTATTGGGGATGCCTTTGTGTTGAACAATTTGTATTGGGGATGCCTTTGTGTTGAACAATTTGAATTTGTATGAACAATTTGTATTGTGGTTCCCTTTGTATTGGGGATCCCTTTGTGTTGAACAATTTGAATTTGTATGAACAATTTGTATGCCACATTTAAGCCACATTTATCATTTTAGGGTTTTAGGGTTTTAGGGTTTTAGGGTTTTAGGGTTCAATTCAAAATAATTCAAAACATGGTGGAACCTTCCCATGGAGCCTTGTTATGTTACCTACAACCTAGAGAAATAATAATGGAAAAGGAAATATAGAGATATGAAGTTTTTATGCCAAAAGCTTCAAAACCACTTCCTAGTCCATGAGCTACTAGATATGAAGATGCAGGGCTTTCTGCTCAATACACCTCCCAAATACCCACTATGCTTACAAACTTTGTCCAAATGAGTCCAAATTCGTCACACTTGTGTATCTTTGAGTTGCAAACAATATCTAGTCGGCCAAAATGTAATATATTGTTCAAATAACACAATTTTACAATTTTTATGCCAAAAGCTTCAATTTCCCTTAGTCCGTTTATTATTTGGGTGCCCCTGTTTTACTTAGTATTACTCAGTTTTCCCCTCCGGGCCCACTTGTTTTACTCAGTCATACTCAGTTTTGCCCTTCCGATAAACATTTCCTCACTTTTCCCCCTCTTAGTTCTACTCAGTTTTCCTAACTTGTACTCACTGGCTGATCTCTGATTGGTCGAGATGTATGTCACACGGATCTTGGTTAGTTGAAAGCTCAACGAACGCTTGCACCGTTCGATCATTTATGATCGGACGGCCTGTATCTCTCTCTACCACGATGGACGCATACGGAGACAAGAGCAGAGCACATACCTACCAACCCTGGCAGTCGCATATTCCAGTCGCATCCTCCTCTCTCGTATTTCCTCTCTTACTACGGCGGTCGCGGCGGCGCGGATCTAACCGTGTGCGGCGGCGCGGCGGCGCAGATCTAACCGTGCGGCGGCGGCGCGGCGGCGGCGCGGATCTAACCGTGCGGGCGGCGCGGATCTAACCGTGGCGGCGGCGGCGGCGCGCGGATCTAACCGTGCGTGGCGGCGTGCGCGGCGCGGATCTAACCGTGCGTGCGGCGGCGTGCATCTAACCGTGCGTGCGCCGTGGATCTAAGAGTGCCGGTGAGGATCTAACCGTCAGAAATAGTTGAAATGTCTCTCTCTGTCTCACTTTCGATTCTATTCTCAGATCTGTTGAATGATGAAGAACACCAAGACGGCGGCCGTGCCGACAGTGGTCATCGATGCCACGAACATTGAAGCCATCGCCTACAACATCGCTTCGACGGCGCAGACCCAGCCTTCAATGTCGGAGCCTGTTGATGTCTCACTTCCGGTGCCGAGAGTGCGAATCGATGCCAAGACGATTGAAGCCATCGTCTACAACCGCGCTGCAAAGCCGCCGATCCAGCCCTCCGCAGATCCGTCGCTGATGAAGAGACAGCGGCGGTTCCGACAGTGGTCATCGATGCCACGAACATTGAAGCCATCGCCGATAACATCGCTTCAACGTTTGATGGCGCAGATGACCACCCCTCAGCCGCCCGTCGTCCCGGCCTTTCTTGCCCATCGCTGCGCGACCGTGTTCGACGCCGCAAATTGGGATAAATTATTATAAATTCGAACTACTACCTCCGTCTCAAAAAAAGCTTCTTCACGTTCTTGATGTGTCCATGTACATCCGTATGTATGATTTGAATTCTATCCCAACTTGATTGGGAAGATATTGATATGTATTTGATCCGGAGGCTGGTACATGCTTTCACTTTTGGGATCCCTTGCTAAAATTATCGTGCACATTACTTAGCACAAGTAGGAAATTGTACACCGAAATACAGTGCTTAGAGCCACAACAAAATACAGTGGTTAGAGCCATCTACTGAATAACAATTCTATACTAAATCGTCTACCAGAACCACATAACTGCTAGGACAGGGATGACACCTAATAAAACTGCACAGATGAATCTACTTTTCTCCTCTCCCATCACTTTTAGTTCATGTTCTAGATTTTCTACCACTTGATCAAATACGGCAAGATCTGTCTCAACTCTCAACTTCTCCTTGCGAATAAGCTCTGAATTCTTCTTTTCTTCCTCCACAATACGCTTCAGCTCGAATATCATCAGGTTTTTACGGGCCAATTCATCACCTAAATTGGCCACCTTCTCCTCCAAATCCATCCTCTGGCTACACCACTGGGTTGATTCATCTTGGTATGCAATGTACCATGGATCATCGGCTTGCCTGGCTAACTGTAACAATAATGGAAAAAAGAACAACTGAAATCACCCCAACAGGCCATGGCGGAACTTCAAATTCAACGGTAGTACAGAGAGCTGAAGCTATATACCTGCACTTCCGACGAGGTAGGAGAAGTAGAACGTGGCCACGACATGATCGAATCCCCACCCTCGCCGGTGTACCCGCTACGACGAGACATTGAGGACTATTTCGTACCTGCAAACTCCAATAAATTACGGGAACCGAATCGATTAGGGGGCGGGGGAGGCAGAAGCGGAGGTCTACCAATTGGTGCGCGGAACAAATCCCGGTCGTCGTGGGCGGCGGATCTGCTTGCGGCGGACTTTCCTGCGGTGGGTACAATGCGTGCGGACGAAACAAGTGCTGGAGCCGTGGTTGACGTGCAGCGCCGCAGTTCGTCCGACGCCGCCGGGGGACAGAGCCGGCGGCGCGACGAGGCGCCGGCGATGGCTGCTCCGTCCGACGGTGGGGAACGAGCTGCCAGCGGTTCTCCGGTCTAGCTTAAGAATAATTAATTAGCGAACTTGTTGCTTCTCTCTATGATATTCTCTAAAGACATATATCAGAGCGGCAAGATATGATTTTTTCTCTCTAAATAAATAGACGACCCCACTGGTCATTGGCTGCGGCAGCCCCACAGAGCGGCAATATATGAGTTTCTCTAAATAAATAGACGACCCCACTGGTCATTGGCTGCGGCAGCCCCACAGAGCGGCAATATATGTCTTTTCCTGAAAAATAGACGACCCCACTGGTCATTGGCTGCGGAGGCCCCACAGAGCGGCAATATATGAGTTTCTCTAAATAAATAGACGACCCCACTGGTCATTGGCTGCGGCAGCCCCACAGAGCGGCAATATATGTCTTTTCCTGAAAAATAGACGACCCCACTGGTCATTGGCTGCGGAGGCCCCACAGAGCGGCAATATATGAGTTTCCCTAAATAAATAGACGACCCCACTGGTCATTGGCTGCGGCAGCCCCACAGAGCGGCAATATATGTCTTTTCCTGAAAAATATACGACCCCACTGGTCATTGGCTGCGGCAGCCCTATAGAGCGGCCCCATTTGTCATTGGCAGCACCGCGTATAAAATCATGAAATAAAACGGCCCACACGTCAGCGATAGATGGATGGCTGCTCCGACGTGTCTCCTGACCCTACCCGTCAGCACGAGACGGTCAGGGAGGAGCTGCCCCTGTGCGGCCCCACCCGGTCAGACTAACGGTCAAGGCCTCTGACCTGACGGCTACCGGCCGTTCCAGCACTTGTGCGTGTTTCAAACTAGAGGAGGGGAAAACTGAGGAAAAACTAAGGGACTGGGGAAAACTGAGTACAACTAACGAACCAGGGGCACGAAACTAGAAATCCCAATAACTTAATGACGAGATCTTATGCTACGCTTAATTGGGTGTGTCCATTATATCATTCACACAATGACATAACCTTGTTATTAATAACATCCAATGTTCATGATTATGAAACTAATCATCCATTAATCAACAAGCTAGTTTAAGAGGCATACTAGGGACTTCTTGTTTGTCTACATATCACACATGTACTAATGTTTCGGTTAATACAATTCTAGCATGATATATAAACATTTATCATAAACATAAAGATATAAATAATAACCTCTAGGGCATATCTCCTTCAGTCTCCCACTTGCACTAGAGTCAATAATCTAGATTACATTGTAATATACCTAACACCCATGGCATTCTGGTGTTGGTCATGCTTTGCCCTAGGGAGAGCTTTAGTCAACGGATCTGCTACATTCAGATCAGTGTGTACTTTGCAAATCTTTACTTCTCCATCTTCGATGTACTCGCGAATCGAGTGGTAACGCAGCTTGATATGCTTCAGCCTCTTGTGTGACCTTGGCTCTTGTGCATTGGCGATGGCACCCATGTTATCACAGTAAATGATTAATGGGTCCAATGCACTAGGAACCACACCGAGCTCTACAATGAACCTCTTCATCCATACCGCTTCTGATGAAGCCTCTGAAGCCGCTATGTACTCTGATTCTGTTGAAGACTTCGCCACCGTGCACTGCTTCAAGCTTGCCCAGCTTACTGCAGCACCATTCAATATAAACACGTACCCAGATTGTGACTTAGAGTCATCAGGATCAGTGTTCCAACTTGCATCGGTGTAACCGTTTACAACGAGCTCTTGGTCACCTCCATAACAAAGAAACATATCCTTAGTTCTTTTCAAGTACTTCAGGATATTCTTGACCGCTGTCCAGTGTTCCATTCCTGGATCACTTTGATATCTGCTAGTCAAACTAACAGCATGTGCTATATCCGGTCTAGTACATAGCATGGCATACATGATAGATCCTACTGCCGAGGCATAGGGGATGTTACTCATCCTTTCTCTTTCTTCTGCCGTAGCCGGTCCTTGAGTTTTACTCAATACCTTGCCTGGTAACATAGGTAAGAACCCTTTCTTACTTTCGTCCATTCTAAACTTCTTTAGAATCTTGTCCAGATATGTACTCTGTGATAGCCCTATTAGGCGTCTTGATCTATCTCTATAAATCTTGATGCCTAATATATACGATGCTTCACCAAGGTCTTTCATTGAAAAACTATTATTCAAATAACCCTTAACACTGCTTAATAGTTCTATATCATTCCCAATCAATAATATGTCATCTACATATAATATCAGGAATGCTACAGAGCTCCCACTCACTTTCTTGTAAATACAGGCCTCTCCATGACACTGTATAAACCCGAAGTCTTTGATCACCTTATCAAAGCGTCGGTTCCAACTTCTTGATGCTTGCTTCAGTCCATAGATTGAACGCTGAAGTTTGCATACTTTGTCAGCATTTTTAGGATCGACAAAACCTTTGGGTTGTACCATATACAACTCTTCCTCAATGTCTCCATTAAGGAACGCCGTTTTGACATCCATCTGCCAAATCTCATAATCGAAAAATGCAGCTATTGCTAACAAAATCCTCACAGATTTTAGCTTCGCTACAGGTGAGAAAGTCTCATCGTAGTCAACTCCTTGAATTTGTCGGAAACCCTTTGCGACAAGTCGAGCTTTATAGACAGTAATATTACCATCAGCATCTATTTTTCTCTTGAAGATCCATTTATTCTCGACAGCCTTTCGGCTATCAGGTAAGTCTACCAAAGTCCATACTTTGTTATCATACATGGATCCCATTTCGGATTTCATGGCTTCTTGCCATTTGTTGGAATCTGGGCTCATCATCGCTTCTTCATACGTCGCAGGGTCCTCATCATTGTTATCTACAATCATGACATTTAGACAAGGATCATACCAATCAGGAGTGGCACGTTCCCTTGTCGATCTGCGAGGTTCAGTAGTTTCCTCGTTTGAAGTTTCATGATCATTATCATTAGCTTCCTCTGTTGCCGGTAGGCGGTACAGGTACAACTTCCGGTACTGCGCTACTCTGATCAACGAGTATAGATTCATCAATCTCATCGAGTTCTACTTTTCTTCCAGTCACTTCTTTAGTGAGAAATTCTTTCTCAAGAAAGGTTCCGTTCTTAGCAACAAAGATTTTGCCTTCGGATCTGTGATAGAAAGTGTACCCTATAGTTTCCTTAGGGTAACCTATGAAGACGCATTTCTCCGCTTTGGGTTCTAGCTTGTCCGGTTGTAACTTCTTTACATAGGCTTCGCAACCCCAAACTTTTAGGAACGACAGCTTAGGTTTCTTGTTAAACCATAATTCATACGGTGTCGTTTCTACGGATTTTGATGGTGCTCTATTTAAAGTGAATGCGGCTGTCTCTAATGCATAACTCCAAAATGATAACGGCAAATCAGTAAGAGACATCATACTACGAACCATATCTAAGAGAGTTCGATTACGACGTTCGGACACACCGTTTCGTTGAGGTGTTCCCGGCGGTGTCAATTGTGAAAGTATTCCGCATTTCTTTAAATGCATGCCAAACTCATAACTCAGATATTCACCTCCACGATCAGATCGTAGAAATTTGATCTTCTTGTTACGTTGATTTTCTACTTCACTTTGAAATTCCTTAAACTTCTCGAAAGTTTCGGATTTATGTTTCATGAAATAGATATACCCATATCTACTCAGATCATCTGTGAAGGTTAGAACATAACGATAACCACCGCGCGATGCTACGCTCATTGGTCCACATACATCGGTATGTATGATTTCCAATAAGTCAGTAGCTCGCTCCATCATACCAGAAAATGGAGTCTTTGTCATTTTTCCCATTAGACATGCTTCGCATCTATCAAGTGACTCAAAGTCAAGTGATTCAAGTAATCCATCAGTATGGAGTTTCTTCATGCGTTTCACTCCAATATGACCAAGACGACAGTGCCACATATAAGTAGAATTATCATTAAGTTTAATTCGCTTAGCATCAATGTTATGTATATGCGTATCACTACTATCGAGATCTAACAGAAATAAGCCATTCTTTTGTGGTGCTTGACCATAAAAGATATTATTCATAAAAATAGAACAACCATTATTCTCAGACTTGAATGAATAACCGTCTTGCATTAAACAAGATCCAGATATAATGTTCATGCTCAACGCGGGTACAAAATAACAATTATTTAGGCTTAAAACTAATCCCGAAGGTAGATGTAGAGGAAGTGTGCCGACAGCGATCACATCGACTTTGGATCCATTTCCAACGCGCATCGTTACTTCATCTTTCAGTAGTCTTCGTTTATTCTTTAGTTCCTGTTTCGAGTTACGATATGAGCAACCGAACCAGTATCAAATACCCAGGTACTAGAACGAGAACCAGTGAGATAAACATCTATAACATGTATATCAGATATACCTTCTTTCTTCTTCTTGACAAGGCCGCTCTTCAGATCAGCCAGACTTGGAGCAATTACGCTTCCAGTGTCCCTTCTCCTTGCAGTAATAGCACTCAGCATCAGGCTTAGGGCCGTTCTTAGGTTTCATAGGAGGCGTGGCAGCTTTCTTGCCACCCTTCTTGAATTTTCCCTTAGACTTGCCCTGTTTCTTGAAACTGGTGGTCTTGTTGACCATCAACACTTGGTGCTCTTTCTTGATCTCAATCTCAGCAGCTTTTAGCATGCCAAAGAGTTCAGGTAACTCCTTGTTCATGTTCTGCATATTGTAGTTCATCACAAAGTTCTTGTAACTTGGTGGCAGTGATTGAAGGACACGATTAATCCCCAGTCTGTTAGGAATCACTATTCCCAAGTCACTGAGTTTCTTCGCATGCCCGGTCATGGCGAGCATGTGCTCACTAACGGAGCTGCCTTCTTCCATCATACAGCTGAAGAAATGTTTCGATGCTTCATAGCATTCCACGCCGCATGAGTCTCGAATATAGCTTTCAGCTCATTCATCAACTCATGAGGATCATGGTGCTCAAAACGTTTTTGAAGATCGGATTCCAGACTGCACAGGATGGCACACTGAACTTGAGAGTACCGAGTTTTCCGAGTTGCGTAAACAGCTTTTACTTCATCGGATTCATCTTCTGCAGGAGGGTCACCTAGCGGTGCATCAAGCACAAATTGCAGATTTCCGCCAGAGAGGAAGATCCTCACATGACGGAACCAGTCGGTGAAGTTGCTACCGTTGCTCTTAAGTTTCTCTTTCTCTAGGAACTGATTAAAATTGATTGGGGACGCCATCTCTACAACATATATTTGCAATAGTTTAGACTAAGTTTATGACAAATTGAGTTCAAATTTTAATTTAACATAATTAAAACCCTAGGTGAACTCCCACTCAAAACAATATCCCTCGCATTGTCTTAGTGATCACACGAACCAAATCCACCGCACCTTTGTCCGATCATCACGAGACAAGGTGTGATTTCAATGGCGAACACTCAAAGTGTTCATCATATCAACCATATGATTCATGCTCTACCTTTCGGTATCACGTGTTCCGAGACCATGTCTGTACATGCTAGGCTCGTCAAGGCCACCTTAGTATCCGCATGTGCAAAACTGCCTTGCACCCGTTGTATGCACTTGTTGATTCTATCACACCCGATCATCACGAGATGCTTCGAAACGACAAGTCTTGGCAACGGTGCTACTAAGGATGAACACTTTATTATCTTGATATTTTAGTGAGGGATCATCTTATAATGATACCGTCGCGATCTAAGCAAAATAAGATGCATAAAAGGATTAACATCACATGCAGTTCATATGTGATATGATATGGCCCTTTTGTCTTTGCGCCTTTGATCTTCATCTCCAAAGCACGGACATGATCTCCATCATCTTCGGGCATGATCTCCATCATCGTCGGCGTAGCACCAAGGTCAATGGCGCCGTCTTCATGATTGTCCTCCATGTAGCAACTATTACAACTACTTTGAAATACTACTCAACATGAAATTTAAAGACAACCATAAGGCTCCTGCCGGTTGCCACAATACAATAATGATCATTTCATACATATTCATCATCACATTATGGCCATATTACATCACCAAACCCTGCAAAAACAAGTTAGACGTCTCTAATTTGGTTTGCATATTTTACGTGGTTTAGGGTTTTCGAGAAAGATCTAATCTACCTACGAACATGAACCACAACGTTGATACTAATGTTTTCAATAGAAGAGTAAATTGAATCTTTACTATAGTAGGAGAGACAGACACCCGCAAAGCCTCTTATGCAATACAAGTTGCATGTCGAACGAGGAACAAGTCTCATGAACGCGGTCATGTAAAGTTAGTCCGAGCCGCTTCATCCCACTATGCCATAAAGATGCAAAGTACTCAAACTAAAGATAACAAGAGCATCAACGCCCACAAACCATTGTGTTCTACTCGTGCAACCATCTATGCATAGACACGGCTCTGATACCACTGTAGGATAACGTTGCATAGAAAACAAAAATTTTCCTACGGCGAACACGCAATCCAAGCCAAGATGCAATCTAGAAGACGGTAGCAACGAGGGGGTATCGAGTCTCACCCTTGAAGAGATTCCAAAGCCTACAAGATGAGGCTCTTGTTGCTGCGGTAGACGATCACTTGCCGCTTGCAAAAGCGCGTAGAAGATCTTGATCACGATCGGTTCCGGCGCCACGAACGGGTAGCACCTCCGTACTCGGTCACACGTTCGGTTGTTGATGAAGACGACGTCCACCTCCCCGTTCCAGCGGGCAGCGGAAGTAGTAGCTCCTCTTGAATCCGACAGCACGACGGCTTGGTGTCGGTGGCGGTGTAGAAGTCCGGCGGAGCTTCGCTAAGCTACGCGGGCAATATGGAGTGGAGGAGCAAAGCTAGGGTTTGGGAGGGGGTGGCCGGCCACTCAAGGGGGCGGCCAGCTTATGGTCTTGGGGTGGCCGGCCCCCTCCCTTGGCCCCTCATTATATAGGTGGATCCCAAGTGTTGGTGTCCAAGTCTTCGAATAAGACCCGAAACCAAAACCTTCCATAGGGGGGGAAACCTAGCCCAACTAGGACTCCCACCCAAAGGTGGGATTCCCACCTCCCATGTGGGGGGTGGCCGGCCCCCTATGGTGGAGTCCACTTGGGACTCCACCCCATCTAGGGCTGGCCGGCCATGGAGGTGGAGTCCCTTGTGGACTCCACCTTCCTTGGTGGTTTCTTCCGGACTTTTCTAGAACCTTCTAGAACCTTCCATAGAACCTTCCGCGACATTTTATTTCACATAAAATGACATCCTATATATGAATCTTATTCTCCGGACCATTCCGGAACTCCTCGTGATGTCCGGGATCTCATCCGGGACTCCGAACAAATATTCGAACTCCATTCCATAATTCAAGTGCTACCATTTCAACATCCAACTTTAAGTGTGTCACCCTACGGTTCGAGAACTATGCGGACATGGTTGAGTACTCACTCCGACCAATAACCAATAGCGGGATCTGGAGATCCATAATGGCTCCCACATATTCAACGATGACTTTAGTGATCGAATGAACCATACACATATATTACCAATTCCCTTTGTCTCACGATATTTTACTTGTCCGAGGTTTGATCTTCGGTATCACTCTATACCTTGTTCAACCTCGTCTCTCGACAAGTACTCTTTACTCGTACCGTGGTATGTGGTCTCTTATGAACTCATTCATATGCTTGCAAGACATTAGACGACATTCCACCGAGAGGGCCCAGAGTATATCTATCCGTCATCGGGATGGACAAATCCCACCGTTGATCCATATGCCTCAACTCATACTTTCCGGATACTTAATCCCACCTTTATAGCCACCCATTTACGCAGTGGTGTTTGGTGTAATCAAAGTACCTTTCCGGTATAAGTGATTTACATGATCTCATGGTCATAAGGACTAGGTAACTATGTATCGAAAGCTTATAGCAAATAACTTAATGACGAGATCTTATGCTACGCTTAATTGGGTGTGTCCATTATATCATTCACACAATGACATAACCTTGTTATTAATAACATCCAATGTTCATGATTATGAAACTAATCATCCATTAATCAACAAGCTAGTTTAAGAGGCATACTAGGGACTTCTTGTTTGTCTACATATCACACATGTACTAATGTTTCGGTTAATACAATTCTAGCATGATATATAAACATTTATCATAAACATAAAGATATAAATAATAACCACTTTATTATTGCCTCTAGGGCATGTCTCCTTCACTTACCACTAGCAGAGTTTTCATACAATAATAGTTACCAAAGCAGCATCAAGATGGCACCATTTGAAGCTCTGTATGGAAGAAAGTGTAGATCACCGATATGCTGGTATGAAGCCGGAGCAAGCAAAGAGTTCAACCCTGATTATGTCAAGGAAAAGCAACAAATAATTGACATTATCAGAGATAGGCTCAAGATAGCCCAGAGCCGACAGAAGAGTTATGCCGATCAAAAGAGGAGAACATGGGAGCCACGAGTTGGAGACATGGTATACCTTAAGGTGAGCCCGATGAAAGGACTTCAGAGGTTTGGAGTGAAAGGAAAGCTAAGCCCTAGGTACATCGGACCTTTCAAGATTCTGAGTCAAAACCGAGGGTTAGCCTTCGAATTGGAACTACCGGGAAGGTTATCTCAGGTTCACAACGTATTTCATGTGTCGCAACTCAGAAAATGTTTGAAGACCCCAGATGAACCAGTATCACATGAAGAGCTTGAGTTACAACCAGATTTGACATACATCGAGAAGCCAGCGAAGATTCTCGAGGAAAACTGGAAACAACTCAGGAATCGAGCGATAAAGTACTGCAAGATACAATGGAAGCACCATCCCGAGAGGGAAGCCACCTGGGAAAAGGAGGAAGACCTGAGGAAAACATACCCCGAACTTTTCAGGTATTACAACCACAACTTCGGGACGAAGTTTTCTTTAAGGGGGAAAGGCTCTAATGTCCCAGGTTTAGAGACGATCGAGGGGTAGATTTTAGAAAGGGATGTGCATTGCATTGTAATTTACGGGGAAATTTCGCGCTTTTAAAACAAAACTGCATCGAAGGGGGACAGGTTTCTCTCTCGACACCTTACAGGGTTAGGGTTTCGAGAGTGCGATGAACTTGTTCCTACTTATCTAAATTAGGGTTTTGAGAAGAGAGAAGTGATATTACATTGAAATCTTAAGTTGCATGATTGAATTATAAGTTAAGTTGTTTGAATGAATTCAAACCAAATTTGAATTTGAATTTCAAATTCAAACATCAAATAATTATCAAATAATTCAAATTAGAGATAATTTAACACACAATTATCATTAAGCAAGAATATAAATAATACAACAATTACATTGAGCTCAATAAGGAAAACTTGAGCTTTATTGATCATCACACACATAATACATTGTCTTTACAATATTCAGATTTGAATTATGGATTTACAACACATTACAAGAATTGAATAAATAGAAAAAGAAAAAGGAAAATTACAAGATATTTAAATGACCTAAACTACATTGTGATTTTCATGAATTCTTTGATCTTGATGATCTTGAATTCATCCTGATCAGCACTTGATACCTGCACACATACACAAACAATCAAGTATTAAGCCAAGTGGCAAAGCCACTTGGCAGGTTAGCAAATATATGGTGAAGAGTGGATATGAACAAGGTTCTGCCGAGCTGATCCATTCTCAGCCAAGACACAAGCCAGATACCAAGCATTTGCTCACACACATAGCCTAGCAGCTCACCAGGTCTTGTGCATGCTCAACAGCACACACAAACCCGAGGAGTCACCAACTTGGTGCCAGGCCAAGCTGTCGACCAAGAGAGCCAGCAAGGGTTCATATAAAACCTTTTCCACCGCCAGAACTAGCTGTTCATCAACAGCAGCTTCACTGGTAAGTCACCAGAAATCACAAGAACAGAAAGAACAGAATAGCCACTGCTGTTCAACCATTCCACAAATACCAGAAACAAATCAGAATCAAGGTTTGCAAGGAGGAGCAGGGCAAGCACATCAATCCATCCAGAAGCAAACCCTCTACACCAACCCTATTTCTAGGAGCTGGAGTGAGGTATACCACACAATAGCCTGAGCAAGATCATACCTTGCTCATACATAAGCATGCTTGCATCACAGGAGCACAGAAGGGTAGGAAAACCCTGGATGTATCATCATTTGGTTACTAAACCAATTGGTGCCAGCAAGTACAACCAAGGCTAGAAGGAAATCAAACCAGGGAACACTGGTTGTGACAACACAGTGTCAAAACCAGAGAAATCCAGCATGGATTTACTCCTTGTAGCCATCCAGATTCACAAAGCACCTATTAGCCTAGCTAAACCATCAGATTGATAGGCAACATGTGCCTATCTTGTTTATCAACATCAAAGCTACTGGAAATTCACCAAGTGACTAGCCAGTGAGCATCTATCCATCACAGAAAGCCAACATAGGTGGGAGCTACCCTAACAGCAATGAATTACTGTCAGGGCTACCTCAACCACTTTACCAAATCCCACAGATAAGCTAAGCACATATATCATTACCCAAAAGGGGTTCAAATGGAGCTAGGGTTCCCAATATCTTATTGGCATCCCTCTAGCTCTACTAAATCATCCCATCTGATCATCACTGCAGGGCAGTTCACATCATTTATCTAACTAAGCAATCAGAACTACACAGATAAATGAAATAGTCAAGCTACTTATGCACAGAGTCTTGCTGATGATCCAAGGGATCATTACAAGCATCCACTGATGCTTGGACAAGCACCAGCATACACAGGCCAAGCCTGTGTGATACACACACAGCACTGAGTGGACCACAGTGAGGCACTGACAACAAAGAGCAGATTCTACAAGCAACTGGTGATCATATGACCACCAGAAGCTTGCAAGAGCATGCTACAGCATGCTAAACATCAAATATAGCATCAACACATGGCCAGACAATTGAATTGATCACAGAACTGAAACAATGGCATAGCAGATAATCAAATAAGCTTGATATAATATTATCCAGTAGCAGTTCATCAAGAGATAGAGCTGTGCAAGCACAGCTATGCTCAATGGAGCAGTTCCATGAATTATACCACACAGGAAAGCACACCAGAGGCACTGACTCTTGCAAACTTGCAAGGATTGCATACTGCAATCAAGCCAGTGCAGCATATAGGAACACATTTGAGTATTTGGCTAGTACAGCATCAAGAATAGAAGCACAGGGAAGCAGCAGCCAAGCACATGCATGAATACAGAAGAAATGGCCACAGCAGCAGCACACGCATAAGCAGTAGAGCAATAGCAGCATAGCAACAGCATGCGCATGCCAGCACAATCACAGCAGAAATGGCGTAAGGCCGCAGAAGCATAGCCGCAGCAGTACACGGCAAGCTTCTCTACAGGGAGAGCAGGCCAGCGGCGGAGCTAGTCGAACAGGAGCAGAAGGAGTAGAGGTAGAAGAGAAGAAGCCACTTACAGGCGAAGCAGAGACGCGCAACCGTGGTGGCACGGCGGCACACGCCGGGCTAACGGCGGCGCCAGGCCAAGCCAGGCCAGGCCACCACCTCGCCGCAACGCCAGCTTCATCACGGCGGCGCCACGGCGCCAGGGACGCCGGTGAATGGCGGATCTTCACGGATCCAGGCGTTGAGGCGCAGCAGGGTTGGGGGCGAGCAGGAACGGCGGCGAACGCCAAATCGACGCGGACCCAAAGGTGCGCCGTCGAGCGGCGGCTCGATTGGCACCGACCTCGCCGGCGGGAAGGGCCGGTGGCGGTCGGATTGAGGCGGCGGCGGCGAGGCGACCGCAGCATCGCGAGAGGGCGAGGGGGATTAGGGTTCTGGGCGAGGAAGAAAGGGGCGAGTGGGCCGACCGAGCCCAAGTGTGGCTCGGGTTAGGGTTAACCCCACTGGGCCACCCTGACAGGTGGGCCCAGGGGTAAATGTGTCATTTCACATTTTAAAATAAATAAGAAACTTTGAAAATGAATAGAAAATGATTCAAAGCTCTAAAAAAATAATTAAAAATATGAAAATTGATCAGCATAAAATTCTCTATCTAAATAAAATATCAAAGAGAATTTTTGAAGACAATTAAGAATAAGTCTTAATTTGAGGATTTAAATAATGATTTAAATCACACATATTATTTCCAATAATGAAAATAAGTCCATTAATGCAATTGGACTTTAAAAACACCTTGATAATATTTCAAGGTTGTATTTACCCTAAATCAAGTATCTACAAGTTATTCTTAGTAATAACCTCTCACATAAAATAACAACGACATCGGAAGGGGGGAACAAACCCTAAAACTGGAATCATGCATAATTGCTTCTTTAACCATTGCCCTTATCGGACAATGATGCTATTTTTCAGAGACAGAGGACAAGGGTCAGTCCACACCTTCCAACTGCAAAACTTTGCAGTGTTCAGGCAAGTTCATCACTTGCTCATGTCATTTGAGTATTTCTATCAAATTACTTGCAAAGTATTATGGTTATCATTATTGCATAAAAAACCAAAACCACTATTTTCATAACTATGAATATGACTATGTGGTGGGCAATGGAACCATGGATTGTGTTGATATGGTGGAGGTTCCATTGCAAGGGTTTATATCCATCTAGGATTAAACAACAAATGTCGCCAGTGATTCTTGTGATGTAATACCCGTGTTAACCATAAGATCCGGAGTGGGACGGAGTAGTCAAAAGTGTTTCCACCTCTCGTTCATCAACGGATGCGCTTACCGTAGCGGTTGTATCGGAAACAACCGGAGGGTGGGGATCCCATTCTAATTCCCCACGGTAATGCTTTGCATACCGTAGCAGTTGTGTCTTGCGGAACAACCGGAGGGTGGGGATCCCATTCTAATTCCCCACGGTAATGCGGTCTATGATGGGTTGCAGCCACCGGCGTAGGAGTGTATGGTAGAGCCCAGCACTGTTGTCGTGGTCGGGGTCCACCTTGAAATCTACAGGAATAATGGGACCGGCGTGGACCCAGGGTCGGGGCATGCAACAAAGGGTGGGTGTTCGAGGTAGCGGAGGAACATGATTGGCTAGACCTTATACCGGGCCTCACACCGAAGGAAGTGTGGACGGGAAAGCTGCCCGGTTGGCACCAAGGTTAAGATCTCTTATGGGTAAAGCAACACACCTCTGCAGAGTGTAAAGAACGTGACCTGTCACTCCCTGTTCCGGGATAAGGAACTGCGAACGCGGCCGGAAAGGAGCTCCATGAAGTTCTAGTAAACCGGTGAAGGCTGACGGACATAGCTCTTTGGAATAAAAGCAATCTCTTGAAGAAATGTTTATCAAAACTTGCATTGGTATTAGACTTTCTGGTCTAATATCGTAGCTAGAGCATTAAACACCTCTTATCTATAATGAACTTGTTGAGTACGCTCGTACTCATCCCAATCTTAAATCCCATGCTTAGATTGTCTGAATCATCTGGAGGAGGACTACGACAACAATGAGGGAGCCGATATCATCGGCTATGAAGAAACAGACCTCTCGGGAGGCATCGAAGGCGTAGACTACCTCATCGTCTACGGATCCGGGGAGGCTTCCGGAGGAGATCAAGCCTGAACATCTCGAGTAGTAGTAGTAGCCGAGCAGCCCGAACTCTTAGTATTTAGCTGCTCGAGAAAATAAATGTATAACTTAATGAGACTCTTATATTGTAAGCTAAGTTGGGTTCGCCTCGAACCCAGGAGTATTCCTCTTAGGACCCAAGAGGAGCTCCGAGACGATATGTGTATGATATTTGTAATAATAAATGAATGAGTTATGGACCTGCTATGTTCTGTTGTACTACTCTGAGGGATGTAATATTTGCGGAATGGTACTTCGTGAATGTTATATCAACGACTGGCATACTACAACATGCAGTGGTATGCAGGGTCACCACAACAACTCACGTTTCTTGGAGTATCATAGTAATGATGGAGTTTCCAAGAGACGTATCCAAGCCTTGTTGGGTTAATGATGAGATAATATAAAATGATGCCATTATATTTTTGTGGATTATGCTTTAGAGACTACCGCTTTTACACTAAATAGAGCGTCATCATAATCCGTTGAAATGACACCATACGAGTTATGGCATGGGTATAAACCCTAATAGTCCTTTCTTAAATTTTGGTATGCATGGCATAAGTAAATAAGTTTACAACCAAAATCGGATGAATGTCTTTGTTGGTTATCCTAGAGAATTGATTGGGAATTCTTTCCACTATGAAGTCAAAGATAAAAGTGTTTGTCGATGTTTCTTACTTATTTCCAAGAAATTGTTTCTAGCGAAGTTTTTGAGTGGGAGGACAATGGAACTTGATAAGGTTTATGAACCTGAGCATGATGATCAGAGTAGCGCAGCATCGGAAATGGTTCCGGAAGCGGCCACGACGATCATGACTCCCATGTCTATAAAGTGTTATAGTCATGGAGATCAAAGTGCCTATTGAACCTTGTAGATGTGGTTTACTTTGTGATCAAATAAATGATTTGTAGACAAAGGATTGATTTTGAACAATGATAAACCAACTACATACAAAGAAGTTATGATGGGCCCTGACTCCGTTAAAATGGCTATGCGCCATGAAATCCAAGATAGGTGAATACTTTTTGAAAGTAAATGGATCTATAAAATTGATGGACTTGGATGGAATATCCTTGAAGAAGCTCAACTTGTCAGAAAGTTGTTTACAACAAAGTTCAAAGAGTTGACTACGATAAGATTAGATCTTCCGTAGCAATGCTTATAGTCTATGTGGATTATTCTAGTAATCGCTACATATTTCTTTTATGAGATATGATAGTAGGATGGCAGAAATACATTCCTTACCAGAAGTGTGTATGAAGGATGTATACAAGATACAAACCAAAGAGTTTTGCTAGTCCGTGGAATACTAGATGGGTATACAAACTTCACTGGATGAAGTAAGTATCACGGAGTTGTAATCTTCACCGGATGAAATAGTCAAAGAGTTTTTGATTTCATCAGAAACGATGAAGATGCTTGCATTTGCAAGAAATTAAGTGGGAGCGCTGAGACATAGTTATAATATTATATGTGGATGACATATCATTGATTATAATTGATGTAATTATATACTTGATGTGACTAAAAGGTTTCATTGAGAATTAACTTCAATGAAAGGATATGGACTCAAACATATTTAGTGTCAAGATCTATGAAGATAGATTGAAACACATAATAAGTTTAAGTCAAAGTACATAGAATGAATATTGAAGTAGTTCAATATAAAAATATTAAGAAGGTGTTCTTTTCCATGTGAAGGTTTAACAAGACTTGAGTGTATTTGACACTCGATGAGTAAAAACACATGAGTGATTTTAGATCACGAATAATATGTACAAAGTCAGATGTCCTGTGCTCTAAAGTGTTACGAGCATATACCAGAATGATTCATGTAATGATCATTGGACAACAGTAAGAATATCCCCGAGTGCTTTAGAAGAACCAAGGATATATATATATAGTTTTTGTATGGGGTAATGACAAACAAATCGTTGTAAGGTGTTGCACCGATATTAGTTTGATCACATATAAAAATAAAATTTCAATCATCTCAATTAGGCTAAGTGTTGTTTAAAAGGTAGCACAATGAGCCAGAAGAAGTCTATGCTAGATTTAGATCAGTTCTAAATATTGTGATGGATTCTACAAACAAAGGCAGAGTATGTCATTGTTTTGACAATGACTGAGGATGTTAAGTCTAGGAGTTCTTTGAGAACTTGGTGCAGTTTCGATAGTGTCAGAACTTTGAAGCTATATTGTGTGCGACAATATTAGTGACTTATTCAGACTGCGGAGTTAAGGTTCCACCAGAGGACTAAACATATATAATTAATGCCGACTCATTTGGAAAATCAGTGATGCGTTGAGACGCAAATGAATTGCAAAATACATACGTTTCTGAGCGTGTTAGATCCGTTGACTAAAACCTCTCCCGTGAGCAAAACATGATAAGCACCAGAAGGCCAAGGTGTTATATCTTTACAAATGTAAACTACATTATTGACTCTAGTGCAAGTGGGAGACTGTTGGAGATATGCCCAAGAGGCAATAATAAATTAGTTGTTGTTATATCTTAGTGTTCATGATAAATGTTTACATCCCATGCTATAATTTTATTAACCGAAACATTGATACATGTGTGTTATGTAAACAACAAGGAGTCCCTAGTAAGCCTCTTGTATAACTAGCTTGTTGATTAATAGATGATCATGTTTTCGTGATCATGAACATTGGATGTTGTAAATAACAAGGTTATGTCATTGGGTGAATGATATAATGGACATACACCCAAATAAGTGTAGCATGAGATCAAGTCATTTAGTTCAACTTGCTAAGCTTTCGATACATAGTTACCTAGTCCTTCGACCATGAGATCATGTAAATCACTTACACCGGAAGGGTACTTTGATTACATCAAACGCCATTGTGTAAATGGGTGGTTATAAAGATGGGATTAAGTATTCGGAAAGTGTGAGTTGAGGCATGTGGATCAACAGTAGGATTTGTCCATCCCTGATACGTCTCCAACGTATCTATAATTTCTGATGTTCCATGCTTGTTTTATGACAATACCTACATGTTTTGTTCACACTTTATATCATTTTTATGCATTTTCCGGAACTATCCTATTGACAAGATGCTGAAGTGCCAGTTCCTGTTTTCTGCTGTTTTTGGTTTCAGAAATCCTAGTAAGGAAATATTCTCGGAATTTAACGAAATCAACGCCCAGCATCTTATAATTCCGCGAAGCTTCCAGAACACCGGAGAGGGACCAGAGGAGAGTCACAGGCCCACCACATAGTAAGGCGGCGCGGCCCAGGGGGCGCGCCCCCCTATTGTCTAGCCGCCTCGTCAGCCCTCCGACTCCGACTCTCCGCCTATAAAAGCCTTCCTGACCTAAAAACTTCGGGGGAATAAGCCACGATACGAGAAACCTTCCGAGCCGCCGCCATCGCGAAGCCAAGATCTGGGGGACAGTCTCTGTTCCGGCACGCCGGGATGGGGAAGTGCCCCCGGAAGGCATCTCCATCGACACCACCGCCATCTTCATCATCGTTGCTTTCTCCCATGAGGAGGGAGTAATTCTCCCTCGAGGCTAAGGGCTGTACCGGTAACTATGTGGTTAATCTCTCTCCTATGTACTTCAATACAATGATCTCATGAGCTGCCTTACATGATTGAGATTCATATGATGAGCTTTGTATAACTATTAATCTATGTGCTACTCTAGTGATGTTATTAAAGTACTCTATTCCTCCTCCATGATGTAATGGTGACAGTGTGTGCATCATGTAGTACTTGGCGTAGTTTATGATTGTGATCTCTTGTAGATTATGAAGTTAACTATTACTATGATAGTATTGATGTGATCTATTCCTCCTTTCATAGTCTGTGGTGACAGTGTGCATGCTATGTTAGTACTTGGTATAATTGCGTTGGTCTATCATGCACTCTAAGGTTATTTAAATATGAATATCGAATGTTGTGGAGCTTGTTAACTCCGGCATTGAGGTGCTCTTGTAGCCCTACACAATTAATGGTGTTCATCATCCAACAAGAGAGTGTAGAGTGGTTTTATTATGTGATCAATGTTGAGAGTGTCCACTAGTGAAAGTATGATCCCTAGGCCTTGTTCCCGAATAGAAAAGTCACACCACAAAGATTCCTATCTCCCACATCAACTGCACGCCAGCAAGTATTTTCTGGTGCCATTGCCGGGAGGACACCGTTTATTTACTGTTCTACTGCATGTTTACTCGCTGCCATATTTTATTCAGATTGCTATTACCACTCATATACATCCATATTACTTGTATTTCACTATCTCTTCACCGAACTAGTGCACCTATACATCTGACAAGTGTATTAGGTGTGTTGGGGACACAAGAGACTTCTTGTTTGTGATTGCAGGGTTGCTTGAGAGGGATATCTTTGACCTCTTCCTCCCCGAGTTCGATAAACCTTGGGTGAACCACTTAAGGGAAAACTTGCCGCTGTTCTACAAACCTCTGCTCTTGGAGGCCCAACACTGTCACAGGAAAAGAAGCGTGAGTAGACATCAAGCTATTTTCGCGCCGCTGGGAGGAAAGGTAAAAGGCACTCACACTGGGTCCTGGTAACTAAGTTATTTTCTGGCGCCATTGTAAGTGCTCGAAGCTATTTCCTTTAGATCCTGCAATTGCATCTTTTTGTTTCTTGTTTTTATTTTTCACTAGTTAGGCATAATGGCAAGCAACAGTGAGCTTTTAAAACTATTTCCTGAGTTAAGACATGGATTGTTTGATGCGAAAATTAAAAAACCTATGGAATCTTATTTGCATGCTAGTAGCAATGATATTAGTATGAACGCTTTGAACACCATTGTTGCTAATGATATGGAAAATTCTAAGCTTGGGGAAGCTGGTTTTGATGAGCATGATATTTTTAGTCCCCAAGCATGGAGGAGAAAATTTTCTTTGATGAAACTTTGCCTCCTATTTATGATGATTATAATGATAGTGGTCTTTTGGTGCCGCCTACTATGGAGGATAAATTTTATTATGATAATAGTATGCCTCCTACACTTGATGAGAATAATAATGATAGCTACTTTGTTGAATTTGCTCCCACTACAATTACTAAAAATGACTATGCTTATGTTGCTAAGAATGACTATGCTTATGTTGGGAGTAGTAATAATTTTATGCATGTAGCTCATGATAAGAATGTTTCATTTGATAGTTATATTGTTGAGTTTGTTCATGATGCTACTGAAAATCTTTATGAGAGAGGAAAATATGGTTGTAGAAATTTTCATGTTACTAAAACACCTCTCTATATGCTGAAATTTTTGAAGTTACACTTGTTTTATCTTTCTATGCTTGTTGCATTATGCTTCATGAATTTGTTTATTTACAAGATTCCTTTTCATAGGAAGTGGGTTAGACTTAAATATGTTTTGAATTTGCTTCTTGATGCTCTCTTTTGCTTCAACTATTATTTCTTGGGAGTGCATCATTAAAATCACTGAGTCCATCTTAATGGCTATAAAGAAAGCACTTCTTGGGAGATAACCCATGTTTTTTATTTTACTACAGCAATTTTTGTTTTATATTTGAGTCTTGGAAGTTGTTACTACTGTAATAACCTCTCCTTATCTTTATTTTATTGCATTGTTGTGCCAAGTAAAGTCTTTGATAGTAGGGTTGATACTAGATTTGGATTACTGCGCAGAAACAGATTTCTGTCTGTCACGAATTTGGGCAGGGTTCTCTGTAGGTAACTCAGAAAAATCTGCCAATTTTTGTGTGATCCACAGATATGTACGCAACTTTCATTCAATTTGAGCATTTTCATCTGAGCAAGTCTGGTGCCTCTAAAAATTCGTCTTTACGGACTATTCTGTTTTGACAGATTCTGCCTTTTATTTCGCATTGCCTGTTTTGCTATGTTTGATGGGTTTCTTTATTCCATTAACTTTCAGTAGCCTTGGGCAATGTCTAGAAGTGTTAAGAATGATTGTGTCACCTCTGAACATGTGAATTTTTGATTATGCACTAACCCTCTAATGAGTTTGTTTCAAGTTTGGTGTGGAGGAAGTTTTCAAGGGTCAAGAGAGGAGGATGATACAATATGATCAAGGAGAGTGAAAGCTCTAAGCTTGGGGATGGCCCCGTGGTTCATCCCTGCATATTTCAAGAAGACTCAAGCATCTAAGCTTGGGGATGCCTTGGGCATCCCCTTCTTCATCGACAAAATTATCAGGTTCCTCTAGTGAAACTATATTTTTATCCCATCACATCTTATGTACTTTACTTGGAGCGTCTGTTTGTTTTTATTTTTGTTTTGTTTGAATAAATTCATGCTTGTGTGGGAGAGAGACACGCTCCGCTTGTTCATATGAACACTAGTGTTCTTAGATTTACTTTTAATGTTCATGGCGAAGGTTGGAAACATAAAATGTTGCATGTGGTAGTGGTATAATGAAATACTTGCATAATCTTGTAGATCATTGAGCTTTGATAACTTGATTCTTTTCAAATGTTTTGAGGTATTTAGATGTTAAGGCTTGCTGGATAAATAAGTTAAAATTAGTAGTGGATTGTTGTCTTTAAGCTTGTGTCATACTACAAACTCTATTTAAATAGTTGAAGGTGTAGTTGGACTTGATAGCTTTCCATGTCTGAGAGTTCATCGTAATAACTAAGTTGTGCTGAAGGTCGAGGGAGCTAGCGGGGTACTTGTGCCACCGTGAACGGCCCTCCTTGGAGTAAATTTTAATCATGCTCTTAATGATGAACCTGCTAGTTGTTTGCAATAAGCTTGTGAGTTCTTTTTGACTAATGTTAAGCTACGGTTTTTGGCACTTCCACCATCCAAATTTGCTAGCCTCTTCGGTACTGTGCATTGCCTTTTGCTCACATTGAGAATTGTGCATACTTCGCCAATACATCCAAACCCGTGGGAGGACTTTCTCTTGTTCTCCTACACATAAGCCCATACATCTCCTCAAAACAGCCACCATACCTACCTACCACAGCATTTCCATAGCTGTTCCGAGATATATTGCCATGCAACTTCCATTTTACATTACATGTTGTCATTTATTATTTATACATTGCTTTGCATGATTCTATACAGCTGATGTGTGGTTTACCCATGTTACGCTAGATCATTGCACATCCTGCTACACTGGCAGAGGCATACAGTTTCATACATCATGTTTTATTCATTATGAGTTATTTGTACCAAAAAGTGTGTTGTCATATTAGGATGTTGCCCCTAAAAGTGAAAAGAGCCATGGAGGCCATCAAAAAGAGAAAAAGAAAAGAAAAAATAGAAAAGAAAAAAAGAGAATAAAGAAAAAGGGGGCAGCATTACTATCTTTTATCCACACTTGTGCTCATGTTTTAGCACCCGCATTATTCATAGTCATCATTTGTGCTCATGTTTAGCACCTACACTTCATATGAGAGAGTTTTCATGTTTTACTAGTATAACTATGTGGAGAATTTACACTATAGAACTTGGGTTGTATATTCCAATGATGAGCCTCCTCAAAAGTGCTCTAGGTCTTCGTGAGCAACCAAGTTGGATGCACCCCCACTAGTTCCATTGGAGAGCTTTCATACACATATAGCTCTATGTGCATCCGTTGCATGGCAATCACTACTCCTTGCATAGCTTCGATTATAAGGCTTCCTCTTGTCTAATGATCACTTATAGCTTTGTAAGACTTTCTTCCATTTGGCCTTCCAAACCCCCATTAACGTTCTTTATGCCATAACATCCTAGTGCTAATACCAAATGCTTGTGCTCACTGGTTGAGTAGACTTCGAAACAGTTGATTCATGACGTTCATGTTTAATTTTACTTGACTGAATCCTTCTTATGTTGTGAAAATTTACTTGATGCTTGGAATGAAGGATAGAACTTCTACGCTGGATACTTAACACATCTTTAATGAACTTTGTACGGTTTCATGTCTTTAAATCATTAGTTCATGAAAACTTCTAGCTTGTTTAACTCTTGCATTATCATCTCTTATATCAATATAGACATTTTCTTTGAGTGATTTGATCTCAGTTCACATGCTTTACATTATTATTGGATCAAGATTATGTTGGTAGCATGTCACTTTAGAAATTATCTTTGTTATCGTTTACCTACTCGAGGATGAGTAGGAACTAAGCTTGGGGATGCTGATACGTCTCCAACGTATCTATAATTTCTGATGTTCCATGCTTGTTTTATGACAATACCTACATGTTTTGTTCACACTTTATATCGTTTTATGCATTTTCCGGAACTAACCTATTGACAAGATGCCGAAGTGCCAGTTCATGTTTTCTGCTGTTTTTGGTTTCAGAAATCCTAGTAAGGAAATTCTCTAATTGGACGAAATCAACGCCCAGCATCTTATAATTCCACGAAGCTTCCAGAACACCGGAGAGGGACCAGAGGAGAGCCACAGGCCCACCACACAGTAAGGCGGCGCGGCCTGGGGGGCGCCCCCTATTGTCTGGCCGCCTCATCAGCCCTCCGACTCCGACTCTCCGCCTATAAAAGCCTTCCTAACCTAAAAACTTCGGGGGAATAAGCCACGGTACGAGAAACCTTCCAGAGCCGCCGCCATCGTGAAGCCAAGATCTGGGGGACAGAAGTCTCTGTTCCGGCACGCCGGGACGGGGAAGTGCCCCGGAAGGCATCTCCATCGACACCACCGCCATCTTCATCACCGTTGTCTCCCATGAGGAGGGAGTAGTTCTCCTCGAGGCTAAGGGCTGTACCGGTAGCTATGTGGTTAATCTCTCTCCTATGTACTTCAATACAATGATCTCATGAGCTGCCTTACATGATTGAGATTCATATGATGAGCTTTGTATCACTATTAATCTATGTTCTACTCTAGTGATGTTATTAAAGTACTCTATTCCTCCTCCATGATGTAATGGTGACAGTGTGTGCATCATGTAGTACTTGGCGTAGTTTATGATTGTGATCTCTTGGAGATTATGAAGTTAACTATTACTATGATAGTATTGATGTGATATATTCCTCCTTTCATAGTCTGTTGGTGACAGTGTGCATTCTATGTTAGTACTTGGTATAATTGCGTTGGTCTATCATGCACTCTAAGGTTATTTAAATATGAATATCGAATGTTGTGGAGCTTGTTAACTCCGGCATTGAGGTGCTCTTGTAGCCCTACACAATTAATGGTGTTCATCATCCAACAAGAGAGTGTAGAGTGGTTTTATTATGTGATCCATGTTGAGAGTGTCCACTAGTGAAAGTATGATCCCTAGGCCTTGTTCCCGAATAGAAAAGTCACACCACAAAGATTCCTATCTCCCACGTCAACTGCACGCCATCAAGTATTTTCTGGTGCCATTGCCGGGGAGGACACCGTTTATTTACTGTTCTACTGCATGTTTACTTGCTGCCATATTTTATTCAGATTGCTATTACCACTCATATACATCCATATTACTTGTATTTCACTATCTCTTCGCCGAACTAGTGCACCTATACATCCGACAAGTGTATTAGGTGTGTTGGGGACACAAGAGACTTCTTGTATTGTGATTGCAGGGTTGCTTGAGAGGGATATCTTTGACCTCTTCCTCCCTGAGTTCGATAAACCTTGTGTGATCCACTTAAGGGAAAACTTGTTGCTGTTCTACAAACCTCTGCTCTTGGAGGCCCAACACTGTCTACAGGAAAAGAAGCGTGAGTAGACATCAATCCCGATGACGGATAGATATACTCTGGGCCCTCTCGGTGGAATGTTGTATGATTAGCTTGCAAGCATGTGATTAGATCACAAGAGATGACATACCACGGTACGAGTAAAGAGTACTTGTCGGTAACGAGGTTGAACAAGGTATGGAGATACCGATGATTGAACCTCGGACAAGTAAAGTATCGCGTGACAAAGGGAATCGGTATCGCATGTAAATGGTTCAATCGATCACTAAGTTATCGTTGAATGTGTGGGAGCCATTATGGATCTCCAGATCCCGCTATTGGTTATTGGTCGGAGAGGAGTCTCGACCATGTCTGCATAGTTCACGAAACGTAGGGTGACGCGCTTAAGGTTCGATGTTGCTTAAGTAGATTCAAAATATGAGATGGAGACCGAAGTTTGTACGGAGTCTCAGATGGGATCCAGGACATCATGAAGAGGTCCGGAATGGTCCGGAGAATAAGATTCATATAAGGGAAGTTGATTTCTAGGTTTTGGAAAAGTTCGGGATTTTTCCGGTGGAAGACCGGGAAGGTTCTAGAAGGTTCTGGGGTCCCACCAGTGGGCCCACGACCCCAGGAGGCCTAGAATGGGCCGAGGGGATACACCCTAGCATAATGGGCCAAGGGCACATGCCCCCCAAGGCCCAGCCGGCCAACCCCTTAGGGTTTCCCGAAAACCCTAAGGGGGGATCAACTTGGGGGGGGGGAAGTTTTCCCCTTCCCCCTTTGGGCCGCCGACCATGAGCTTGGAGGAGGGGCTTGCCTCCGCTCCCCCTATATAAAGAGGGGAGGGGGCAGGGGCGTGATACGTCTCCAACGTATCTATAATTTCTGATGTACCATGCCTGTTTTATGACAATACTTACATGTTTTGCTCGCACTTTATAATGTTTTTATGTGTTTTCCGGAACTAACCTATTAACAAGATGCCACAGTGCCAGTTCCTGTTTTTGGTTCCATAAAGGCTGTTCGGGCAATATTCTCGGAATTCGACGAAATAAAGACCCAAATCTTATTTTTCCCTAAGACCCCAACACCGAAGGAGAGCTGGTGGGGCTGGGGGCCACCACACGCCAGGCTGCGCTTCACCTGGCCGCGCCGGCCTATGGGGAGGAGTCCCCAGGCGCCCTCCTGCGCCGCCTCTTCGCCTATATAAGCCCTTTCGACCTAAAACGCGATACCTTTCGACGAAACTCCAGAAAGACCCCAGGGGCGCCGCCGCCATCGCGAAACTCCAATTCGGGGGACATAAGTCTCTGTTCCGGCACGCCGCCGGGACGGGAAGTGCCCGAAGCCATCTCCATCGACGCCACCGCCTCCATCATGCTCGTGAGTAGTTCCCCCATGGACTACGGGTTCTAGCAGTAGCTAGTTGGTACTCTGTATCCCATGTACTTCAATACAATGATCTCATGAGCTGCCTTACATGATTGAGATCCATCTGATGTAATCGGTGTTGTGTTTGTTGGGATCGGATGGATGATACATTATGATTAGTCTATCTATAAAGTTTGTGAAGTTATTGTTGCTCCAATCTTGTTATGCTTAATGCTTGTCACTAGTGGCATGATCTTAGATTTAAGCTCTATAATTATTGCTTAGATTGTATCTACAAGTTGTATGCACATGTCTATGTCCGGAACCAAAGGCCCCAAAGTGACAGAAATTGGGACAACTGGAGGGGAAGGCGTAGGTATGAGGATCACATGTTTTCACCAAGTGTTAATGCTTTGCTCCGTGCTCTATTAAAAGGAGTACCTTAATAGCCAGTAGATTCCCTTGAGGCCCGGCTGCCACCGGCTGGTAGGACAAAAGATGTTGTACAAGTTTCTCATTGCGAGCATATATGACTATATATGGAAAACATGCCTACATAATTAATAATCTTGATGTTCTTTCTTAATGCTATTTCAATCCTATCAATTGCCCAACCTGTAATTTGTTCACCCAACACTTGTCACTTGTTATTGGAGAGTTACCACTAGTGTAGATCACTGGGAACCCCGGTCCATCTCTCATCATCATATACTCGTTCTATATGTCATTGGAAGTAGTATCAACTATTTTCCGGTGCCATCGCCTCTGTGTTATTGCTACTCTGCTGTGTTATTACTATTGCTCTCATATTACGCTGCTTTCACATCACCCCGTTACTAGTGCTTTTCCAGGTGCATGAATTGACAACTCAGTTGTTAAGGCTTATAAGTATTCTTTACCTCCCTTGTGTCGAATCAATAAATTTGGGTTTTGCTTCCCTCGAAGTTGCGATCCCCTATACTTGTGGGTTATCAAGACTATTTTCTGGCGCCGTTGCCGGGGAGGCATAGCTCTACTCATAAGTTCACCTCGGGAGTACACTCTACCTCTCTCTCTGTTTTTGTTTTATTTTATTTTGTTTTGCTTACTTTACTTTTGTCTAGTTTATTTGTGCTTAGTTTATTTCTGTCTAGTATTATTTTGCTTAGTTTCTTTTTGTTTTGTTTTATTTTTCTCATATACCCAAAAATCCATAAAAATTTGAAAAACCGAAAAATTAAAAACTGTTGTTATGGAAGAACGCATAACCACGTTGGAGCTTATAGAATATTATAATAATTATAGAGAATCAAGAACGGGTAAAGTAATGAGTGCTATGATAGAAAAATTGAATACAATTGCTAAAATCTTGCTTAAACGCCATGATATAAATTGTTGCTCTAAAGAGGATACTAAACATCTGAAATTCCAATGTGGCTTTAGTGAGGAAGCTTTAATTAAGAACTACAATTGGAATAACTATATTCATCTTGGGTTCGAAGAGGTAGAACAATTTGTTTTATTTATGGGAGCTTCTGAGATAGAATCCTTCATGGTTAAAAATTATGAAACTTGTGTTGTTTGTAAGGACCTTAAAGATTATGTCTCTTCTATCCTTAATTTTTGCATAGAAAGTTACAGTGATAATCCTTATATCATTGATTATAAAGAGAGACTCATTAATGCACAAGAATGCACTCACAATTTGCAGGAACATGTGGAAGAAGAAATTGATGAACCTGAAAGCTCATTGGATGAAAAAGAGGAGGAAATTGATGAACCTGAAAGCTCATTGGATGAAAAAGAAGAGGAGAGTGATGAACAAAAGGAGGAAGAATGGATTAGCTACCCATGCCAACCTTCTAATGAGAGTAACTCTTTATCTCTTACACTATTTGATTGTCCTCCATGCTTACCGAAGGAGGTTGAATGTTATGTTCCTGTGGATTCTCTTGAAATATTCCCTATGAGTAAAACTTGTGAGAATAATTATGCTACTGTTATCTATGATAATCCATGCTATTTTGATAAATCTTATGATAATGCTTTGTTTGTGCCTGATGTCGAAATGCATGGTACTAAAGAGTTTTGCTTGGCAAATGTTTATGATAAAGCTCTAGATGATGGTCCTATGTTACTTGATAATATTAATTGTACTACTAATGAAAATGGGATTGGAGAGTTCTTGACTTTATCTAGGAGTCCCATATCTCTTGAGATTGATCAATCATCTTGTTATATTATTGATAAAAGTGGGTTTGAAAGTTTTAATCCCACTATTTTTGAGCTTGATAAAAATTATGTGTTTATGGATCATGAAAAACATGCTTTATGTGATAGTTATATTGTTGAGTTTGTTCATGAAGCTACTGAAAATTATTATGAGAGAGGAAAATGTGGTTGTAGAAATTTGCATGGTACTAAAACACCTCTCTATACGCTGAAAATTTTGAGGTTACTCTTATTTTATCTTCTTATGCTTGTCACTTTGTTCTTCATGAATTTATTTGTGTACAAGATTCCTATGCATGGGAAGTGGGTTAGACTTAAATGTGTTTTGAACTTGCTTTTTGATGCTCTCTTTTGCTTCAACTCTTATTTCTTTCGAGTGCATCATTAAAATTGTTGAGCCCATCTTAATGGCTATAAAGAAAGCACTTCTTGGGAGATAACCCATGTCTTTATTTTGCTACTGTTTTATTGTGTTTTGGAACTTGTTACTACTGTAGCAACCTCTCCTTATCTTTATTTTATTGCATTGTTGTGCCAAGTGAAGTCTCTAATAGAAGGTTGATACTAGATTTGGATTTCTGCGCAGAAACAGATTTCTATCTGTCACTAATTTGGGCAGGGTTCTCTGTAGGTAACTCAGAAAAATCTGCCAATTTATGTGCGTGTTCCTCAGATATGTACGCAACTTTTATTAGTTTTGAGTTTTCTGATTTGAGCAACGGAAGTACCTCTTAAAAATTAGTCTTTACTGGCTGTTCTGTTTTGGCAAATTCTGTCTCTGTTTTTTGCATTGTCTCTTGTGGACTTTAAGCAAGGCTTTCTAGACGTGGAGAGCTGTAGCTAATGTTTTATTGAGTTCTTGCAATATATCACTACAGGACCAAGGTGGATTAAAGTTTTTTGAGTACTAACCCCTCTAATGAAGTTTATGAGAAGTTTGGTGTGAAGGAAGTTTTCAAGGGCCAAGAGACGAGGATGATATATGATTAAGAAGAGTGAAAATTCTAAGCTTGGGGATGCCCCGTGGTTCATCCCTGCATATTTCAAGAAGACTCAAGCGTCTAAGCTTGGGGATGCCCAAGGCATCCCCTTCTTCATGAACAACTTATCAGGTCACTTCTATTGAAATTATATTTTTATTCGGTCACATCTTATGTGCTTTACTTGGAGCGTCTGTGTACTTTTTATTTTTATTTGTTTTTGAATAAATTCGGATCCTAGCAATCCTTGTGTGGGAGAGAGACACGCTCCGCTTTTTCATATGAACACTTGTTCTTCGTTTTACTTTTAATGTTCAATGACAAAAGTTGGAAGCTACAGCACTTATTGTTATTTGGTTGGAAACAGAAAATGCCTCATATTGTCTTGAATAATTTGATACTTGGCAATTGTTTTGAGCTCTCAAGTAGATCATGTTTACTCATGCATCATGTAGTTTGAACCTATTAGTGGAGAACTACCGTAGGGCTTGTTGAAATTGGTTTGCATGATTGGTCTCTCTAAGGTCTAGATATTTTCTGGTAAAAGTGTTTGCGCAACAAGGAAGACAGTGTAGAGTATTATAATGCTTGCAATATGTTCTTATGTAAGTTTTGTCGTACCGGTTCATACTTGTGTTTGCTTCAAATAACCTTGCTAGCCAAAGCCTTGTACTGAGAGGGAATGCTTCTCGTGCATCCAAAACCTTGAGCCAAAACCTATGCCATGTGTGTCCACCATACCTACCTACTATGTGGTATTTCCTGCCATTCCAAGTAAATACTTCATGTGCTACCTTTAAACAATTCAAAATGCTTCTCAATTTGTGTCAATGTTTTATAGCTCATGAGGAAGTATGTGGTGTTTTATCTTTCAATCTTGTTGGGCAGCTTTCACCAATGTACTAGTGGCTTCATCCGCTTATCCAATAATTTTGCAAAAAGAGCTGGCAGCGGGGTTCCCAGCCCCAATTAATCAACTTTCATTAATAATTCTCTTCACATGTTTTGCTCGATTCATCAGTAAGCAACTTAATTTTGCAAATAGACACTCCTCCATGGTATGTGAAATGTTGGAAGGCACCCGAGGATTCGGTTAGCCATGGCTTGAGAAAGCAAAGGTGGGGAGGAGTGTCATCTAAATAAAACTAAAATGAAAGGCACTCCTTCATGGTATGAGATTGTTGGCAGGCACCCGAGGATTCGGTTAGCCATGGTTTGTGAAAGCAAGGTTGGAAGGAGTGTCACCCAAAAATAAAAATAAATCAAACTAAAGTACATGTGAGAGATAATGTTCATGGGAGCCGCTCTTCGAAAGTCTGTTTGGCAAGGGGTTAGAGTGCCCACTACCATTCGTTGACAACAACAAACACCTCTTAAAACTTTACTTTTATGCTCTCTATATGATTTCAAAACTTAAAAAGCTCTAGCACATGATTTAATCCTGCTTCCCTCTGCGAAGGGCCTTTCTTTTACTTTATGTTGAGTCAGTTTACCTACTTCCTTCCATCTTAGAAGCAAACACTTGTATCAACTGTGCATTGATTCTTACATACTTGCTTATTGCACTTATTATTCTACTTTGTGTTGACAATTATCCATGAGATATGCATGTTGAAAGTTGAAATCAACTGCTGAAACTTAAATCTTCCTTTGTGTTGCTTCGATGCCTTTACTTTGAATTTATTGCTTTATGAGTTAACTCTTATGCAAGACTTTTGATGCTTGTCTTGAAAGTATTATTCATGAAAAGTTTTGCTATATGTTATCTATTTGTTAGCAAATATAGATCATTGCCTTGAGTCACTTCATTCATCTCATATGCTTTACAATAGTATGATCAAGGTTATGTAAGTAGCATGTCACTACAGAAATTATTCTTTTTATCGTTTACCTACTCGAGGGCGAGTAGGAACTAAGCTTGGGATGCCGATACGTCTCCAACGTATCTATAATTTCGATGTTCCATGCTTGTTTTATGACAATACTTACATGTTTTGCTCGCACTTTATAATGTTTTTATGCGTTTTCCGGAACTAACCTATTAACAAAATGCCACAGTGCTTCCTGTTTCGTTGTTTTTGGTTCGAAAAGGCTGTTCGGGCAATATTCTAATTCGGCGAAATAAAGACCCAGATCTTATTTTCACTAAGACCCTGCAACACCAAGGAGAGTCGGAGGCGGACCAGGGGGCCACCACACGCCAGGGCCGCGGGCTCCACCCCGGCCGCGCGGGCCTATGGGGAGGAGGCCCTGTGGCCCCCCCGTCGCTCTTCGCCTATATAAGCCCTTTCGACCTAAAAACGCGATACCTTGACGAAACTCCGAAAGACCCAGGGGAGCCGCCGCCATCGAGAAACTCCACCCGGGGACAAAGTCTCCGTTCGCACGCCGCCGGACGGGAAGTGCCCCAAGCCATCTCCATCGACGCCACCGCCTCCATCATGCTCCGTGAGTAGTTCCCCCATGGACTACGGGTTCTAGCATAGCTAGTTGGTACTCTCTATCCCATGTACTTCAATACAATGATCTCATGAGCTACCTTACATGATTGAGATCCATCTGATGTAATCGGTGTTGTGTTTGTTGGGATCGGATGGATGATACATTATGATTAGTCTATCTATAAAGTTTGTGAAGTTATTGTTGCTGCAATCTTGTTATGCTTAATGCTTGTCACTAGGGCCCGAGTAGCATGATCTTAGATTTAAGCTCTATAATTATTGCTTAGATTGTATCTACAAGTTGTATGCACATGTCTATGTCCGGAACCAAAGGCCCCAAAGTGACAGAAATTGGGACAACCGGAGGGGAAGGCGTAGGTATGAGGATCACATGTTTTCACCAAGTGTTAATGCTTTGCTCGGTGCTCTATTAAAAGGAGTACCTTAATAGCCAGTAGATTCCCTTGAGGCCCGGCTGCCATCGGTGGTAGGACAAAAGATGTTGTACAAGTTTCTCATTGCGAGCACGTATGACTATATATGGAAAACATGCCTACATGATTAATAATCTTGATGTTCTTTCTTAATGCTATTTCAATCCTATCAATTGCCCAACTGTAATTTGTTCACCCAACACTTGTCACTCGTTATTGGAGAGTTACCACTAGTGTAGATTGCTGGGAACCCCGGTCCATCTCTCATCATCATATACTCGTTCTATATGTCATTGCAAGTAGTATCAACTATTTTCTGGTGCCATCGCCTCTGTGTTATTGCTACGCTGTGTGTTACTGTTACTATTGCTCTCATATTACTTCTTTCACATCACCCCTTACTAGTGCTTTTCCAGGTGCAGCTGAATTGACAACTCAGTTGTTAAGGCTTATAAGTATTCTTTACCTCCCCTTGTGTCGAATCAATAAATTTGGGTTTTACTTCCCTCGAAGACTGTTGCGATCCCCTATACTTGTGGGTTATCAGGGCGCAGCCCTCCTTCACCCCTTGACCTCTAGCCGCCTCTCTCTCCCACCGATAAACTGCTCCGGCTTAGGCGAAGCCTACAGCTTTTCTCCTCCTCCACCACCACCACGCCGTCGTGCTGCTGGGATTCCGAGGAGATCTACCACACATCCGCTGCCCGCTGGAACGGGGAGAGGACGGGCTTCATCGACACCGTACGCGCGTCCGAGTAGGGAGGTGCTGCCGGATTGCAGCATCGGGGACGATCGTCTACACCAACAACGAGATCTAATCTCGTAGGCTTTGGAAATCTTCGAGGGTTAGTCTCATATCATTCTCGTTGCTCCGATCTTGTAGATTAGATCTTGGGTGTTCCATAGATTAGATCTTGGATTTATTCGTCTTTGCGGTAGGAAAATTTTTGTTTTCTATGCAACGAACCCCAACAGGTGGGCGGGGCGGCGCGTGGCCAGGGGCCGCCTGCTGCCCTCCCTCCTCCTGTTTCTTTAGTCCCTCCTTCCCTCCTTATGTTTCCTAATGCCCCCCTTGCCCCCTATATATAGTGGTCAATTGGGGTAAATTAAATACACAATTAAATAGAGAAATATCTCTCTCTAGTTTCTGACTCCGTGCGGTTCCTGTAGAACTGCATAGGGCGAAGACAATTCCAACCGGTACGCGGGAGCACATATGGGATCGGAGTCGGGAGCAACTTTGCTAGATTGGAGTCGGGAGCGTCATTGAGCACCGTACGATTGCGAAACTACGAGGTGTTGCACCTGCGACACTCAACGTCAGGGAGAGGACTTCTTCACGACCCTGAGGTCGGCGACCATTGTTCACTACATCATCTATGTTCTAGCGGACTTTAACCGCATTACTACATAGACAGATCTTGGGCGTATTAGGGTTTGTGTTATAGTAGGATTTTTTTGTTTTCTGCTGCAAGACCCAACAGATCTGATCTATGTGTAGTATGATTGTATGGATAGAATGCATGTGCTGCATGCGGGCATCGATTCTATAATTGTTACCATTCCACGTGTACTTGTCTACTACTGCGAAATTGTTCGATGAAGCGGCCCCCAACCAACCTCACGTGTACGCTTACGCGAAACTGGTTCCGCATTTTACACATGGTTTGTACCATGTACACAGCTTAGGGCTGTCTATCTCTCTTACTTTAGCGGTATGGCATTTGCAACGAAGGGACCCGACAAGGGTGTAGTTGAGATAATTATATAATCGGTGTTGTGGTTGTATGCTCGTAGGTTAAGAATCATTCTTGTCGCATAAGCCCAAATAACCACGTAAACTTTGCAACTAATAAAGTATAGTCGTTTATCTTTCTTGCAAGGGGGCTTGTAACATGTTATGGTTATGGTGTGTAGTAGCTTTCTACTAGTTGTTACTAAGTTTTAGTGATAGCCAATTGTCATGATGGTCAATCAACTAGAGGCGTTACAAAGTGGACGCCATGCCAGAGCATACGATGAAAATCTAGATGCGTAGATGATTCATCCATGACATGTCAACTAATATATTTGATGTGGATACCGGCATAGTGTCTTGTTTAGTTACTAGTTTATATTATCCACACTAACAAAGCTCTAAGTAAGATGATCTCCGAATCAAACATTAAATTAGTGTTCATCCTTGGTGTGCACCACAATAGATTGGGTACCCTAATGAAGCGGGTTGTGATAATCATGCACTATCCTTTTGCGGCATTTATGTACCGAGGGTGTAAGCTATGTTGCACAAACACGGAAACTAAGGAGTTATTTGGTGAGTCTAGCATGTACAGACAGGCCTCGAGAACACAAGATGGTCGAAAGATTGG
Organism: Lolium multiflorum; assembly: GCA_030979885.1. Classification (NCBI taxonomy): domain Eukaryota; kingdom Viridiplantae; phylum Streptophyta; class Magnoliopsida; order Poales; family Poaceae; genus Lolium; species Lolium multiflorum. Next base: position 89,345,432 of record CM061747.1, read on the forward strand.
GCATGAGTCACATGAATGATGTGATCGACATGATTGTCCACCCTTAAAGCTACGCCATCACTTTGTGACGATCAGGGCGGACGTATTGAATTGGGATCGTGTAATCACCCAAAGCAATCTTAGGTATAATGTTCTCTGTTGCGAGCTCAGTATATCCTTTGATTAAAACTTGAACTCACAATAAATTATGAAATTAGTCTCAATGCCTTTGCAAATATGTTTAGGATTGACGGAATCCTGCAGGCTAGCACGAGACATCGGTGATCGAACAAATAGGGAGAGAGATTTACCTAGGTTTGGAGCCCTCGATGAGGTAAAACCCTTACTTCCTGCTTGTCTAATCTTGATTATCGAAAATTATATCGGGTTACAATGGGGTAGACAAAGGACTACGATGGATTCGCCTAGAGGCTGGGGTTCTAAGCTCTAAGTGTTGCATTGCCATGATTCTATGTGTGTAAGTTGCGATCCGGCAGATCCTCTCATGGCCTTTATATGCTAGGTCAGGTCCCGAAAGATCTGTCCGGATTCGACTAGAGTACATAGAGTCATAGTCTAAAGTTTCCTTATTTCATCATTGTCTTTCCTTGTCCTTCAAGTACTTCGTATGAGTCCTTTCCTTTGATGTCGACGCGTAGGCCTTCTTCTGATATTTGGAAATCTTCATGGGCCCCTGATTGGGCCGGTGGAGGTATCCTAATATAGGTTACCCGAAGGGTAATGTCCACATCATCTACATTGATGACAAACAATTCCTCATTGGTGCTAGCCTTAAGATTGATGGGGCAAATTTCGTAGATTGGTACTTCCGCCTGAAAAATGTGTTGTGGCAGAATAGTGCACTCTATGTTCTAAAGGAATTCCTGGGAGATAAGCCTGGCGATATCGTGTGCGTGGAGGAGAAGATTTTATACCTACAACGTCGTGATTAGTTCAGCTATATCGAGCGTGTTATGCGGAGTACCATTGATCCTGAGCTGACAATGCGTTTTGGGCAATCTAGTCCAATGGATATGATCATTAGACTCAAGCTGATGTTCTTTGGATAAGTCATGCTCATGAGGTAAACGTATTTAGACGAGTTTTTGTCTATCAAGATGGATGAGAACACATGTCTGGAGGATCACATAGAGAGGATGCGGAAGGCATACTCAAATCTTATGAATCTTTGGGACTACTTAATATCTGACGATATCGCACTGGCTAGGGTGTTGCTTTCGCTTCCACCTAGCTACAAGGATAGTGTTAGGAAGACTGACATGCAAGGATAACGGTTCACCTTCTATGAGATCATAGTTAAGTTACGGACTTTTGATGAAGCACCAACTCCAGCAAAGATCATAGATGATGAAGATAAATATATATTTGATATATACATCATAAATGTTACCCTTACCAACGCTTATTGCGGGTTATATAACATTTGATACTCGTGTTGTTTTATTTGAAAACAGAACCGTCTGCTTGAGGAGTTACCGTGGGGACAGGAGGAAACGCACGTGTTTGAAGGTAGACAAGATGTTATGCTTTGCGCAAGGGTTTTGAAGGGACGCTACTTCCCGGATACTGATTTTCTATCAGCGGTGAAGCCCCGTTCGTCTTCTTATACCTGGCGCTCAATTTTATTTGGCCGTGATCTTCTGGTAAAAGGAATCAGGTGGGGCGTCGGTAATGGAGAGGGCATTAATATCTTGCAAGATAATTGGATTACCGACTACCCAGCTGGTACTTTCACCACTCTTGAGGACCTGCCGGAGGGTACCAAAGTTTAGTTTCTGCTGAATCATACTGCTGACGGCCGGATGGGATGTGGATAAGCTGCGTTTGTTCTTTACTGACAACATGGTGAAGACTATACAGCAAATCCCGATCAGCACTTTTGGAGGTGACGATTATGCCTCATGGCCTTTCGATAGATTTGGTATTTATACTATACGGTCTGCATATAATTTGGCCAGGACTGAGAAGTTTTTCTCAAAACGTGGTGCCAAGGGCATTGGTGACAACTCTGATCACGTTAATCAGGAAAAGAGCTGGAAAGCAATCTGGGCGATCACGTCTCCCACTAAGATGAAAATCACTCTTTGGAGAATGGTTCATGACTGCCTCCCAACCGGTTTTCAATTACAGTATCGCAACATTCCAGCAGATGTTTGTCGTGTTTTCTGTGGACTTTCGGAAAGAGTTGAGCATACTTTTCTGTTTTGCCCTTTTGCACGAGCTGTTTGGGATGAAGCAGGGCCGGCCCTGAGGGGGGGCATGCGGGGCGGCCACCCCGGGCCCCTGAGACCAAGGGGCCCCAAGTTCCAGCTAGCGACGAGCCGACGACGGTAGAGGAATTCATACGTGTGCCATTAGAGCAGATGGTTACTTCCTCTTCTTGTACGGTTGGGAGGACGACGAAGCGTTATTCTGAACTTGGGCCTTTTTCTTGTTTCCTTCTTAGTTTAGGCCTTCTTCCATTGGTTAGCCCTTTTTTTTCCTTTGTTGGCTACCAAGCCTTTAGGTGCGATGGGGTCCCATGTGTTGGACCGTGGTTGCAAATCACAAAAATGTTTATCTTAACAAAAGAAATGTTTCTCTCAAAAAAAACAAAAAAAATGAATCCAGGAAATGCAAAGACGCTCAACTCAGAAAAAAGAGAGAAAATACAAACACATAGTCGAAGCCCATTTTCCTACTAAAAAAGTCGTATGCATTTCTTTTTTCATCATCAATTTCTATAATAATTGGCAAAGAAAGGATCGCAAATAGCCACGGATAGGTACGGATATAATTCTCCGTGCATGACACAGTTTAGCTATTTGCTAGACAAGAACTAGAGAGTACCAATTACCGACCATCAGCCATGGCCCACGAAGTCGACATGATGTTGGAGCAAATATTTAATACACTATGCATAAACTATGTGATATAAATGTTTCTTTTATATGCATTTTGTGTGTAAAATTCCTTATATACATATATAAATATATTGTTTAGTTTATAGATCCCAAATCGAGGAGGATAGGATCGATAATTTGTTTTTCCCACTTTTTAGAATAAGGAAAAAACATCTACTTAGTCATTTCATATGCGTCATCTCATATTTCGTCATTATTGGTGACGAGTTCTATCGTGATGATGTCAAATAGCAAGGCATGCATCGGTGTAGATTCTAAAGCCCTCGGGTGAGATTCGTTGTTCAAGCCAAGACAATGTCATCGGCGGCGGCTGAAAGAAATATGAGTTGATAGTTCAAACTAATATCTATAAATTGTCGATTATAAATGTGTTTGGATTCACTTTAAATATTTCAAGGTAACATTTATTCATGCTAAAAACAGTAATTATTATTTTAGTGATATTATTAAGGGCCCCTGAAATCTGATTTCGCCCTAGGCCCTCGACATCTCAGGACCGGCCCTGGGATGAAGTGAAGGTGCACTTTCATCTAAAGCTCAGTCGCAGTTCATTTTCAGATATGAAACAATGGGTCTTTGAGTTTCTTAGTAGGGTGTCCCCTATTCAGGCTACAACATTGGTGGTCACATGCTGGCATCTTTGGGAAGCAAGAAATGATGCTAAAATGGATTTGATCAGTTGCATCCAGCTCGTCTTGCGGCTAAGATCACAGCCTATGTGAACAACATTATTTAGTATTGTTTCAAAACCTCGTCGACAAAAAGGTGTGATTCCTCTTCTTCGCCATGTTGGTTTCCACCACCTGTTGGCTTCGTTTTTGTGAATGTTGATGCTGCTCTGTTCAAGGCTGAGGATCGGATGGGAGTGGGTGTTGTGGTGCGTGACCATATGAGATCTCTCAAACTGGCTTGTAGTGAGGGGCTTGCTGGCTGTGTATACCCTGAACTGGCCGAGGCTTTGGCGGTTCAGAGAGCTCTTACTCTGACTAAGGATCATGGCTTCAGGAGCATCATCCTCCCGTCAGATTGTCTCTCTCTCATCCAGAAGATTTCTTCTTCCGTGAGAGACCGCACTCTTGTTGGTTCTTTGGTGGGCGATATCAAACGCCTTGCTTCAGAGTTTTCTGATTGTTCTTTCAAACATGTGGGACGTAAGCTGAATGGCGCCGCGCATATTTTAGCTCCCAGTAGTGAGCTGTCTAAGTGTAATCTTTCTTTTGATGTTATTCCGGATTGCATCCGTGATGTACTTTGTTCTGATGTTTGTTAATCAATAAAGCCCCATATTTCTCTCAAAAAAAAAACTAATCAAGCTTTATTAATTTATAAAGACAGGCAATAGTAGCATGGCCTGTTATGTAATTATTATTTTTCAAGACACTCTAGGCGCGCGCACACATTTTGTTTACTTGAAGAGGGTCTTCTCCCCTTCCTCTAGGCCGGCCATGGTGTCATACAAAGGCTTGTTCATTGTCTCCGGGAGGTAGAAGACGAGCAGCCCGCTTACGATCCCAGCCATGCCGAACACCGCGAATGGCACCCGCTCCCCGAGCACCACCACCAACGGCGCCAGTATCGCCCCCATCCTCGTTGCCTGCCCGGTACACCCCAGCGCCGCGTTCCTCACCACCGTGGGGAATAGCTCTGAGGTGTATATGAACAATAGGTTGTACGTCGCCGCCATTCCGAAGATCCCCACCACGCTGCAGGCCATCTTGGCGACGCTGCGTGCAGTGCATGCCAGAACAAGTTAATGATAACATAGAAACTTTAGAACATTTTCTTAGTAGTAAGTAGTACGTACCTCATTGTTGCGTCGTCGGCGGCAGAGATGAGGCTGCCGGCTGTGCAGAAGACGCCGCTGAGAAGCAAGGTGCTTATGGCGAGCGGCTTTCTGCCGAAACGGTCGATGAAGAGCGTGGTGAGCAGGAAGGCGGGCATCTCGGCGAGCGCGTTCACGGCCACGCTGACGTACAGGTTGGTCCTGAGGTTGCCCACGTTGAGGCTCAGCCCGTAGTAGACCACCGCGCAGAGCAGGTTGATGAGCACGGACAAGACGAGCCTACGCCGCGTCGTCCTCGACCGCAGCACGTCCAGGATGGAGGCCGACGAGGAGGACTCCGCGCCAGCCAGCTTGTCGTCGTCGTCGTCGTCGTCGTCGAACTTGAGCGTGACACCGTCGGGGATGCGGCTGCCGTTGGTGGACGCGATGTCGCGCAGGACGCGGATGGCGTCGTCGGCGCGTCCCCGCACGAGGTACCAGCGGGGCGACTCGGACACGAAGGGCAAGACGGCGACAAGGTAGACGAGCGAGGCCAGGGAGGCGACCACGTAGAGCAGGCGCCAGGAGGACTGGAAGATGGCGGCGACTCCGGCGAGGAGCACAACGCCGCCGGAGAAGAAGTAGAAGGCGGACATGCCGGCGACCCCGCGGCGGGAGGGGCCGATGGGCTCGTTGGCGAGGACAAAGGAGCAGAAGCCGACGCTGCCGTTGCTGAAGCCGGTGAGGACGCGTAGGGCGGCGTAGGCCGAGTAGTTGGGGGCGATGGACGTGAGGAGGGCGAAGACGGCGTTGAGAGTGCAGGCGAGCTGGAGGGCACCCTTCCGGCCCAGGAACGAGTCTGATAGGTGGCCGAACACACCGGAGCCTGCGGGCACAAGTAAGTAAAACAAACGGAATGCGGTAATGTAAACTACCGATACATGCCGTCGATCTCCGGCCACAAGGCCGATATATAGATGCACTACTAATGGACCTACCGATCAAGCAGCCGGCGAAGAAGAGGGCTTGGACGAGCCCCACCTTGTAGCGCTGGCCGCACACGAGCCCCCACTCTGCCACTGTCGACGAGCCGGTCCCCTGCGTCCACACCCACCCGGCTGCCGGTGCCCCGCCGCCGCACGGATCGCCGCACTGCCCGTCCCCAGCCGGGCATGCCATGGCCGGCTCACGGTCCGCGAAGATGATCACCATGGTGTTCAGCGCCTCCAGCGCCCACGCCGCCGACACCAGCACGAAGTGCCGCAGCTGCCACCGACCCAACTCCCCCGCGTGCTCAGCAAGCGCGTCGTCGATGCTCACGCGCCGGCTAGCCCCACCACCGAGAAGAGCCTCCATGATGGGCACGGCCCCTCTGTGTGTTCTACTACCGAGATTCGGGTGCTCTATTACTATGCGCAGCTAGGACCTAGCTAGGAGACGGTCACGGAGCTACGCTGGTGATGGACAGAGAAAACAAGTCGCGGGCATTGCGTGCGTGCGTGCGTGCGTGGATCGTTCCACTCGTCTCCGATTTGTAGTAGGATACTCCCCTATTTGTCTTTTCCTCGTGCAAATTAATTAGACATGCTCAACGTTACGACTAGGGTTACTCGCTCCGTTCATAAAAGGATAAAGGATGTGGCGCACCATTCCTTATTTCCAAAAACCATTGACCAACATCCGACCAAATCCGATGTCGCCCCGACATAGCTCCCCTTCCTCGCTCTCTCGGTAAGGCGACCGCGACCCGACGCCATCGGCCACCTTGATCCACCACACACTCCCGACCCACGCCGCCACCGCCTTGCTTTCCCAGCGGCGTGCTTCCGCATTCCGCCTATGCTTGCGATTCATCGCCGCCTCCCTCTTCCTCCTATGTGCCATCCTCTTCCTCCTCAAGTTCAATATGTGATCCCCCTTAGACGGCCGGATATGCAGCCGCACGACTAGATCTGCAATGGAGCTACGATACCGAGGGCCCCATCGGCCGTGCAGCTGCTAAGTGTGCAAACACTTCTTCCCCAAGCTGAAGCCAACAACCACCGCTCCGACTTGTTGCTGCCCGATAGAAATTACGATGTTGCGAAAATATTGATTGTAATATTGATCGATACATTGTGATCCTTTTGGGAGTAGCGGCGCTAAAACTCGTACTTTTCATGTTTTCTACCCATTTTTTCATGAGCTATTGTGCATACTTTTCGGTTCTCGAGACAATTTCTAGCGAATATGACCATCTATACATAGTTTGAGTGGAGTCACCAAAACTCATATTTTTCATGTTTTCTACCCATTTTCATTAGCTATAGTGCACATTTTTCAATTCAAAAGATGATTACCAGTGACCATGCATGACCACCGATACATGGTTTCAGAAGCTTCGCGAAAACTAGTGTTCCATTGTAGTAGGATACTCCCCTATTTGTCTTTTCCTCGTGCAAATTAATTAGACATTCTCAACGTTACGAGTAGGGTTACGAGTAGGGTTACTCGCTCTCATAGTTTTCAGTTCCTAGACGATTTCGAGCGACGATTTCGAGCGACGGTGACCATACATGGTTAGACGAGCGGTGGCAAAACTTGCCTTTTTCATGTATTCTACCCATTTTCGTGGTCTATAGCATGCAATTTTTTGTTGCCAGAGAAAATCCCCACCGACCGTGACCACCGATACATGGTTAGACGGGTGTCGCCAATACTCGCATTTTTCTTCTTTTCTGCCCATTTCGTGGGCGGTAGAGCGCATTTCTTGAACCGGGGACAATTTCCAGCGACCGTGACCACCGATACATGGTTGACTCGCCTTTTTCATCTATTCTACCGATTTTCATGGGCTATAGCAGATAATTTTTGGTTCTCGGGACAATTGCCAGCGACCGTGACCACCGGTATATGGTTTGAGAGGCATCGCTAAAACTTGCCTTTTTCATGTTTTCGGCCCATTTTTGTGGGCTATAGCATCGAATTTTCGGTTCTCATGACCATTTCTAGAGATCGTGATCATGGATACATGGTTTGAGTGGCGTCATCAAAACTCATATTTTCATGTTTTCTGCCCATTTTCATGAACTATTGCGCACATTTTTCGGTTTCGAGAATTTCCAGTAACAGTTACTACCGATACATGGTTTGAATGGTTTATTTGGTTTTTGGTGCCCTAGGGACGTCCTATTTGGTGGTTCCGCAAGTATCTAAGAAATTTCTAACGCCAAAGGTCAGTAATTTTTTTATCATTTGATGTACCTTATAGTTAAAGAAAACATTGGATGATTTAGTGTGGCAGTCAATACACAAATTATTAGTACTCCATACACTTGTAGATGGGCATCTCTTAGGTAGCAAATTGCTACTACGGTTCGAAGCAAAGGTTTGGTAGACCAACTCCGGCCTTCCTCTCTGAAACACTCACATAGTAGAAAACTCAGACACCCATCCCTCGAGCGCGATATCACGCTTGTCGGAGACAAGAAGTGACCAAGCAACGCTAACCTCCACCTGAGCGTCGCCAACATAAAACCTCTCCCGACTTACGTTGCAAGTTTCAGGCGTGAAGGAGACATGACCTTGCGCGGCAATATCACCAGATGAAGAGTAGGCATCTACGACGACTTTGAGGCTTCCTTCGAGCTCTACAGAAACAACTTGCCTTGACAGATCAATGTAGTAGCCATCGAAACCTTTAAGCATCCCTCTACAACGAGAATCGAACAGCACGACTTGAGGAGATGTGGAACTAGCAACATAAGTGACTTTACCATCGATGAGCTTAAAGGCACCAGACGGTGAGTGGCAAGCGACCCGGCATCCGTATTCAAAAGGCTCCGACCCCCCTTTGACAACTCGGACGCCGAAGATAGTTGCCTGGACTGTCTCTGAAACTCGCTCGACGCATATCTCTGCGGTGCAGAAGCAGTTCTCGAAGCAAATGGTGCGTACACCACGGCCACGCCCTACTCTTGTGTAGTCGGACGTGGCGCTGATCAATGCTCTATCTTCAGACGCCGTTTTGCCTTGTACTTTGAGCTGGATCTCAAAGACAACCGGTTCCATAACAGTAAGCACGATTGCGCGCGACGGGCCGGTCAAGCATAGAAAAGGATCCTGCAAGCGCGCGTCCCCAATTAATCACCCACATTGTTAAATCAACAAGAGATGGCCTAGGCAGACATACAGCAGCATTCAGAAAAGGAAAAAATAAGAGCAAAGAAAGAGGATACACGTACATGTTGCTTGATTTTCTGGCTGCACCTTCTATCTCGACAGAAGAGGAGGTTGCGGTTGTGATCAACGGCGTCCCGGGCGGCGACCACGCCATAGACGGACAGTGGCCACTCCAGGCCACCTTTGATCTCCGCTAGTTTGATGGAGAAGATCTGCAAGGTGGCGTCGACGATGCCGTCGGCCCGGCGGATGACACTCGGCGTCAAGTGCGTGTATTGCATTGAGCTCACCGTCGCTGCATGCATCAAAGTGATATATGCATGTGTTATTAGAGATCAATCCCCCCAACACGACAAGCAAAGATGGTTAAGTGATGTTTTGCTCACTCATGTCGCAGAAGTAGCCCCACCCGTCCGCCCCCCACCTCGATTCCCAGTCGCTTCTGTAGGAAGCGAATTCCTCCTCCTCGGCGGACATCTCCATAGCCATCTCCATGGCCGATCTGCCGCTGTCCACCACGTCCTCTGCCTCCTCCATCCGCGACGCCAACTCGGAGTCAACGACCGCTGGCTCCTCCTCCGTGGCTGGAGAACTGTCGACGGTGGCTGCTCCTTCTCCGACGAGGGCGAGAACCCAGGCAGGGATGGATTCGTCATCGTCACCGGCATTGTCCATCGTCGGTTTGTACAGTTCGAACCCGGCCGTGCTCAGCTCCTTGAGCAGCTCCATTGTTGCCTCATCCTCCTCCCCCTCCTCCGGATCCGTGAAGAGGGACTTGGATTCACAAGATCTGTCCATCGATCTACCTTGTCCGGATGGACAAGAAGATCGTGCAGCTTCTTCTTCCTACGATGTCTCCGATCTGCAGGACGCAGGCAGTGCGGCTACATCACATGGTATTAGTAGTAGTCGGCCGCAAAAGGTTCACCTCTTGGAACCGGATACGATTCGAGCCCGAGTAGGCTCCCGCGCGCGCTACTATTACTCTCCTCCTGTACGCTTTACATCATCGTAGTAGACCGGCCGCGCGCTCAACCCGGCCCAGTAGAATTTCACTGTGATTGAAGGGCGAACTGTTACTGCGCAAGACTGACACGACCAGTAACTATTTTGTGAATATGTGATTCATCTGATCAAAAATAACGTCACTAGATTAGTGTTCAAAAATAATTTTTGTAATTATGTTTTTTTTCAGCTAGACAAAGGGAAAGCTTCCATCCCCATTTTTATTCGCCAGGGACCAAAATTCAGTCCAGTTGCACGACAAGATCTGTCCAATTAAGCAACAGCACATCCGTTGCCTAAATTCCTGCGCCAAACTACAAGGGCAGAGCAGGCCAATAAAATCAAAATTGCACAATCCACCATCCCATATCAGAGGCATACGCACCGACCAACGGCTATCAGTTTACTTCTGCGACTCTAGAGCCTTGAGGACTTCCTCTCCCATCCGCTTGCATCCGACCAGTGTCTGCAGCGCAAGAACTTGACAGCATAAGTTTCGGAAAAGAGGAAACAAGAGAAAGAGCATAAACTAGTGCTTGCTCAAGTGGTCACACGGCTTGCGTTCAACATGCTACGAACTGCAAAAGGGTTTGATTTTTTGTTTTGCAGAAACATAGAAAGCAGATCCTAGGCGTTCAACTGTCTCTTTAACATAAATGCAGCAATCATTCGACAGGGACTATATATTCATCAATGATGTTGAACAGACCAATCTTACCGTTCCAGGAGAGTATATGTCCCCAGTTCGGAACCCATTGTCCAGTGTCGCTGTTACCGCTGCTTCAATTCTCTTCGCAGCGCTTTCTATTCCAAGGCCATATTTCAATAGCATCGCAGCACTAAGAATCGTAGCTAATGGGTTTGCCTTGTCCTGCAATCGATGCAGATTTTCAGACCAAGTTACAGATCAAAAGACAACATAGTAGTATCTAAGGAAAGCTCTGCTTTGTGAACACACAGAAATTTCTGAAAATACAAGTTTCATCACCTGGCCAGCAATGTCAGGGGCAGAGCCATGGATAGGTTCAAATAGACCAGGTCCCTGAAAAGAAAAGGAAGATCCTTCAGCACTTTCTTCCAGCATTTTCAGCAGATAATATGAGCGCTTGCAGGCGATTTAATTTTACTGGTAAGAACATTGAAGAGACTCAATTACCGATTCACCAACGCTGGCAGATGGGAGCATTCCAATGCTTCCCGTGATCATTGATGCTTCGTCGGATAATATGTCACCAAAAATATTGTTTGTCACAATTGTGTCAAACTGTGATGATGCAGGGAATTCAGTAGGTCAGCACATCCCCATACTGCTTAACTCAGGATGAAATAAGTTACATACAGAGAAACAAACCTGTTTGGGATTCCGAACAAGCTGCATTGCAGCATTATCAACGTACATGTGTGAGAGCTCGACGTCAGGGAATTCAGAAGCTATTGCAGTTACCCGTTTCCTCCAAAGCATAGATGCCTAAAATAATATTAGAGCAAAAGGTTGTACTGCGTGTGTGCGAAATTAAAATATTCAGAATGTGTAAGCTTATAATTTCAAGGGGATTTCCAGCGTCAGAAAAATGATGGGTTATCATTGCTGTATCAACTAGATGTCCAAGATAGAACAGTAGAAACTCTAAACATCCGGCTGTCTCAAATATAACTCCATGGCTCGGTTCAAGCTTTAATACAAGTTGACCGTACAAACATATTCTACAAAAGAAATTCCAAATGATATTTGGCACAAATCGATTACCTCAAGCACATTCGCCTTGTCCACCGAGCAAAGTTTCCCTCCTCTCTTCCGAGCAACTTCAAATGCAACACGTGCAATACGATCAATCTGGGGATAGACCACATTAACACTAGACATCAGAGTTGTTAGCGATTAATGAACTACTCAATCAAATGGTATCAAACAGACTAGTTCTTAATTTGATTAGAGATATCCTTGCAGAAAACACATCTAACATCTGAGAGTAAACAAAGAGCGAAACAAAGCAAACAGTAGATTTGCTCAAGCTTATGTCTTGGGGGCCAGCGGAGACTCTCTCATTGAAGAAATTATTTTTCAGGGAAATGGCTCAAATGTCTATGGAAAGTGGAGTAACCTCAGAAACTGCATATAATTCAGTGTTGAAGCCAATTTCATCTCCCTTGTCATTGGTTCCAAAACCCCTAGGTTTGCCGAAGTAAATCCCTGTGAAGCAGAAAAATAAATACGAGCATAAGTTTCAGGTTTCAAAATAATATACTTGGAAATATGTAAGCACGCAATGAAAAAGGATTAGCCATCCTTGTTTATCGTAATTCAGTCAGCAGTACCTCCAGTAAGCTCTCTGACAACCATAATGTCAACTCCTTCAGCTACCTCCTTCTTCAAAGTAGATGCATCTACTAACTAGAGAAGTGTTAGGTCAAAGAAGAAAAAGTAACCGAAGAGAACATTTGAGTAGTAACATCACCAAACCAGGATAGTATAGTTAATACATACGTATATAAATAACCAGTAAATAATCGAAACGACCAAGTTCATCCACCCGACATTTGTAGCTACTGCTCAATTTGCTACAAACTACAGGTGCTGGCATTGATACATGACCATGGATGCAACTTGAGTTATATAGTCAAGTAGCTACCTAAAGTATGGACGGCAGTGTTGCCAAATAAAGTGCAGTGTACTTACATGAATTGCATTGAAACTAAGACGGGATATTGATATACCTGCGGTAACACTGTGGCCGGCCGCAGATTGGCAAACACGCCAAGCCCGGCACGGATACTGAGCAGCCCAGTCTCCGGCTTGAGATGCTTCTCATTGTTATCCCACTTGTACCTAGAACGATAACATCTGGTTACTGAAAACGCAGATGAACATACCTAATCCTGACCCAAGCAAATGCAACCCAAAGCTGCAATTAACAGAGCAGAGCATTGCAGTCACTCACCCTCCTATCGCTCCGAGGAGGATGGCGTCCGAGGCCCGCGCCGCCGCGAGCGTCTCGTCGGGGAGCGGCACGCCGACAGCGTCCAGCGCGGCGCCGCCCATGAGCATCTCCTGGAACCGGAGCTCGAATCCTGCGGCGCAGGAAAAAACAGCAGGGTCAGCGTCGTCACCCTGCGAGTAGTCGGTGTTTGCGAGACAGAGCGAGATGGAGGTCAGCAGCTTAGCTTGCCTTCCTTGGAGCCGACGAGGGAGAGAGCGTCCTTGGCGACGGCGACCACCTCCGGTCCGATGCCGTCGCCGGGTAGGAGCGTAATGTTGTAGCTCCTCTCCGCGGCGGAGGGCCGGAAGGCCACCATCGGACGCCGCGGCCGCGCCGCCGCGCCGCCGCTCCACCGGCCGGAGAGGCTGAGTGTTTTGAGCGGCGTAGCTTGGAGCTGATTCATTGCTAGCACCGGCGCGGAGAGGTTGTAGTGGCAGCGGCAGCTAGTGGGAGGAGGAAAGCGGCGGTGCGGCGGTGGTTGCGGCGGAGGAGGGCAGCCGCCGGTTATCGTCGTTCTCTTGGGGGATTAGGGAGTCAGCGAACTAGCTAGTGGGGTTGCCCTGCGTTTAGGTAGGTGGGCCTATGCGGTGACTAAATGCCAATGGCCCAATAAAACTGCGGCCAGCGGCCGAGTGTCTAGCCGGCCCATGGGTTCATCCAACTCTGCACCTAAATTTTTTTTCTTGCCAGTGTAATTTTTATATTAAAAAAAAACACACTATACAAAGTTCATCGCGACAGCTATTTAAGGCCAGAGAGAGTATATAAATTTTGCGACCATGAAAAGAGAAGCGGAGTTTTATCCACGCTAACGCACCCGTACGGGAGAAGTACAAAGCAAGGGAATCTACCTACAAGTTGATGTCCCGTTCTGTTTGGTTGTTGCTCTTTATCTCTCGTGTTAAGTCGACACTAGAGAACCAAGTGCTTTCTTGGTGGCTAGAGCTCGCCCACTAGGGTTAGAGTGGAATGTGGTGCTTGTCCGATTAAATGAGTGTTACTCGTGTGAAAAAAAAACATCTGAAAGGTCACATCATCTACCTAAGAATGTAGATTTTAATGGAGGGGTTAATCTCTATTTAGCTACATTATTTCTAGAAAGGCCGCGAGACTACCCGTCCTCTGAGAGCCTCCCCGCGGGCACACCAGCGATGGTCGTTCAATTCCATAAAACAATCCAGTTTTTTTTCTATGCAATTCAATATTGTTGTTGAATCTCTACTCGTTCACTTTAGAAACAAATACACGTCATACAACCCTCGATGGCCGATGGGACCTTGTGTGCGTGGGACAGTGAGATCAAGGCATGGAGTTCTTGAAATCACTTTGCTGCCCTTGATTCATGCGTATGGGGCCTTTGGCCAACCCAGCCAGCCAACCCACTCGCAGTGGCATATTCATCTCATCTCCGCCATTGAATTGACCAAAAAATAGTAATTTTTCCATCCCACATTGAACCACAACAGTTGGATTCGGTTAACCATTTTTTTTCACTTTGGTTTTGCCTGAATGGCTTGATAACATGTGGGTCAATGTCTATAGGTGAGGCCGTGGATCTGTGACAACCAAATCTTCTTCTCATGTCGCTTATTTTGGCTCGGTGAGTGAAACTCTAGAAAATCCCCCAACCAGCGCCACTCACCTTTGCCTCCCTCCTCTTCCCCACTCATGCGTCCTCCACTCTGTCCTCGACAGCGCCATGAGAGGAGGCGAGCTAGGGATGAAGGCTAGTGAGTCTCCATGGACGTAGACCATAGTCAAGCACCAACAAAACTACGCTATTATCAATTAATATTTATGTCATATGAAAAACTGGTTCAACATAGCAAATTATGTATTATTTCATTTTGCTAGCTCACGAGAGGCTCATTTTTTTCCATTAAGACAATAATCAAATTCATGTACTAATTTCAAATATATATGGTTATCTCAAGACTCCTTGGATCAATTTCTCGGACTAAATCTCTCGGAGGTGCTCATAGGTTTTTTTAGTGAGAAACAATCACGGCATACAAGATTATGTCGCTATCAACTATAGCCACATGATAATATGTAGGTGTGTAGTATACAATTCGTCTATTTCTTATAGCAGCTAGGACAGACAAATCCAATCTTCTTATGGTTCTATTTAAGAATAGGTATGCCATACACTTCTCAGGAATTGTAATTCAATTAGTCAGGAAGATATAGGTTCGAGCCCCGCCGGTCCCGAACTAGGGTTTGATGAAATGGAGGAATTCATATTTCCTTTTTTTCATGAAAAAAGGCGTGGGGGCAAGATCAAATACCCATACAGCACTCTTACTTTGCTTTTTTTATTTTGCATCTCTGATTAAAGAGGGAGGGTATTTGTGTGTTTATATGGATAAGTATACACACGTCTGTTAGCGTCTATGTCCGTATTGTGTTTCGCAAAAAATAGAGAGAGAGTTCTTTTTTATGGATAGGGAGAGTTTCTTTTAGGGAGAGAGAGAAAATGTGACCATATTTAAGAAAAATTATGTGCACTCAAGAAAAGAAAATTTATGTCCAACACCCCAATTTAAATCAACGACGGGAAGAATATCAAATGGAATTTTAAACGAGGGGTTATATCGATATTTTTGTTTAAAAAAGCGAAGACAAATCGCGACTGGAGAACGATGGCTCCTGGGAAGCGAGGCAAGGCCAAAGGTGGCCAAGCGCCGGCCGCCGCCGCGAGCGCCGCCGCCACCACCGGCGGGGAGTTCCCAGGCTGCCTCCGCCTGATGCCTCCGTCCACCATCGCCATCTCTGTGCACGCCAAGCCGGGCTCCAAGGTCGCCACCATCACCGGTCCGTACTCCCCGTCTCCGCCCTCCTCGCCGATCCCCTTCCTAATAGAGAAGATAACCCTTGCTTAAAAATTCGCAGAGATCGGGGAGGAGGCCGTCGGGGTGCAGATCGACGCGCCGGCGAGGGATGGGGAGGCCAACGCCGCCCTTGTCGACTTCATCAGCTCGGTAATCTACTGCTTATTATTTGCCCCGGTTGCACAGTAGTGCTTGATCTCGACGAACTGGCCACCTTGATGTTGATTGATAGTTCAATTGTATTGACATGAAGTAGATGAATAAGATGGTTTAAGAGAGATGATGCTGGTTTGAAAATTGGGATTGCAAGATTGGGACATACGGTATGATTAGCTTTTGCTGTCTGCTGATGCACTTCATGTTGCATACTGATGATAAAAAAATAAAAAAAAAATCTGGCATGCGGGATGATCGCGCCTTTTTAGTCAACTTTGGTTTGACCTGAGATCTTCTATCAAATTTGAGACGTTTAGCATGGTAGGAAGTGCTGATGTGCATGTAGAATTGGTATATTGAACAGACCGTCAAGGAGCACATGGATCAGAGGAGCTTATTTGGCTTGGAGATGTGTGATATTCTTGAATTTCGGATCTCTTTTTTTTCCCTGAATCATTGCAATTGAGTCTGACATGTTAGCCTTGGTGTGAGTAGCTGCAAGTTTTCCCTCTTTGGTCCTTCTACTTCAACATCTTAGATTAATTCCCAACGCCTGGAATGTTCCCTTGGAGAAAGATAGCATTGAAGTTCAGTCCGTTTCTTTATGATTCTGTCAAGGACAGACCAAGGATTTGAACTGTGATCGATCTTAAGAACACAGAGAACTCCTGTTTTTTCGTTTACCAGAATCTACTAAATTACGTGGCCATTTGCAGCTAACTGCTTAGGCATGCCTTTTTCTCAAACCCGCACCTAAGCGGCCTAAGCATGCATTATCTCGATCCCACAACCTAAGCTTCCTAAGCGTGCCGAGCTGATATTTACCGTTCATAATCCCATTTGCACTATCATTTATCTCGTTTTAGCTCCCACCGTTTTTATTCACTGTCAAATGTCAGCTCAAAGAGTTAAATCCAAGGACAAAACAGCAGTTGTATCATTGGTTGGTGCCTTATTGGTCATTGATTGAAAATAGGCACATTTTCCAGTGATTAGTTCATAAATCAAGAGGGAATCAAAAGCTGTTAGACTTGCATTCACTGGTTTAACATGGCGATCTATTAAAGATGTTGTCATCTCTTAAACGATTTGATATTTTATATTTTTAGCTCCCATACGAGTCTCTTAAAACCTTGTGTAAATATGCAGGTACTCGGAGTGAAGAAAAGAGAAGTATCTATCGGTTCTGGTTCAAAATCGAGGGAGAAGGTTGTCCTAGTGCAGGGCGTGACGCTCGGAAGCGTTTTCGAGGCCTTAGAGAAGGCATGTAATTCTTCATGATGTATGTTCACCATGTATAACTTAGCTGTATCAGCTAGACTACTTGCTCTCTCTCCAGTATAAATTGACTGAACCCTGTAAATGGAAATCTTTGAAAATCGTTCGTGTCTTTTGAGATCATGATGCAGGAAACAATTTTTTTTTTCCTGAAGAAAGGGTAACAGAGATCAGAGATGGTTTGGCATGACAGGGCGGAGCACCATGCATGTATCTTTCTTTTAACTTGAGCATGTGTGCGCATCCTTCCTTCCAAGTATTCCCGCTTGGTTCAGGAGTAGAAGAAAGGAATAAAGGCCATTTGGGCTAGCTCTTCCTATGGAAGGAAAGCACATTCGGCAGATAATAACTTCTCCGTCTGTCCATCTCTTCCTGATCCTCATCCAGGATATGCAAACATTTATTACTACACCGACCGCACGTCGCAGGTATGCTTTTTATTTCCTTTTAGTAGCCCGTTTCAGTTTTCAGTCTTCAGTTTGCATTTTTATTTCGTTTTTTTCCTTTAGATGGCAACATGTAAACATTGAATAGGACTACTAATGACTTATATGGAGTATATCTCATTATCTCAAAGAGTTCAATACATTGCGCTAATACATGCTCACTCTGATATGCAGTAGTAAACCAACAGAAACACTGAGAACCGACAATGGCTGAATCTCCCTCGACCACTATCATATTGCAGCTATTTAACGATTGGGAAATCGAGCTATTGATTCTCTTAAGCTTTGCCTTGCAACTCTTCCTCTTTTTCTTCGGTGGCCTTCGGCGTCGCAACAACCATATGCTACTTCAGCTTCTGCTTTGGTTATCGTACCTATCGGCTGACGCTGTTGCCATATATGCACTAGGCTACTTATCCCGTCATTTGCCCACGACCACATGCAGTGATGATAAATTAGTAATGTTGAACCAAACCCAGCTACTCAAACTCTTGTGGGCACCTTTTCTTCTAGTCCACCTTGGCGGTCAAGACACTCTAACTGCTTTTTCCATTGAGGACAATGAGCTATGGTTGAGGCACATGCTAAATCTGCTAATCCAAGCCTCCCTAGTTTCGTATGTACTCTCCAAAGCTGTGGCATACGACCGACTTGCAGTCCCTGCTATCTTTGTATTTGTCACGGGGATCATCAAGTATGGAGAGAGGATATGGGCACTCAAGCAGGGCAGCAAGAAATACCTTACGAGCTCCAGCCGCGGAGAAGCGGCGCGATCATCTGAATTACAACAACGACAAGGTGCAACCGGGCTGATGTATCCAATAATTGTGAGGCGTGCTCTTGACTGTGAAGAAAATGTCAGGTATTTATTCGCAGGACAGACATTGTCCTCGATGTCACCGAAGTTACGATGGTCGTTCCTCAATTTTGATGAAGAATACCATGGGGAAGGAGATGATTCTGAGCTAGTTTTCAAAAGGATAGAGGTTGAGCTTAGCATCATGTATGACCTCCTCTTCACGAAGTATAGGATTATCCACACAACTTTTGGTACTGTCCTTGGGTGCGTCTAATTCACCTCCACGATGGTTGCCTTGGTGCTCTTCATCATGATGGGTGCCAAGCAAACATACAAATTTTCCCTCGTAGACACCACTATAACCTATGTATTATTCATAGGGGCTATTTGCTTAGAAGGTTGTTCAGCCTTCATTCTGATGATGTCTCCGCAAACATGGGCAACTTTGGAAGCTCGAGGGTGTCACCTGCTCGCTCGAGTAGCCTGGTCTATCTTGGTGAAGATGAAGCCAGAGACTAGGCCATGGTGGTCAAACTCCATGGGGCAGTACAACTTGGTAGACTCCTGCATGGCTGGCAACAAGTCTGCGGGTAGCTTCTTCACCAAGATGGTTGGTATGGTTGGAATTGGTGAGCTCTGGCACAAAATGCGGCACATCAAGTATGTCCAAGTTTCGACAGGGATCAAGCAGCTGATCGACAAGACATTCTATGAATTTTGTCAAGATTCCGAATTGGCTATTCTCAGATTGCCGGTTTCAATGTCCCAGTTTAAAGTAGAAATCGATAAGTGTCCCTTCGTGGTAGCCTTGTTACGGCTACACATTCGCACAGAGTTCTGGTTACAAAATATGCATGTGTCAGCGGTGGACATATCCGAAGAGACGCAAAAACTCATGGATCAATCTAAGGTGATATCTGACTACATGATCCACCTGCTGGTCGTGAACCCTGCCATGCTGCCAGTCGACGGCGAAGTGGATGAGCACGTGGCGTACTTCAAGGAGGGAGTTAGGGGAAACATTGAAGCGTCATTGGATATCACAAATGATGACTTCTTTACTGATGATTCCGGTTTTCATTGGAGGGCCCTGCAAGGGTTGGAGGAGCGCCATGCGTTTTTCGGTGTGCTCCAGCAGGTGTGGGTGCGGCTGCTCATGTACGCAGCTGGCAAGTGCCACCCAGAGGAACACGCCCGGCGGCTATCCATGGGAGGAGAGTTGCTCACCCTTGTTTGGCTAGCCATGCTGCACCGGGAGATGGGAGACCAGGCTGGTTTGGGGCTCCAGCTTATGCTACCGGGAGATGAACTACAAGTTTCAACTAGTTCCACTATGGTTAACTATCCCCTGTTTGGTCATTGATCAGAGAAAAAAGAAGCACCGTCACATAGACGACAGCGGTTGGTGCTAGCTCTATGTATATAATTCTCATTTTTCCCTTTCATTGTTTAGATTTTGGTTCTGTGACTCCATTGTTATTTCATTTCCGGTATTTTATACTATTACTTGATGTTGCCCACACTATGTGCAATTATCTGTTTGCTTGAATCTACTTTGTGAATTGTGATTGATCGTTACGTTCTGCCAAGTGACCTTCTTTGTGCCTCGCCTTGTCAGCGTATCTGATTTAACCATCTAATCTTTTTGATTTACATACTTTTGATACCTCCATAATCCATATGGAATTGCCAAAATCTTCGACATAGAGTACGGTACTAGAGATTTTTTAGTGTTCCCTCTTTTTCATGGATAAGAACCAGCCTTTGAGTGTAAGTTTCTTACTTCTGAGCTCTTTTAGCATGCTCCAACATGCTAACAATGTTGATCTGAGCCGTTGACTTAGTAGGACGAGGCTGTTAGCACGTGCAAATAAACTGGCGCCAGCCGGTCACCTTCTCCTAGTCTAGTCTCATGGTTGCCAAACATGCTAACAAGAAAGCTCCCCTTGGGCGAAAATGGCTGACCGCCATTCCTTTTGAGATCATGATACTGAAATGCTGGTTTCTGAAGATAGAGTAACACAAATGATTTGGCGTGACTGGCTATGCCTTTGTATTTATGATAGTTCACTTTGGCTCTTCTGCTGAATGGATTTTTTGTTTTTGTTTTTTTGAGAGCGAGCTGCATGGCTAGCTGTATCAAAAGTGCAGCAAGCAACACCCTCTCTGTTTGGGCTTTGGGCCTGTTATGTGTTGCGCCAACTTTGCAAGATGTTTCTTTGTCAAACTAGACAATCTCTTTCTCTCGTCCATTAAAAAAAAGGCAGTCCAAGCTCAGAAAAAAAAAAGGCAGTCTCTTGTTTCAGTAGGTATAAGCCAGCTTACGAAAGACAAGTCTGCCATTTTTTTTAGAGCAATCATATATTTTATTAATTGAAAATTAAGTTACATGAAGCAACACATGTGAAAACTTTTTTTTGGAGGAATGCACATGTGAAAACTAAAAGACAAACCAGAATAAAATGATTTATCCATAACCCAAGCGTTACCTGGCTGGTCGATTGAAACATTAAAAAGATGAGCAATCTACTGGGTCGTGGAGTATGACGATTGTAACTGACTGGGTGGTGCTGCATTCTACTATTCGTTTGTGTGAATCGACCACGGGAGTGATGTGCCTCGAGATGGCAGCATGATTAGCTTCAACCCAACTTTTGGTTCTGGATTCATGCATGCATGATCTACCCATTTGTTTGTGCTAGTTACGTCTTCTTTCGCGCTAATCTATATGATTTGTGCCTGCAAACAAAACATGCATCTGTTATTAGGGCATGTATAATGGTTGATAAGACTGGCTTATCTTAATCATGCCACGTAATTGTTATCACCGGAATTTGACCGAGTCAGAGGTGGGCCGCGATCGAGATGGATTCGAAGATTATATATAGAAGAAATGCGTGAATCGGCCTTTATATGCTAAGTTTGGGCTAGTTTGCCCTTGTATCTGTAACGTATTAAGATACGTGTCGATTAGTTAGAGTTTTACCCGTGCACGGTTAGGTGCACGCCTAAATTAGAAAGTCCCCTGGACTATAAATATGTATCTAGGGTTTATGAAAAAACAACAACCAACGTTCAACCAACCAAATCAATCTCGCATCGCCAACTCCTTCATCTCGAGGGTTTCTACCGGTAAGCAACATGCTGCGATCGCATCTTGCGATCTAGGCAGCACAAGCTCCACGTTGTTCATGCGTTGCTCAAGCCTTGTTGATGGCGAGCAACGTAGTTATCATAGATGTGTTAGGGTTAGCATAGTTCTTCGTAAACATGCTATCGTAGTGCAACCCTTGCATATCTAGCCGCCCTCACACCTATCTCGTGTGGGCGCACCGCTGATCGTTATTTAGTAGATCTGATCCGTTACGATTGCTCCTTGTTCATCAAGGATTAGTTTAATATCTGCAATAGTTAGGCCTTACAAGGGCTGGAGGATCCAGCGGCACGTAGGGTGTCGTTCGTTAGTCCTAGACAGGACGTTCCGGGGATCAACCTCGTGTTGGTTTTTAGGCCTTGTCTAGGATCGACTTACGATCACCGTGCGTGGCCGCGTGGCCCAATCCTGAGTAGGATGTTCCGATTATGCGGTGAGAACCCTAAATCGTCGTAGATCTAATTAGCTTTATCTTGATCAAGCAGGACCACCATATATTCGTGCACCCCGAATCATGGGTGGATCGGCTCCTTGAGCCGATTCACAGGATAACCCGAGAGCCGATCGAGGCTCGTATTTAATGTTTACGTGTATGCCATGCAGGAAACTAAGCGAGGCATCTCCATCACCTTCGACCAGGTATAGGTCGTGGCACGCCCTTGCAATCAGCATCGGACGTGTGACCAAGGCTTTGCGGGCCGTCGCTCGGAGGGACCTCGGCCAGCCGCAGCCCTAGGTTGTTCCCGGCTCTACGGTGTTGCCCGTCGCTGCCCGCCGGTGGGTTTCTGACGTCAACAGTAATCGAGATATACCAATAAAACATGATGTACATGGAAAATCGGGTTTGCAACTATGTAAAGGATTGAGCATATGCATGGATCGGTCAAACATGTGGCATTCACCGGTAGTATAGTTTAACAACATGTGTTTGATTCGGGTTGCCTGATTAACCATAATGCCAGCTCTTGCTCCTGGGCGCAGGGTTTTATGTCAATTTGCATGATTGCATAAATCTTTCGTCTAACGAAGGCAAGAAAGAAACTTGTGTCAGGTCTCTGCTTAAGGAAAAGCACCATACCTAAAAAAATACAGTTCCATTCTTCCATCGTTCCCCAGATCCAAACCCTATTTCTCCGCCGCTGCCACCGTTCTCATCCACTGCCTCCGACAATGGGGGCACCACGACGAAGATCTCAGCGGAGAATCGGAAAGGGGCCGTTGTCCCCGACTCGATCCATGGCTGCTTGCCCTGCCTCCGACAAGGGAGCCACCGGAAGCGACGAACAGAGGCCTACGTCACCCGCCAGACGTGTGATTCCGCGCGCCGTAGTGCTGGTTCTCATTGCAGCGGTGGCCGTGGCCGTTCCGATCTTATTGCTGGCGAGCTTCGACGGACACCCCATGTCGCAAGTGCAGATCATGTCGGTCAGCGTCTGCGCATACGTCTTCGTCTTCCTCATGTGCATGTCGCGGCATCGGTCGCTCCTCACCGAATGGGTTCGGATCTCCTACATCCCCATGCTCGCCTTCTGTCTCGCCCCCGCGGTAGGCTCAACCGCCACCACCTTCGTCCTCTTCTTCGGCACGGTCTGGGCTGCCGGAAACCTGGGCTACTCTCTCGCCATGCACCGCCTGCTCCAGGGAACCGAGCCCGATATACTCAAGTTGCCTCCCCCCTCCTTCAATATCCAGAACAGCGTCAGAGAGCTCAACTTCAACATCAATACCGCGGCACCCTTTGCAGTGCTGGTCTGGACTTTGCTCATGACGATTATTACCACTGTACAACCCTTGAATGACGAGCTGGACATCCTTTTCATCATATCGTATTTTGGGTGGATCCATGCTGCCGTGTGGGTGGTCTTCGTTTCCGCCGAGCTGCCTGTGCGTGGAGTTATTCTCAGAGAGCAGATGCCAGAGATACTGCCCGCTCTTGTCCCAGGGATGATAATTGCTCCTGCGATCAGCTTCATATCCCATATCCTCTCCATCTTGTGCAGTTTGCTGTTGGTGATGACCTTGGTTGCCTTCCTTTGGTACAATGTTGCCATTTACACATGCTTCTTGGAAACTGCTACTCCAAATACAACAGCTCGGGGGAACGAAGATACCCTGCGCAGTGAGACTCCACAAGGCAAACAAGTTAAGAGACACGCCGGTTAATGCTGCAACTTCTTGGCTGCTGTGTTAGTAGACAGAAGAGCGAAACATGGAGCATCAGGAGATCACTGTGGTGTGCCTTCAGTTAAGGATGGAACTCGCTGTCACCCATGTTTTTATACAGTAACGCTTGTGTGTTGGCCTGGGTTTACACTTCCACTTTTGGGGTGTTATATATGTGGACAATGTCTGTTAAACCATATGCTGGACTTTGTGATGTTGTGTCAAATCAAGTGTTGATTGGTTTCCATACTTCATAGCACTTCAAATTTGGCAATGTTAAGATTTTCCTTGTAGGAACAAGTCTGCCGCTACAGATCTCAAAAACACAAGTCTGCCTGCCTCTAGGCACTGTGCTCCCCGCTGCACAATGTCCACCGATGCGATTGGCATCTGATTGTTGCTCGTCGGTTTGGTGCATTGAGTTGCACTGTGAAATGAAACTGACTATGCAAACAGAGCTTGGCTCTGGTGGTTTAGGTCCCTTGTGGTGGAACCAGCTCACCCAGGTTCAAGTCCTAGACTTGGTATGGGTGTTTGCATTTACCTGAATTTATTCTAGAATTTAACCGGCGCTATGCTTTCAGTGGTAGGTTACGTGTCCGTCAACAGCGATGCGCCAGTGGTGACTTCGTCAACCTCAAGATATGTCGGCTCAGTTCCTCGGAGGTGCTCTGGTAGAAACTAGGGTTCTACCGGGGCGAGGGCGTAGATTGTAGGGGTGGAAGTGCTGAGAGTGAGAGGGAGGAAGGCGGCGCCGGCGGCAGGGCGCCGTCGCGAGCACGCGGAAGGCGGCGGCTAGGGTTTGGGCGGCGCGGACGGAGAAGGCCGACTCCTCTGGGAGTCGGCAATAATGATATCTGATTATTGCTTGATTGATTTAGTCTATTACAACTTGTATATATAAGAGAACTTGCGAAACCCTAATCTGCTAACTGGGCTAAGCCCCTAACTAAGCTTGGCCGGTTGGGCCAATGGGCCCCCTCCGGCGGTAGACCAGGCCGGTCATAACATCTCTCCCCGCCTGCGCAAACAGCTCGTCCTCGAGCTGGTAGTCTGGTAATGCTGCTGGAACTCCTCGCGGGGCTCCCAAGTCGCCTCCTCCTCGGAAAGGCCCTCCCACTGCACCAACAAGTGCCAAACATCACGACGTAGTTGAGCGCGGAGCACCTTGGCCGGACTGGGCAGCAGACGACCCTCGGCCGTCGGCGGAAGTGGTGGAGTGGCCACCGGCGGGGCACCGCGATAGGGCTTCAGCAGGCCCACGTGGAATACGTCGTGAATGCGGGCCCCCTCCGGCAACTGCAGCCTGTACGCCATGGTCCCAATCCGCTCGACGATGATGAAGGGCCCCGCATAGCGCGGACCAAGTTTACGCTTGGCACGCGGGTCGAGGGACTGATGAGAGCGGTGCAACAGGCGAAGCCACACCCAGTCACCCACCGCGTACTCAACCTCACGATGTCGCCCGTCATAGTAGTGCTTGGCGACCTGTTGAGCTTGGACAAGACGCTGCCGCACCTCGGCCAGCATCTCGTCGCGGGCGCGGATGAGCTCGCCAGCTGCCTCCGTCCGCGCTGTCGCAGATCCACCGGTAGGATAGGTGGTGGTGGCCGACCGTAGACCACCTCGAATGGCGTAGCACGCAGGGCGGAGTGGTAGGAGGTGTTGTAGCAGTACTCCGCCCATGCAAGCCAATCCACCCAAGCGCGAGGACGATCACCTGTAACACAGCGCAAATACATGGCGATCACCTTATTGACCACCTCGGACTGGCCGTCCGTCTGAGGATGGAACACCGTGCTGAACCGGAGTTGGACCCCAGCCATGCGGAAGAGGTCCCGCCACACGTGCCCCGTGAACACCGGATCTCGATCACAGACGATGGACGAGGGAAACCCGTGTAGGCGGACGATACCGTCGAAGAAGGCGCGGGCCACAGACGCCGCCGTGTAGGGATGGCCAAGCGCGATGAAGTGGGCGTACTTGGAGAAGCGGTCAACCACCGTGAGGATGACAGACTTGCCGCCCACCCTCGGAAGGCCCTCGATGAAGTCCATGGAGATGTCGGCCCACACCTGCGAAGGAACGTCAAGCGGCTGCAAGACACCAGCTGGGCGCAAAGTCTCCGTCTTGTTGCGCTGGCACGTCTCACACGAACGCACCCAATCCTGGACCATGGCCCGATCGCCAGGGATGTAGAAGTCCGCGCGAAGACGGTGGAGGGTCTTCTGGACACCCTCATGACCGGCGGAGTGCGCCAAGAGCAGCACCTGATGGCGGAGGTCATCATGGTCGGGGACGAACACGCGGCACCCGTGGAGGAGAAGGCCGTCGGTGACGCGCCAAGGGTCGTCCAGCTCACCGCGTCGAGCTGCTGCCGCAGGCTGGGCATCCGCGGACACCGTGGCCTGGCGGATGCGGTCGAAGAGGACGAAGGAGGGCCCCGAGCGGATGCGAGCAGGCGTCCGTCCGAGTCTCCCTCGTGGCGTCGGGATCGGCGTCGCGCGGGACAAGGCGTCGGCCACCGTGTTGAGGCGCCCGGACGATACTCCACCGTGAAGTCGAAGCCAAACAGCTTGCTGATCCACTGGTGCTGGGGCACCGTCGACAGCCGCTGGTCCAAGAGGAACTTAAGGCTGTAGTGGTCCGTACGTACGCGGAACGAGCGCCCCCATAGGTAGGGGCGCCAGTGGCGGACGGCCTGGACCAAGCCAATGAGTTCCTGCTCGTACGCCGCAAGCTTGAGGTGGCGTGCAGCAAACGGCCGGCTGAAGTAGGCGAGCGGCCCGTCACCCTGGTGAAGGACGGCACCGAACCCCGCCCCGAGGCGTCGCAGTCGACGATGAACGGCTTGTCGAAGTCCGGCATCTGGAGAACGGGGCCCGTCGTCAGGGCCCCCTTGAGGGCCTCGAAGGCAGCGGTAGCCTCGTCGTCCCAAGCGAAGGCCTCGTGCCGCAGCAGGCGCGTGAGCGGCGAGGCGATGAGGCCAAAATCCCGGATGAACTTCCGGTAGTAGCCGGCGAGGCCCAGGAACCCGCGGAGGGCGCGTGGTGAACGCGGCGTCGGCCAGGCGGCGACCGCCGCCACCTTGTCCGCATCCATCGCCACCCCGTCGGCGGAGATGACGTGACCGAGATAGGCCACCGAGGTCGTCGCAAACGAGCACTTCGAGCGCTTGAGGTGAAGTCGATGCGCTCGAAGCTCGTTGAAGACGATGGCGACATGCTGCAGGTGCTCTGAAAGAACATTTCCCGCCCTTTTGGGTTTTGTGTGTTTGACGTCAACACTATGTATAATTTTATGTGTGTTGATGTAGACAGGTACAAGCCATCAAAAATTATGTTGGATCGGTGTATTGGTTTTGCTGTTCTGAAGTTCTGCAGGTTTTCTGGACTGGCGGAAGTTCCGGCCTGATCGGCGGAAGTTCCGGCTGTCATTTTTCAGCGAAGCTTCTCTCTCTGTTTTGTCTTCTGGCGGAAGTTCGGTGGAGTTGGCCGGAAGTTCCGGCCAGCGGAACTTCCGCCCAACTTCCGGCAAGTTCCGAATTCCGAGTTGGCTCTGTATGTTCCAGTAAGGTATTTGCCAATTTCGACTTGGCCGGAACTTGGAACTTCCGCCACCGAAGTTCCGCCCAAGTTCCGCCCGTTCTTTTGCTTTGCAGGATTTTTATGAAGGGCGGAAGTTCCGGTCCGAGCGAGCGGTACTTCCGGTGGAGCCGGAACTTCCGGCCATCCTGGCCGGAACTTCCGGCGTTAGTGGAATTCGTCCCCAACGGTCAGATCTGAAAGCTCCACCCATATAAATAGCTTTCTCCTCCAAAGGGATAAGTTGCTCAATCATTGCAAGAAAAATCTGCCAAGCTTCTTCACCATTAGAGCCACCTCAAGAACACAAGATTTGCAAGATCTCCTTCCTTCCCCAACCAAAGCTCTTGATCTTTGGAGATTCGAAGGAGAAGACACCGATCTACATCCTCACCGAAGCGTTCTTCATTTCCCCCTCTCTTGTTTGAGGGATCTCATGCTAGTGTTCCTATTTGGTTCCCTAGTTGATTTGTGTTGATATATTGTTGTTGATTGTTGTGTTGTAACAGATTTGGGAGCCTCCAATTAGGTTGTGGATGTGTGCCCCAAGAACCTTGTAAAGGCCCGGTTTCCGCCTCGAGGAAATCCCTTAGTGGAAGTGGGCTAGGCCTTCGTGGCGTTGCTCACCGGAGATCTGAGTGAAGCCTTCGTGGCTGTTGGTTTGGCTTTCGTAGCAACCACACTCCTCCAAACGTAGACGTACCTTCTTGCAAAGGAAGGGAACTACGGGAATCATCTCCGTGTCATCGCGTGCTCCACTCTCGGTTACCTCTATCATATTCTATCTCTATATCTTGCTTAGTTGTTATCCTTGTCATATAGGTAAATTCACTTAGTTGCATATCTAGAGAATTTACCTTTTGTCAAGCCTAAATTGAAAAAGAACTAAAAATTGGTTAGCACCTATTCACCCCCCCTCTAGGTGCGGCATACGATCCTTTCAATTGGTATCAGAGCCTCGGCTCTTATTTCGGGCTTAACCGCCTAAGAGTATGCCGGACGAGGAGTCCTCGGAAGGGGCCGCCAAGATGGTCTCCGTGGAAGACTTCAATTCGTTGAAGTCCTCCGTGGAAGCCCAAATGGAAAGCATGAAAAAGATGATTGCCGAGCTTTTGGCTCCGGCCCTTCCCAAGGCTCCTAGTGTAGAGGTAAAAGACACGGGTGTGTTACATGAGGGAGAGGCTTCGGACTTACCCTCATCTACCAAACCCGTGGAAGGTGATAATTTAAACACTATCAAATCCCCCATTGCTTCTCCCAAGGGAACTAGTGAAAGTGAGAGCTACAATCGAGTACCTCCACCTTTCCAATCACCCGATATACCGGTTCCCCATCCCCATTTGAACATTCGGGGCGACCCACCTAAGTTTTCTATTGAAAATTTCGATACTTGGCGATTTGAGTTCCGCTCTCATGTTTGTAGTGCCTCCAATGAATTATGGAGAATCATCATGGAGGGCTTCAAGCCATACAACCCCGACAAGTTGACTAGAAGAGAAGCGGTTGATAGTCAACTCAACGTCACCGCCTTGCACATGATTCAAACTAGTGTGGGGACAAAGGAATTGCATCGTGTCCGGAACTACACCACCGCCAAGGAAGCTTGGGATGGTTTGACCTCGAGTTGCATTGGAAGTGAGAGCACAAGGAGGAACAAGTATAATGCTCTCAAGAATAAAGCCGAAGGGTTCATGAGGCTACCGGATGAAGATCATGAAGACATGTATGGAAGACTTCTCACCGTTGCCGATGCCTTCCGGCTTGTTGGTGCCACCCACATCAATGACTCTTGGATCAAGGAGAAGTACATTGAATGCATGATGCCATTTGTACCCATTGATGTCAAGACTCTTGTGGGAAGGGAATGCTATTCCTCTCTCACCTCTCAACAAGTCGTGCACGAGTTGCAAGCTCTCAAGGTGCTTGAGGAAACCTCTCATGATTCTCGCAATCGTGCTATTGGGATGGCAAAAGGTTCCAACCTTGCCTTGGTGGTCAACTCCGTTGAAGAAGTGGTTCCTCAAGAATCTTATAGAGCATCTTGGAGTATGACCTATCCGGAAGATTTGCAATGCCACTACCATGATCACATGGCCTTCCATGCAAAATCGTTTTGGGTTGATCCCTCCAAGGCCAAGGAAGACAACATCAAGAGGAACAACAAAAATGGGTTCACTAGCTTTGGTCCAAAGACAAGATCATGCTACAATTGTGATGACAAGCGCCACTTCATTGTCGAATGCCCCTATGAGAATAGAGAGCTTCATAATGGGAGGCTCATTCCCAAGGACAAGAGCAAAGACTCTAAGGGCAAATATTCAAAGCCCCTCAACAAGAAGTTCTACAACAACAAGACCAAGAAGGGCAAGAGGCCCTCAAGAGTTGTGCTAGTAACAAGGGAAGAATATTCTACCGATGAAGTTGAAAGTTCTAGTGGCGATGAAGATGAAGAAAGCTCAAAGGAATTAGCCGCCATCGTCACCACCAACACACCCTCTTCATCTCTTTTTGAATCTCCCAATGAGAACCCTCAAATCAAGAATGCACATTGCTTCATGGCAAGGTCCTCCTTGGACACACCTATTGTGCTATCAACTCAAGAAGAGTATACCTCCGGAGATGATGATGTTGATGATGAAGAAGATGCTACCTCTAATGGATTGGTCGCTCTTGCCTCCCTCTCCACCAACGCTTCATCACCAAGTGAATCCCCCAATGAGGTCATTCATGTGGAGGAAGAAAGTTGCCTTATGGCTAAATCCTCCGAGGTATCATCCCCTAACCCCTCTATGCCTAACTTATCTAGTGATCTAGGGGTTGATGATGCTAGTCTAAAAGTGAAACAAGAAATGCTAGAGTTTGATGATTTCATTCTTAACCTACAAGGTAAAACTAAGAAGCATGTTTCTAGCCTCATGGTTCGTATAGCTCAACAAAGTGATATGCTTGAGAAAAAGGGTCAAATAGAGAGAGAAGACTCTCTTGAAATCCATGCTCTTAAAAATGCTCTTGAGGAAAGTCAAGAAACTATAGCTTCTCTTGAGGAGAGGCTAGAAACTCTTGAAGAGCCTCAAGATAAAATTAACAAGCTCACTAAAGCTAGAGATCTTGCTAGGGCTAAGTCTAAAGTGCTTAAAAAGGAAAAGGCCAAATTTGAGGTTGATCAGGAGAAACTTGTGAAAGATCTAGATGAACTAGACAAAGCTCACAAAGCTTTGAAGAGTGAATTCACTCTCTTATCCAAGTCTTATGAGCAACTTCAAATTAGGCTTGCCTCTTATGATGTGCCTAGCTCCTCTACTCCCTCATGTGATCATGCAAATGTTATTGAGGAAAATGCTAGGTTGAAAGATGAACTTGCTAGGACCTCCTCTCCCCAAAGTAAACTTTCTTTGGATGATCTTTTAAGTAAGCAAAGATCAAACAATGGGAAGGAGGGGCTTGGTTTTAATTCCAAGGCTAAAAAGGCAAACAAGAAAAAGACCAAGCCCGCACATGAGAAAGCTAATGGTGAACCCCGAAAGGGCAACACCATTAATGATGATGGTGCGGGAATAGATAATCCTCACTATGTTCTCTTTAAAGATTATTATGGTGATGTTTATGCTAAGTATGTTGGTCCATATGATGGTTATGTTGCTTGGTCTATTTGGGTCCCAAAGACCCTTGTTGCTAACAAAAGAGGACCCATTGAAAAATGGGTACCTAAATCCAAGAATTGATCTCATGTAGGACTATGCCGTCGGAGGTTCAAAATGGGTACTTGATAGTGGATGTACAAGTCATATGACCGGCGGCAAGAACCTCGTCAAGGAGTTGAGGCCTAACATAAATGATATCACCGTCTCCTTTGGCGATAATTCTACATCCGAGGTATTGGGTTTTGGCAAGGTTGTGGTTGCACACAACATTACTCTTGTGGATGTCATGCTTGTCAAAACCCTTGGTTACAATTTGCTTTCCGTTTCCGCCCTTGGCAAGATGGGTTTCGCCGTCTTTATTGATAATGATATTGTGGTCCTCTTGTGGAGCAAGACTCTAAAAGTCGCATTCGTTGGGTATCGCGAACACAACTTGTATGTGGTGGACTTTTCGGGGACCACCACGTCAAGTGCGATGTGCCTATTCGGAAAGGCGGACGTGGGTTGGTTGTGG
The DNA here is from genome assembly GCA_030979885.1 of Lolium multiflorum. Lineage (NCBI taxonomy): Eukaryota > Viridiplantae > Streptophyta > Magnoliopsida > Poales > Poaceae > Lolium > Lolium multiflorum. Next base: position 89,376,807 of record CM061747.1, read on the forward strand.
CATCGCCGCCTAGCCCATGTCAACATGAGAACTTTGCAAAGTCTTCACAAGGGGAACCATATTGTGGGACTAATGGAAAATGTGTCTTTTGCCAAAGATCGTGTTTGTAGGGCTTGTGTTGAAGGCAAAATGCATGACTCTCCGCATCCAAGCAAGACCATCATCTCTTCCAAGAGGATCTTGGAGCTCCTTCATGTGGATCTCTTTGGTCCCGTCACTCATGCAAGTCTTGGTGCGAAGAAACATTGCTTGGTGATTGTCGATGACTACTCAAGATACACTTGGGTTTACTTTCTCAAGACGAAAGATGAGACTCAACAAGTATTCATTGATTTTGCTACCGAGGTGCAACGCCAACACAACCTCCTCATTATGGCAATAAGAAGTGACAACGGCTCCGAGTTCAAGAACTACACACTCAATGATTTTCTTAGTGATGAGGGGATTCGTCATCAATATTCCGCTGCTTACACCCCTCAACAAAATGGTGTTGCGGAGAGGAAGAACCGGACTCTTATGGATATGGCAAGGTCTATGATGGCGGAGTATAAATCCCGCTATAACTTTTGGGCCGAAGCCATCTCCACCGCTTGTCACTCCTCCAACCGGCTCTATCTCCGCAAGGGCTTGAACAAGACTCCATATGAAATACTCACCGGGAACAAGCCTAATATCTCATACTTCAAGGTGTTCGGGTGTAAGTGTTTCTACAAAATCAAAGGGGTTCGTTTGTCTAAATTTGCTCCTAAAGCTTT